>JACGDI010001495.1:689344-730702 GCA_014898725.1 Jacaranda copaia | reverse complement strand
GGCTAATTTCCATCGCTCATCATCTATATGGTTTTTGCCAATATAACATTTTTTCTAGGGAATAGGACAGCAGAGTCAATCATCACTTTCATATTTCAAATTCATAAGATATAAATAATCGCATTATTTATAATGTTAATATATTAAACATTAATAAAAAATTAATATATACTTTGGCGAACACCATTAGTAGAACACAAACCAGTACTTTTTTGTCATGAACCTCAATCTTACCATTTAGCTAAGTTTAGTGACATTTTACATCATAATTGGATTATTAGAAATTATCCTAAGTTCGGATTTGTACACTAATACTTTCTGCCTTGACATTTGTACACTTTTTGAATTCTTTATTTCAATTAGTATTTCATTTTTCATTTTAATTTATTGACACAAATGTATATATTTATTAAAAAGCACATGGTATTTTTCAATATCCTCTCGAACTGAGTATTCCTGAATATAATGGAATTTCCACATTGTCGAAGGATCTTATCATCAATTAAATTCAATTTTTTTCACCACTAAAATTTATAACTTATAATACTAGAAAAACAAAATTCTCAAAACTATTGTTCAAATTCCTTATTTAGTTGAGCCTAGAATAAATTAGAGGAACCATAATTAGATTGATCATGGACAAAAGTTAATTGCTTCCATTTTTCATCTGTACCAATAGTATTAATTATTTATAAAGTATGAGGGTGTTAAAATAACTATTTAATATGTTTTTTTTAATATATTAACTAAATTAATCCTATTTAAATAAAAAACTCAAAAAGATTGATCAATGTATCTGTTTCAGCAGCATCTATTATATATGCTTTCCCATTCCTTACTTTTACTCTTCAACTATTATTTCTTTTTTCTCTCCAGCTTTACCTCTTATTTTCTAAAATTAGCTTATTTTACATAGTGAATAAAAGCAAATAAATTTAAATAATTAAGAACACATACTGTTATATAAAAACTAAAAAAATCCTTTAACTTTATATGTATAGAAGATTTAAACACACACATCATGCCACAATTCATAAGTCGAGAGTTTAATTTCAAATATTTTATCGAACTCAAAATGGGACTAGGTTTTGAAACTCTATAAGTAGACATGCACTAAATAGTATTATAGTAGTAATTTTATATTTAATGACATTTTTTAAAAGTGTTACTTATAGCAGTGTAGTTAAAAATATAAATGTCATTAATTTATCTTTATAGTGACATTAATAAAATGCAAGAAAAAAATGTATTAGGTGGCACATTAAAATATCACAAAAAATACATTACACAATATGCTAGAGTGCCATTAAAGAAAATTTTAAATGACATGTCAATATGTCACTAAAAATGTATGTAGTGATATATTAAAATGCCACCAAAATTCCTTTAAATGATAGTACAATACTCCACAAGAAGTACAATAAATTACATGTTAAAATGTCAAAAAAATAATTTTAAATGACATGCTAATATGCCATAAAAAATGCAAATAGTAATGTTAAATCTCACAAAAAATTTCTTTAGATGACATAATAACATGCCATAAAAATTAATTAAATAACATTGTAAATTAAATAGCAAAAAAGATTCATTTGAATGACATTTTAATCTACCTCCAATAGCCAGATTATGAGACCTTAGCATGCTGCAATTGCTCTATATAATACTCGAATCTATGAAATTTTACTTGAAAAGATTTGAGTTTACTATCAAACTATCTACCTAATGTTTATTCTAAATATTCAAAAATATTATTATATTCTTATACTTTAAAAGCAAATTTTCTCAATTATTTAAATATATGCTCGAAATTATTATATTAAATAGTACATTTGAAAAAGTTTGAGACATTAAATTTAGAGATAGAAAATATTCAAAATAATAATTTATAGGTTAGGAGAAACAATGGGCAAAAACTTGATTTTTTAATACTTGAAAAATATTATAATTTAGTTGATACATTAAAATTATATTTAAGTAGTTAATTTAACCAATGCATTATGATAAGACATAAAATTGTAAAACGGCATTAATTAGTGCTACTAAATAAATTACAGTACTTTTTATAAATAAGACCATAAATAAATATGAGTAGTATTTTTTTTTAATAAAAATTAGTGGCGCTACCTAAATTCCTTGCAAATATATTTATGTTGTCATTTTCAATCAAATTTGTAACACCCCCAAAATTCAGTATTTTGAGAAAATGAATATTCGAAAATCAAGATATTGGTTGGTCAAAATTTAGGGCTCAAAAAATAAATAAGAAGGATTTAATTGTAAGAAAATTGAAAGTTTTGGGGTCGAATTGCAATTTGAGAAGACTTGATTGACCAACATTTGGAAAGTTTTGTGGGTCAAAGTGGAATTATTTTGGGTCAACTAGGTAATCTGAGGTGCTGAGGAGTTGGGGGACTAAATTGAAGAATGTTAAAGCCTTGGAGGACTAAATTGCAGGTTGGAGGAAAGTTTTGGGAACCAAAATTAGATTTATGAAAATTACCTTTAAATAACTCATTTTCAACTTCACCCCCCGTTCTTCCTTTCTTCTCCATTGAGTACTTATCTCTCTCTCTCTCTCATGGTCAATTCTGGCGATGCCTGAAACAAAAAACTAAGCCAGCCAAAACACTCCTCACCTTCTTAAGAGCAGAATGGTGCCACATGCTGTGTGAAAGTATTGGTGGTTGGCGGAGAAGTGGAGGACCAAAAACACATAATGAAGGCAAGTGGCGAGCCTAGTGGAGTAGCTGCGAAAATTGAGTTTTGGGTAGAGATTCTTGTAGAGGGTAGATCAAGGAACATTTTGGTATACTGGGTTGCGAAATTGAGCCACTGTCGACAACAAAATTGGAAGAAAATCATACAACGGCGAGTGGTGGCACAGTGAGTTTAAGGCTATAATTGGACTTCAATTCGGTAGAGATGGGTGAAATTGGGTGGGGGGGTTTTGGTTAGTTGAACTGAAAGGCATCTTTGGTGGTGGTGTTGGCCTTTTTTCGGCGGCGATGCACGACAGCTAATAGTGGCCAATGGCACGGTGCAACGATCATGTACATAGCATTGGTTTTTAGTTTCGGAGTTCTAATAAGGACTTCTTGGATAAATAGTTGGGATTTCGGTTTAAGCTTTTTACCATTTAATTTCTTCCGAATCTTGTATATTGTCGAAAGAAAATAAAGAATTGATGTAGGATTTGGATATATATATATGTGCCATGCATGTATGATTAGCTAACTTAATGGGCCCAAATTTGTATTATTTTATGATAATTTTGGGTTAATTGAGTTAATTAAAAGATAAAAACCCTAATTTTGTAGATTTGAGACCCAAGTAATAAAATTGGGTTATTGAGGATAATTGAACTAATATATTGATTTGGTGTGATATTACGAGGTTAATTATATGATTAAGGACCTGATATTATCCCATTCTTGAAATTGGTGCGATCAAGATTCCATAATATTTATGTTGAAACGAACCCTAAACTACCATATTAATTGAGTAATTATCAATTTTAGATTGTTATTTGTATAATTATAATTATAGGGTCAAATGAGGATTTTAATAGGAGACCTATTCTTTTGGTTAGGTGTTGAGGAGTTGGACCCTGCAGACTAGTAAGCGGTGATGGCATTATTGAGGCTTTTAAGGTGAGGGTTCCTTGCTTTGGTATTTAACTTGTATAACCCTGTTTGTTATTTGTTGTGTACCCCTGTGTTAAGGGTCGCCCTTGCCTTCGGGCCCTTTGACCATCTATTGGGCATTCAAGCCGCCCCTATGGCCCCTCAATCAACCTGCATCAATGGACTTACACTCTAATGAGTTCATCTGCCTTGTTCTAAGTGTAGGCCTTTTTTTTTGTTTTTCCTCTTGTAAATATGTAGGTAGGATGCTGTCGTTTTTGTTGTAATTTTTAGCTTTTCAATATCTAGTGCTGTTACAATAAAAATCTTTTTTTAGCTTATTATAGGGGGGAATGAATAGTCAAAGTTGAGATGTACTGTACTTTGCTAGAGTCCCCCTCAACATCTATCGTTGCTCTGGCAATTGTTAATATTGTAATGCTATTTTCATCAATGAATGCAAGCTTTCTTTTTAATTGATCATGTCTCCTAAAAGCTTTCTTATTTGCTGACAGTTATCGAGCTTAGGGGTGGTTGGGCTCTTGTTGGTTGACGGTTATCGAGCTTGACAGTTGTTGGGCTTTTATGGGTTGTCGGTTATTGAGCTTGATGGTAGTTGGGCTCTCGTTGGGTTTTGATATCAAGTTTTTGGCGAATATAGCTCCCAAGTGGCCACTACTAGCTGCATAGTACACTGTTGTACATACTCTTAAGAAGCACCCTATGACAGGTGGTATCAGAGCCTCGGCTCTTGATCCACGAGGCCAAGGCAATGGTGCTAGAACTTGCAGCTTTCGCAAATGTGGTGGGGCAAGAGAATGAAGCCCCAAGATGAGTTGGTATTACAAAACAGCGATTGGATACATTGGAGGATGAGAACTCCAAGTTACGGTATGTTATCGAGACCTTGGAGGAGAAGGTCGAGGGACTAGAGGCAGAGATCATGAATCTCCACTTACAGTTGGGTGAGAGTAGAGGTGTTTACCAGGCCTTCGCAGAGGCGCTGAGGGCAAACAACATGGCTGATTTGAGACAGGAGATGGAGGCAATGTCGATTCAGATTGTCTTACTTCAAAAAGCAGTGAGTAATGAACCTGCCATTGCTCTAGACCCAGTTGCTAGGCTTTGGATCCTAGAGCCTAGGTCTTACAGAGGTGCTAGAGATGCAAAGGAGGTCGAGAACTTTCTTTTTGATATGGAACAATACTTTTTAGCTACTAATATTGAGGATGAAGCAAGAAAAGTGGCAACCGCTATCATGTATTTAACGGGTGATGCAAAACTATGGTGGCAGGCCAAGTATGCAGATATCCAGGCACATCGGGTGCGTATGGACACATGGGATCAGCTCCAGGAAACAATCAGATAACACTTCCTCCCAAAGAATGTCGAGTATAATGCCAGGCGAGCCTTATGAGATCTAAAGCATACAAACTCCATTAGGGAGTATGTGAAAGTTTTTTCCACACACATGTTGGACATTTGGCATACGTCCAAGAAGGATAAGCTTTTCACAGCAGGGATTGAAATTGTAGGTGCGTGTCGAGCTATAGCGCTAGAGAGTGGCCGATTTGAACACCGCCATAGGAACTGCTAAGCAGTTAATGGATTACAGTTTTGAGCCCCATAAGGAGAGATAGATGGCCTCCAATACTAATCAATCAAAAGGAGGTGGGGCAAAATTATTCAAGCTGAATTCGAGCAAAGGTGGGGGAGAGAGATAATCCTACACGTAAAGAAGCTCACATGTGAGTTCTAATAAGGCAAAACCAGAAAATAGGAAGAGAGCACCATAAAAAAGCAGTTGTGGATGTTTCATTTGTGGTGGTCCACATCGAATGAAAGATTGTTCAAAGAAACATTTACTGAATGCTTTGGCGTACCTTATAGAAGCTAGGAGGACACCCAAGCAAGCTGAGGCTCAAACTTCTATTGCAGAGGAACAAAAGCCGGATAGGGGTAAAGACAACCTTGGTGCCATTTCACAGTGGTGCAATACTATTTCACAAGTGGCAGCTAAAAGAACCGTACCATAAAAGATGAGTAGAGTTGTACCAACCTTAATAGGAAGCCAGATAGAAGAGGAACCACAGCCCCAGAATCGTAAAAAAAGAGGGCTAATATTTATGGATGTAAAGATCAGTGGCAAGCCCATTAGTGCTACGATCGACACCGGTGCTACCCATAACTACTTGGCAAATGTTGAAGTGGGAAGACTTGGGCTTGCACTAGAGAAAGGATTTTAACGAGTGAAAGCTATCAACTCTACTACTCAGTCGATTGTAGGAGTTCTCAAATTTATGCTCATCAAGGTGGTACCAATCGAGGGGAGGACTAACCTTTCAATGGTCGTGATGGATGATTTCAAGCCTATCATTGGCTTGAATTTTTGTGGGATACAAGGACGGTGGTGATGCCGCACGCAGATTCACTGATGATGATGGAAAATAAGCTGTGCGTCATTTCTATATTGATCGGGAAGCTAGAGGACAAAAATCTCTCAGCCATTCAGTTTGAGAAGGGTTGCAAGTGAAACAAGCCATCATTCCTATGCACCTTTCACTTTGAGGAAATGGAGGAGGCATCGACGCTAATCCCTAGTGTGGTGAAAGAACTTTTGTAGGAATTTGAAGATGTTATGCCAGATGAACTGCCTCGGAAGCTACCGCTGAAAAAAGCAGTGGACCATGAGATTAAGTTGGTGCCAGGTACCAAACCTCTCGCCTGGGTACCTTATCAAATGTCGCAACTTGAGCTTGAGGAGCTTAGGAAGCAGTTGAAGAGATGTTGGAGTGTGGGATCATCAAGCCCACTAAGTCACCATATGGAGCCTCTGTATTGTTCCAGAAGAAGTTTGATGGGTCCTTGCAGATGTGCTGTGACTACCGAGCATTGAATAAAATTACTGCAAAGAATAAATATCCTATTCTACTTGTAGCTGATTATTTTGATCGACTTAGTCGGGAAAACTACTTCCTGAAAATTAGTCTGAGATCGAGTTATTGGCAAGTTCGGATCAAGGAGGGCAATGAGGCAAAAACTACAGTGGTCACAAGATATGGGGAATTTGAGTTTCTGGTCATGCCTTTCGGCCTAACGAATGCCCTAGCAACCTTCAAATTGATGAACTAGGTACTCCATGGTTTTCTGGATGAGTTTGTAGTGGTGTATCTGGATGATATTATGGTGTATAGTGGGACCTTAGCTGAACATTTGGAGCATTTAAAAAAGGTTCTCACCTGACTCTGTGAGCATGAACTGTATGCCAAGCTGTCGAAGTGTTCATTTGCTTAGGAGAAAATTCATTTATTGGGTCACATCGTGTAGCAAGGGAGAATTTGTATGGACCCAAAGAAAGGACATGCTATTCAAGAGTGGCAGTCTCCCAAGAATGTTCATGAGGTGCGATCGTCTCTTAGGCTGGCAAATTATTATTGGAGATTTGTGAAGGGCTACTCTGAGGTAGCACGACCCCTCACCGACCTCGCAAAGAAGACTGAGTCTTAGAATTAGACATCCTAATGCCAAGCAGCATTCGACAGACTGAAAAGAGCTATGGTGTTGGATCCTGTGTTGACCCTCCCAGACTTAATGAAGATATTTGAAGTGGAGATTGATGCTTCAAATTTTGCTCTTGGGGAAGTGTTGATTCAGGATGGGCATCTTGTTGCTTTTGAGAGCCGCAAGTTGAAGGAAGCAGAGAGATGATACTCTGTGCATGAGAAGGAGTTGCTGGCTGTAGTTCACTGCCTCAGACTATGGCGGCACTACTTGTTGGACTCTCTTTTTGTGGTAAGAATGGACAATACTGCAGTTAGTCACTTCAAGAGCCAATCCAACTGACCGATAAACAGGCATGGTGGCATGAGTTGTTGGTAGAATTTAACTTTTCCTTGGAGTATCGTGCTGGGGTGAGCAATCATGTGGCCGATGCCCTGAGTCGGAGGGCAGACCATACGAGGGTGGTAGCCACTTTATCATCTAGTGCAGTTACTACTTCTGTGAAAGACTAAATATGGGAGCCTCTATCGAAAGATCCTATAGGGTAATATTTGGTTGATCTAGAGGAGCAAAACTCGACAATTTTGGATGGATGAAGGACTTTTGATGACCAAAGAAAACTGCATGTATATACCCAAAGGCAAGGACCTGAGGA
Organism: Jacaranda copaia; assembly: GCA_014898725.1. Taxonomy (NCBI): domain Eukaryota; kingdom Viridiplantae; phylum Streptophyta; class Magnoliopsida; order Lamiales; family Bignoniaceae; genus Jacaranda; species Jacaranda copaia. Next base: position 722,920 of record JACGDI010001495.1, on the reverse strand, counting down.
AATTATTAATTTCAAAATGCCACTACACTTTTTGGGTGGGTCACCTAGGAGATGAGTGCACCCATGCCTTGGTGCACAGATCATATTATTGGTTGCAAATACGGGATGATATCAAGGTGTATGTCTGCACTTGTCTGGTGTGCCAGCAGGATAAACCAGACCATCAAAAGAAACCAGGCTTGTTAGAGCCATTGCCTATTCCCCAGCGACCTTAGGAGAGCATATCTATGGATTATATCATTGGGTTGCCTAAGGTGGGAAATTTGGGGACTATCATTGTCGTTGTAGACCGATTCTCTAAGTATGCTACTTTTATTGCAGCCCCTAAACATATTACAACAAAAAAGACAGCTCATCTCTTCTTCAAGCATATTGTCAAGTATTGGGCACTATCGAAGGATATTATCGGTAATCGAGACTCCTAATTTACTGGCATCTTTTAGACCGAGCTCTTCATACTTCTCAAATCCAAACTAAACATGAGCTCGAGCTACCATCCACAGTCTGATGGCCAGACTGAGCACTTCAATTCCATGTTGGAGGAATATCTTCGACACTTTGTGAATGGCTCTCAAAAGGAATGGGTGAAGCTTTTGGATGTTGCTCAGTTGTGCTTCAATGCCCAGAAGTGCTCTACCACCAATAAGAGCGCTTTTGAGATTGTGACTGGGCAACAACCACTACTCCCTCACACTCTGGACTTTCTACAAGGTGCACGATCTCCTCTCGTAAGAAGTTTCTCACAGGAATGGAAATAGAATGTTGATCTAGCCCGAAGCTATCTCGAGAAAGCTCAAAAGTGGATAAAGAAGCATGCAGACCAAAATCACCGCTTTAGTGAATTCCAAGTGGGAGATATGGTATTGGTGAAGGTCCCTAATCCGAGACAATCAAAATCAGCTAGGGGGAGAGACCCTCACTTAATGTAGAAATATATTGGACCGTTGTCTATCATTAAACACATCGAAAAGATAGCCTATAGGATAGCATTGCCTGACTAGTGGAAAATTCACAAAGTCTTCCACGTGAGCTAGCTCAAGCCTTACCATGCAGACTAGGAGGATATATCCCAGAACAAACCCAACCACCCATAGTTGACGTTGATGAAGAAAGAGAAGAGAGTGGTAGAAGGAATTCTAAATCACCAAGTAACTAGCACTGAAAGCGCTACTCAGATGGAGTACTTGGTGAAATGGAAGGGATGTAGCAATGAGGAGAACACTTGGGAATGGGTGACGGACTTTAGGGCGTTCAAACCTCTATTGGAGGCATACTAGGCTTCAATGTCGTTGAGGACGTTGCCATCTCAAGTGAGGTAGAATGTCAAAGGTTTCCCTCACCCTTGGGCCTCTTGACCATTTACTGGGCATTCAGGCCGCCCTTACCGCCCCTCAATTAACCTACATCAATGGACTTGCACTCCAAGGAGTTCATCTGCCATGTCCTAGGTGTAGGCCTTTTCTTTTATTTTGCCTCTTGTAAATAGGTAGGCATGATGCTACCATTTTTGTTATAATTTTTAACTTTTCAATATCTAGTGCTATCACAATAAAAATCTTTTTTTAGCATATTATAGGGGGGAATGAGTAGTTGAAGCTGAGATGTACTGTATTTTGCTAAAGTCCCCCTCAATGTCTATTGTTACTCTGGCAATTGTAATGCTATTTTCATCAATGAATGCAAGCTTTCTTTCCAATTGATCGTGCCTCCTAAAAGCTTTCTCATTTGCTGACGGTTATCGAGCTTAGGTGGTTGGGCTCTTGTTGGTTGACGGTTATCGATCTTGACAGTTGTTAGGCTCTTATAGGTTGTCGGTTATCGAACTTGACAGTAGTTGGGCTCTTGTTGGATTTTGATGTCTAGTTTTTGATAGATGTAACTCCCGAGCGGCCAGCTACTAGCCGCACAGTGCGCTATTGTACATACTCTTAAGAAGTACCCTATGACACCCTGTGAGGGTCTAACAGCTAAGTTATTCTTATTCTAGAAAATAATTAATTCTCAATTATTGAATTTCATTTTGTTTGAACTCTTGACTGTTATTTATTTATGTTATCATAAGCCCCTATGAGGGTCTAACCTCTTGGGCACTTGTTTATATGCCTTGCGAGGGTTTACCAACCTGGCATTTGCTTACACCTATCTATAAACTACTGTGAGGGTCTAACCTTTCGGGTATTTATTTTATATGCCTTGTGAGGGTTTGCCAATCTGATACTTGCTTATACCTATATGTCATTAGGATAAACCGTCTAGATATTTCAACTAGTTTCTGTACTGTAACTACATTTTGATTATTGAAATCTGTGAACTGCTTGAGATTCTATTTGTCATTTGTTAACTGGCATAGACACCTCTGTGAGGGTTGTTTCTTGATTTTGCCTCTGATAAGAGTTTTTCAATCGGTTCTGGTGCCCAGAAGTATTATTTGTTATTGTAGCTTACCTGTTATTTGACTATTTTGTTATATGTTATCATTCTATTATCGGACTGTTCTACTATCTGTTACATTCTGTTAACTAACCATTATATTATCAATTATTGTTTGATTTATCTGACATTATTTTGCCTTATCAATAATTTATTTATTAATCCGCAATATAAGTATGGAGATATGCTGGGTCGAGTGTCGATCCTAGCAGAATGCTTAGATATATGAGACACACCAGGGGCTATTCCTTAGGTGTCAATAATATACTAAAGGCTATTCCCTTGGCATCCGCAATACTACTAGGGGCTATTGCCTGTGTACCAACAATGAGTCAAGGGCTATTCCTTGGGCATTGGTATCTATCACGGTTGGGTAAGTTTAATTGACTGGAATTAAAAGTATCTGACTTACTTGGCCTGTTAGGATCTATTGAATTATATCAGTTAATTGAGTCTGTTTTACCTTACTGTATCCTAACTACCTGTAATCTAATATGTTTGTAATATGATCTTAACTGTAATATCTTGATATGTTCCTTTTTTTACTGTTAAATTATACTCTATTGCATTGATTCTTCTTGAACAAATCCCTACTGCTTACTATTATGATTATCCCACACTAAGTCATTTGGAATTACTCTCCCGTTTTATCTTTGATTTTATCAGACAAGATTGAGTGATGAACTTGGACTCCAGGCTTAGATTAGTGGATGCATTTTGTAATAGAATAGTTGCTCATATATGCTTATGGGTACACTTGGGCAATTTGTTATAATTTAGAGACGATGTGGTATGCAAGATCAAATTAAAACTCTATAGTATGTATATATTATGCTGAATGTTATGAGAACAACTATGGCATATGTGTAGTATTTTGTTGAACTTGTTTAAGTTGAAGTTTGTTGTTGCCTCTGATAGGTTTTGAAATTTTACTTATGGCCTATTGCTTGTTTGTGGGATAAGAATTTAAGATTGAATCGGAGTGGCATTTCAGCTTAGGGGTATCCTGAGTGGGGTGCACTACAAGAAAATTCACATTTAATGGCACAACATGATGACATTTTATAATATAATGACAAGAAAAGGTATTATGGTGATAATTATAAAAAATGCCACTATAATTTGATATTTGATGGCATTTGATTTTTAAATGACAAACAAAATATTGACAGTTGATTAAAAATGCCAAAATAAATGTATTTCAAAGGCATTTAACTAGTGTCAGTAATTTTTTTTAGAAAAATGCCATTAATATATAGTTATAGTGTTGCTTTAAGAAAAATGTCATAAAGTATTGAGTGGCATTTATAGTGTATGACACGTAAAAATAAAATAGTGATAGTCATAAAAAAATACCGCTATAATAAAATATTTAGTAGCATTTGATTATTAAATGACATATAAAATAGCCGCATTTGATAAAAATGCCAACAAAAATATAATTTGAAGGCATTGAACTAATGCCACTAATTTTTCTTAAAAACATGTCACTTATATTTATTTATGGTGGCACCTAAAAAAAATCACAAAATATTTAGTGGCAGTAACTTAGTGACATTCAATAGTGTAATGATATATAAGAGTAATATGGTGATAATTGTTGAAAAATATCAATGTAATACAATATATAGTGGCATTTGATTAATAAGTAACAAAAAAAATTGTGGCATTTGATTGAAAATGCCAACATAAATATATTTGCAAGGCAATAAGTAGTAACAATAATTTTTTTTAAAAAAATGCTACTCATATTTATTTATGGTATCATTTATAAGAAAGTACTGTAAATTATTTATTATCACTAATTTAATACCGTTTTACATTATAGTGTTACTCAGTAGTAATTGATTAATAAATGTTATAAAAATATAATTGACTAAATTAATCAAATTTTTCAAGAGGTATAAAAAATATAAGTTTTTGCCCATTTTTTCTCCTCACCTCTAAATTATATTTTTGAATATTTTCTATCTCTAAATTTAATGTCTCAAACTTTTTCACATGTATAATTTAATATAATAATTCTGAGCATATATTTAAATAATTGAGAAAATAATAATATTCAAAGTATGAGAATATAATAATATTTTTGAATATTTATAATGAGCATTTGGTATGTAGTTTGACGGTAAATTCATATCTTTTCAAGTAAAATATTATAGGTTCGAGTCTTATACAAAGCAATTGGAGCATGTTGGAGTCTCATAATGTGGTGGTAGATTAAGACGTCATTCAAAGGAATTTTTTTGCCATTTAATTTAGTTTGTTATTTAATTAATTTTGACGACATGTTATTATGTCTTCTAAAGAAATTTTTCGTGGCATTTTAACATCACTAGATGCATTTTTTATGGCACGTTAGCATGTCATTTCAAATTATTTTTTTGATATTTTAACATGCCACTTATTTTACTTTTTTTTTGGTATATTATCTTGTTATTTAAAAGTATTTCAGTGGCGTTTTAATATGTCACTACATACATTTTCAGTGGCATAATTGCATGCCATTTAAAATTTTGTTTAATGGCACTTTGGCATGTTATATAATGCATTTTTTATGATATTTTAATGTGTCATCTAATATATTTTTTTTACATTTTATTAATGTCACAATAGAAGTAAATTAATGACATTTATACCTTTAGCTACATCGCTACAAGTGACATTTTTAAAAATTATCATTAAATATAAAATACCATTATAATACTATTTAAGTTGCACTTTCTAATGCCATTAAACACAATTTTTCTTGTAGTGGTGCTACAAAATGTCATTATTTTTTTGTTACTTATTAATCAAATGTCACTAACTGTTGTATTATAGTGACATTTTTCAACAATTATCACCATATTACTTTTATGTGTTATTAAATTATCGAATGTCTCTAGGTTAGTGCCACTAAATATTTTGTGGCATTTTTCTTGGACGCCACCATAAATAAATATGAGTGACATGTTTTTAAGAAAAATTAGTTGCACTAGTTAAATGCCTTCAAATTATATTTTTATTGGCATTTTTATTAAATGTTGCAATTTCGTATGTCATTTAATAATTAAATGCCATTAAATATTTTATTATAGTGACATTTTTTTATGACTATTACTATTTTATTTTTGCATGTCATACACTATAAATGCCACTAACTTAGTGCCACTAAATACTTTATGATATTTTTCTTCAAATGACACTATACTATATACTAGTAGCATTTTTCTAAACAAAAATTGGTGACTCTAGCTAAAAACCTTTAAAATACATTTATTTGGTATTTTTAATTAAATGTCACTATTTTTTTGTCATTTAATAATTAAATGCCTCCAAATATTAAATTATAGTGGCATTCTTTTATAATTATTACTATAATACCTTTTCGTACCAATATATTATAAAATGTCACCAAGTTAATGGCACTAAAGGTGAATTTTCTTGTATTGATATTAAGTGATAAGAGGCAAAATTGCATTTTTGGTCTTGTAAGTGGCACCAATTTCAAATTCCATCTTCTAATATGGTAGTATCAATTTAAAGATTTGAATTAAAGAAAAATTGGTAATTGCAGGACAAGTTGAACAGAGTCGGCCAATTGTTGTTCGAATTGTCCTACATAGCACTTAATTTGGGGATTTTCTCAATTTGGAGGCAAAATTAATTTGAGTTGGCATAGGGTTGTTGAGGTGGCCAAATTTTAAGGTGACATGGGTCAATTTAGGAGAGAAATTAAGTCATGTGCAAGGCACATGACTAACAATCAGGATTTTTTTAAAGAAAAAAATGAATAACAAAAAACAAGTTCTTTAGGGATAAATAAACAAAAGTTCTTCATTTTCCCAAATTCAAATTTTGAAAAACCATAGAGAAAGAAACTTTTCTTCTCCTCAAATCCCAAACACACATCCCAACCTTGCAATCAAAGAAAATGTATCCATTTTGCATTGACATTTGAGGATTGTGCATGGTCAATGGTGGTGGGCCTTGAAATGCCACAAGTAAGACCCCTAGAGAGGCACTTTTTGCCACCTTAGTATGGTGAGTCTCAAAGATTTTTTTATTTTTTTTATTTTTTTTATTTTTATGTCTTATGCTTACACGTGTGTGAAGCCCTATATTTTGTTTGTTTGTTTGTTTTCACAAATGCATGCTGATTTGTGATCATTTGTAGTTTTTAAATATGAAAAGTAATGTGGGGGAACCTAATGGTGGTCTTTGATGTGATTATCTGTGCACCTTTATGTTTGAATTTTTTTTAGTCAAAGATTCTTTGTGTTTGAACAGTAGTCAAAACCCACCTGAAATTTAATTATTTTTTATTATTTTTATTTCACATATCCAAAGAGTACGAAGATCACATTAACTTAGTCCCAAAATATGTAGGGAAGGGAGAACTTCTTAAATTTGACTGTGTTGAAATTGACTTGTTAGGCATAGCTGCATTAGATCAAATAAGTAAACGTATGGGTTTAAATGGTTGCTTTAAATATTATAGGAGAACTAAAGTTGGCTTGTTGTTCATCGGTACTGATAAAGCTTTGAAAAAATTATGTGAAGAAAAATTGACCACATCTAGAGAGGTAATTCTATTTGTTGAGTTTGTTGAATTAACTAATGATGAAGAAAATGAGAATTTGAGTGATGGGAATGGGGTAGAAAAAGCTACAAATGTAGAGGATGAAATAGATGAGAATAGGGTAGAACTAGATGCAAATGTAGAAGAAGAAACTGTAGGGTGTGATGATGGTTAAAGGTGCTAAGTGTGATGATAAAACTGAAAAAAGGGGGACTGAGTGTGATGTTTTAGAAGAACAACAATGTTATGAGGGTCCTGAGGAGATAGAACAAGGTTCAAAAGAGGGAGTTGCAGAAATAGTTATGGACTTTTTTGGGTTTGGGTATGGCTTAGATGAACTGGTAGAGGAAATTAAGTGTACATAGTCAAGAGGAAAATTATAGTGAAGGGCTACCTCAGGATAGTGATAGTATTAGAATTAGTAGAAACTTTTGCTTAGAATCACTTAAAGATGAAGATATTGAAGATGATAGGTTGTTCAATGAGAATGTAGACTTTAATATTGAATGGTTAGGATACTATTATGATGATGATTATGAAAATGAAAATGATAGTCAAGAATGGGGGCAAAGAATAGGGTTAAGACAACATAATGATCTAAAAGGGCATGAATCTGGGGATGAGGATGTGGTGGAGAGTGAGGATAACTTGAATAGTACAAAAGGTTCAGATGGTGAGTGCGAAGGGCCAAAATTTTCAAATTTTAATCCGGCTTAATTGTATGATCCAAACTTTGAACTAGCATGATCTTTAGCACTAAAGTTGAATTTAGGCATGCTGTGCACTCACATGCAATAAAAACAAAAAGAAGCTTGAATATCACAAAGAATGACAAGATTAGGGTATATGCTAAGTGTGTTGATGAAAGCTGTTGTTTGAAAATTCATGCACATAAAGTAAGATATGAATATAGCTTCCAAATAAGGCAATACAACTCTAATCACAACTATGGGCAGACATACAATATAAAAAAATATGAAACCAAAGTGGTTATATTGCAAATATGTTCAAAAATTCAAATATGACCCTAAGAGAAATGTCAAGAGATTTAAAGTGGATGCCATTGAGGACTTAGATGTCATGTTTCACTTGATCAAGCATATAAGGGCAGAAGAAAAGCTATTTAGATGTTAGAAAGGAGTTCAGATAAGTAGCATTCCTTTTTGTGGAGTTATGTTGATAAATTAGAAGAACAAATTTTGGTTCAACTATGACCAAGCATATAAAATCAAAAGAAAAGCTATTCAGATGTTAGAAGGGAGTCTAGATAAGCAGCATTCCTTTTTGTGGAGTAATGTTGATAAATCAAAAAAAAAAATTTGGATCTACTGTGATCTAAAGAATTGATCAATCAAGTGGGGAGAACAGATTCGACAGGTTCTATATTTTGTTTGTATTCTTTGAAACTAGGTGTTTTTTTTTGGTTGTAGGCCTCTAATTGGGGTAGATATAAGTCACTTGAAAAGACCTCATGGGGAGAGGGGGGGAAGGGTGGCGGTTTACTAATTGCTATAAGGATTTACCTCAATAATAATTTGTTTCCCATTGCTTATGCTATAATAAATAGGGAGTCTAGGGACACCTGGGATTAGTTTCTTACCATATTGAAAGTAGACCTCAAAATTGAGAATGATTATGAGTATGTTTTCATGAGTGATAAGCAAAAAATGCCTAATTCAAGCATTTCAAGAAGTATTCCCTAATGCAACTTATATATTTGGTGAGGCCCATGCATTCTAATCAAGAATGCTGGTTTTAGAGGTCTAGCATTTAAAATAGCTTTATGGAAGGCAGCTTAGGCCACTACAGTTAATGAATTTAGCAAGAGAATGGCTAAGATTAAAGCTTTAAATGAAAAAACAGCTGAATGGTTTAATGACAAACCACCTCATCAATGGAGTAGGTCCCATTTCAGTGATTATTCTAAGTGTAATAACCCATTGAACAATGGTTGTGAAACTTTCAACGGTAACATCTTGAAGGCCAAGGAGAAACTAATTTTGTCTATGTTGGAGTGGATCATCAAGTACTTAATGAAAAAAATGCTAGAAAATAGGGATATAGTAGCACAAAATGGAAGTGTATTTACTGTCCTAAGATCAAGAAAATGATTAACAAAGCTGTCAAGAAAATAGAGGCGAGGATTGTGTTTCTATTAAAGCAAATGATTGGCATTATCAAATTTCTTGTTTTGATGGGACACAATACACCATGGATTTGGAAAAATGATGTTGAGGATGTTGAGAATTGGATTGATTGGAATCTTATGCTAGCACGTATTGTGTGCAATAAGATTTTAAGGCTGGGATTATGAAAATATTGCACACAAGTGCTATATAGTGGAGACTTATAAGAAGGTTTATGAGCATGAAATTATGCCCACAAATGGTAGAAGTGAATGGAAGTAGCTAGGGTTTCTTCTTTTCCACCTCACCAAGAAAGACTTGTAGGAAGACCAACAAAAGCAGAAAGAAGAGAGCCAGATGAAATCCCATAAAAAATAAGAAGAAGAGAAAAAATAAGGGGAAGCCAAAGATTAATGCAAATCCCTTCAAACTAAGAAGATAATAGAAAACAATTAAGTGTAGCAATTGTGGTGTTGAGGGACATAACAAAATATACTACCCTTCGAATGATAGAGTAACAATAAATGCATCTGAAGGAACATAACTTGACTTTATAAGTGAAATCAATATATCAGATGCATTTTGTTCTACAAATGCATCACAAAAATTAGATGTACTATTTATAAAGTTTCTTCATCTATCTTATGAGATTATGCATCTACATTTTAAAAGTTTGACCCTATTTGAGGAAAAAAATTTGAATTGGGCACTTCAGCTATTTAGAATGAAGTTGGAAGAGACACAAATGCTAGAGTAAAGTTCTAACTTTGCAATAATACTTGTAAATAAGTTATAAGTTTAAATTCAAGTTCAATTGTCTAAGGCTTAGATTTTGTAATAGATAAGGAAGAGGAGAGAAGCAGATGGCAGAGATGATAGAATAGAGCAAGCTTTAGTTGGTCAGAATCAAGTAGGAAAGATAAGAAGTGTTAGTATAATTGATCAATTATGTATATATTAGTTTTTTCTATTAATTTTTATATGTTTTGATGTGTGTCATTTCTTATGGAATATATAAAGTTTACAGCTCTAGCTCTAACAATTCCTGAAGCACCACAACTGAATCATGGCCCTTCGATGTTGGAATAACTCCAGTAGATTAGAGGAGAAAATACTTAAAGAAATCCAACTCACAATGTTAGCTCCAAACCCATTGACTAAACCAACAGTTCTATCTCCAATTGTAGCTCAAGCTCCACCTTTTTGTTCTAGCAACTTCAATAAGTTCATTCTAAAATGCCTCTTCCCACACAATTAAAAGCATCAGCTCCAGATAAGAGCATCGAAGCTCCATTTAATGGACCATAAGTAATCTCTCCCAGAACTTCAGCATCCTACCTTGATGCATCTACACCTTCCAATGTTATTATTAAGGAAGGAGGAAAGAAGTTTGTGACTATCTCTAACCTTATTGTTGCTTTGTCTAATAATAATGATGCAACTAAGAGTTCCAAGATCAAGGGAAAGAAGCCTCTATGATATTCTAATTTGATGTTTTTTTTTTTGTGAATGTATGGCTTAACTGAATATTAGGCATCTATTTTTGGTTGTATGAATACTTAGCTTGGTTTTGTAGGCTTGGCATTGATACTTGTGTAACATCTCTAAATTTGGTATTTTAGAAAATAAGGATTTGAATTAAAATATTAGTATGATAGAATTTGGGGCTCAAAATATGAATAAGAAGGACTTAATTGCATAAAGATTGAAAGTTTTAGGGTATAATTGTAATTTGGGGAAAACTTAATTAATTAACATTTGAAGTCTTTGAGGGTCAAATTGGAAATCTCTTCAGTCAACTGGGTGAATGCCAGGCACTAAGGAGTTGAGGGGTTGAATTGAAGATGTGCCACATTTTAGGGGATTTAATTAAACTCTAAGTAAAACTTTTGGGGGCTTCAATTCGTGCTGTTGGAAAAATGATCCTTAGATATAATTTTCCCTCCCATTTCTTTCAATTCTACCCCCATATGCAACCCTCATTTTCTCTTTGGCTAACTCCTTCTGGTGGACAGTAAAACTTTAAAATAAGCTAAACATTTTTTTCTTCTGTTGACGGCAAACATACTGGTACCAAAAACCCCCCAAAGTTGACCAGTGAAATGCTAGAAAACTGAAGCTCAAAGTGTGCACCGATCGATGGTGGTGAGCGTAGCAGTTCTGATGATGAAAATTGAAGACCAACTCGTAGGTTTTAATGGGTTCAGCTAGAGAAACGTATAGGTGCCCTCAATTTTGGATTTAGGCTACTGGCCAAAGAGAATTTGATGCAATGATGAACGACAGTAAGTGTGAGACCCAATAGGGTTTTTGGGCCAATTGGGCAATGATTTGGTGGTGAAAGCTAAATTTGATCTTGGGTTTTGATAGAGCGCAACAAGATGCACCTTTTGGCAGTGGTAGAACCCAGCTCCATTGGTGGCGCATGATGACAGTCCAGAAATAGGCAGTGATGATCTAGCAACTTTTGGACATAATCTTCATCTTGTCATGGCAAACACATATATGGTGTTGTTTTGTGATGATTGAGCTGATACGATCTGGGTAAAAGTTGGAGTTTGGGGATTAAATATCTTGTGCCATTTTGTTATTCTTAAGATTTTGTATTATGATATATAGTGATATGGAAGACTACGCTTTGAGAAACAAGACATGGGACATGCATGTATGATTATATACATTTAGTGGACCCAAATTTATTATATTACATGATAGTCTAGGCTAAATAAGTTAATTAGGTGTTAAAACCTTAATTTCATGAATTTGAGACCTAAGTAGCAAATTAGGCTATTAAGGATAATTTGACTGTTATTATCAAGTTTGTGTAACATTGCAAGGTTAATTATGCAATGAAGGACATAATTATATCCCAATAATAGCATAAGTAGCATGTTCCATAACGAGAACATCGAATCAAACTCTATTGCTGTATTAACCAATTAATTATCGATTTTAGTTCGCTATTCGTATAATTGTAGTTATAAGGTTGAATGAGAATTTTGATAGTGAACCTATTTTTTTGGTTAGGTAACGAGGAGCTGGGTACCGTAAACCAGTAGGCTGTGATAGCAATTTTGAGGCTATTAAGGTTAGGGTCTGATTACCTTGTTATTATGGAAAGTGTATGTTCCCTAGACATTGAATTCCATGATTGTTTGAATTCCTAGTTTGTTAGAATTCTTTAACTTGTTATCTGTTATTCATTTCGTGAACCCCTGTGAGGGCTTATCGATTTGGTACTTGCTTTGTATACCCTATTTGTTATTCATTTCATGAACCCTTGTGAGGGTCTACCAATCTAGCACTTGCTTACACATAAGTGTTATTATGATAAATCCCTGAAAGGGTTAAATATGTTTTTATATTGTAACTACATCTCGATTATTGAAATTTGTGAATTGCTTGAGATCTTGTTTGTTACCCATTATTTGATGCGTATATCCTTGTGAGGGCTATCTCGTTGATTGTGCCTTTGATAAGAGCTTAGCATGCCTATTTTGGCACCTAGAGTTTTCCTTGTCTGGTTTGATATTGATCAGCTTGATTTTATACTGCTTACTGTATGCCCAGTCTTGTCAACTTATTTGAGTTTGCCATGTACATTATTGATTTACTTTGTCAGCAATTTTGTACCATTTATGTTATTATTTGTTGCCTTGCCAACACATTTGTTTATCTATTACATCATTATGTAGCCTTATTGGCTTATTCGAATCTATTTATCTGACGTTATTTTGCTTTATCAATAATCCATTATTGACCCGTGATATATGCATGGAGACTTGTTAGGTCGCGTGCCAATTCGAGCAGAATGCTTGGATATATAGGACACGCCAAGCAGTCAATTTAGGTATCAATGATATGCTAGGTGGCCCGCTTAGGTATTAGTAATACGCCTTGAAGTCTACATGGGCATCTGCCATGTACCAAGCTGTTACGCTTGGGTAAGTTCAGTTTAGTTGATTGGAATAAGGAAAATTTGATATGCATGTTATGTTATGATTTACTAAACTGCATATATTACTTAGGTTTGTCTTACTTTGATTGTATTCTGATTGTTTGTATTCTACTCATGGAGTAGTAAGGACAATGTGGTTTCCTAGGCTAGATCGGGCTAATGTCCGAGCTAGCGACGATACTTCATGTAGTAAATCAATTAAGTTAGCTAATGGCAATACCTCCTGTAGTAAATCAGTTGAGTTGGCCAGGTCATTCAAACTGATAGTAACAACTCTCGAACTAGCACCTACTAGTAATCTTGAATTTTATAATGCTTATGTTCTAATACATTTATTTTCGATCACCTTGTCTTGTTAGTATATAGTCTATTGAATTGTTTTCTCTTCAATAGAGCTTTATGAACTATTGCTGAATATATGCCTCATTAAATCCTTTAAACCTACCCTCCCATATTATTCTTGATTTCCCATATAAGGTTAGGTAATGGACATGGACTTCAGGCATGGACTGAAGAATATATTGTTTAATAGAATAGGTGTTATATGTGCTTGTGGGTTCACTTGGACATTTTGTTATGATTTAGAAATGTTATGACTAGTTAAGTTTGAATTAAGGACTTGTGGTATGTATATATTATGTTAAATGTTATGGGATGAATTTTGGCATGTATATAGTACTTTTGTTGAAGTCTGTTAAGTTGAAGCATGTTGCTGTCATTGATGAAATTTGAAAATTTTATTATGGGCCTATTGATTGTCTTAAGAGTTAGATTTAAGTTTGTATCGGAGTGGCATCTCAACTTAGGGGTTATCCTGAGTGGGGCGCCATAGAGGTTGTATTAGAGTCCAGGTTTTCGATAACCTAGGTTAATATGATAATGATTTTGTGATTGGAATCAATAGGTTTACTAGAGATTAAACTTGAATCGGGAATCATCTTGGATGCAAACACTTGGGATAAGAAAAACCTGAGCTATACTAAGCTTTGATCCTAGAATGTGATTTGTGGAATGAGAAATTTCGGGTAATAAAGATTGAGCTTGATTTTGGAAATGCTTTAGATATATGTACTTGAAGTAAAGATTACTTGAATTCTGAAAGGATGTGATTCTTCGAATGTGAAAATTTTGGATAGAAAAATACGAGGTTTGAATGTGGAATTTGAATAGGACATGGACTTTTGGGATAAAGCTCGACATTAAGGAAGTGAAGGGTTATGACCCAGGTGGCCAACCAACATATAACCTCTTATTTTTGGTATGTCAAGCATATAAATGTATGGTTGTTGGTAAGAATGATGCTACTTGGAATTATAGCATTATATGAGGAACATTCGTTAAGGTTGAGTATGATGAGTAGATGACTAATTGGGAAAAATTTATATTCAGTATGTAGAGGGTTGTTTTGGAAATCAATGTTATATGGGTGAGATTTGTGGAAGTTATATAAGATGAGTAAGGATCATTTTAAGAAAGCACGTAGTGCCAAAGTGATTACTTTGGGGTGAATGAATTCATGCCATTTACTTACGAAGGAAAATTTGGTTATATAGGTATGCAAGAAAAGGATTATTGCAGGTAACCATACATTTAAGAAATGCATGATTATTAGGACTAAGTGATGTTTTGACATATGCGTACAATAAAAATTTGATAGTATGTCTATAAGGGTAAGGGATAACATGATGGAAAGATAAATACAATAGATATAATGCCATCAAGAAGAAGAGTGTTTGACATGCATATACAATTATGGCACGGATGGTATGATTATGTTGACAAGAGATATGAAGATAGGAAAGCAAGACCATGGGCTATATAAATTAAAAAATAATCAAGGATGAAAGGATATATTTTCAGGATGACTAGTGTATGATCTACTAATCTAAGGATGTCAAGCATAGGGCTCTTTGAAGTTCAAAAAGGCAAAACTTGGAGAAATACTTCATGTTTAGACATGCTTTATGAGATTTTAGATTTATAAGTTGAGGATTTCCCTCAACGAAGTTGCATTGATGATTTAAAAGGTCATACGGATAGATTAATATTGAATGAATACGTATGGTGTGACTCAAACGATATAGTTATCTAGAGAATAGTTGTTGGTAACAATGGAGTTATGGAAAATTATTGAAAAGATTAGACAAGTGGAACATAAGGACATGAACAGAGCAATAAGGTGCAATTTGAGGATGCTTGCATTAGAAATATTTTGTGGGAAGAACCAAAGGTGATATTAGTTCTTATTTCTCTCCTGTTAATAGATCTAAAGACTCAAAAATTTTTGGTCTAAACTTATTGTAGTGGGATGACAGATTTTATAACCTTATTGATGAGCAAATAAGGTTAATAATCTGAGGAGTACAACATAAACCATATGAAGGATAGCCATGAGGAATTTCTAGAATTTTTCCCCTTCTCAATTACAAAAAGGATCATATAAGTAAAATGTAAGGGTTTGAATTAAAGAATGATGAGAAAAAAAACTGAAGTATCAAGTCAAACTCGATGAACAAAGGAAATGAGTATTTGCTTACTTGTAGGAGGAATCTTGCATCATTGATAAGAATCAATAGAATAATAGCGAGAGCTCAACAAAAGCCATCAAGTTTGAGAAATTGGGATATCTTTCCCTTAAAAGCTATTTGATCTAATGCATGTGTTTGGGGTTTGTTTCAAATTCAAGTTAAAGAAGGATACTATTGATGAGAAACTCAAGGAAAAGGATCTCATATGCCTTGGGAACACTTAAATCATAGGGCAAACTATCTTGCTTACGTGTAGGATTACTGAAATGGTGATTGCTTTAATGAAATGGAGATATCATTTAAGAGTGGAAAAAGAGAAATTCTTGCAAATTGTGAAAGTACTAGTAGGTGTGATTAGATTGACTAATATTTTAGGTTTGAATATGAAATTTCCGTATTTAGTAGTTGGCGAGATAAGTGAAGGATAGGTATAAGTATCGCAAGGATAAAGGGCAATAGGTAGTTGAGAGTACTATATAAGTTTTGAACATTAGAAATGAGTTTGATCCCACATATTTTGACTATATCTCTCAAATGCCAATCAAGGAGCAACAGATGAATTTTCTGTGACTGTATCTAGTATGTATAGTCAGTGTAAGCATGTAGTTAAATGCATGAAAATATATGAACTTATGGTGTCAATAGTCATTTGTGGTTACTGTGGTTTTGTGGTCCCCTAGAAAACCTTGTTAATATTGAAATGACAAGTGGTTAAGGCAACAAGGAAACAGGAATGTTATATGTACTGATGTTAACTAAGTTTCATCTAGTTGAAGATGAGAATTTGGGGACTAGATTCTTTTGGGGAAAGGGGGGAGAAATGTAACACCCCTAAATTTGGTATTTTAGAAAACAAGAATTTGAATTAAAATATTAGTTTAATAATTTTAGGGCTTGAAATATAAATAAGAAGGACTTAATTGCATGGAGATTGAACGTTTTGGGGAAAACCTAATTGATCAACATTTGAAGCTTTTGAGGGTTAAATTGGAAATATTTTCAGTCAACTAGGCAAATGTGAGGCACTAAGGAGTTAAAGGGTTGAATTGAAGATGAGCCATATTTTAGGGGATTTAATTAAAAGCCAAGTAGAACTTTGGGGGGTGGGGCGGTTAATTCATGATTTTGGAAAAAATATTCCTTATATATAATTTCCTCCCGCATTTCTTTCATTTCCACCCCCATATGCAAACCCTATTTTCTCTCCAGCAAGCTCCTCCCGACGGATGGTGAAACTTTGAAATAAGCCAACCATTCTTTTCTTCTCTTCATGGTGAACATACTAGTACCAAGAATGAATGCCTTAGTTGATCGGTGGAATGCCAAAACATCAAAGCTCAAAGTGAGCACTAATGAATGATAGCGAGCACAGCAATTTTGATGACGGAAACTAAAGATCAAGCTGTGGGTTTTAATGGGCTCAGCTGGATGAACACATTGGTGCTATCTCTAATAAGAGGTTAGCTTATTTGATCTGGCACCCATAGTTTTCCTTATCTAGTTTGATATTGATTAGCTTGATTTTGTACTACTTACCATATGTTCAGTCTTGTCGGCTTGTCTGAGTCCTGTACATTATTGATTTGCCTTGTCGGTAGTTTTGTACCGTACTATGTTATTATCTATTACCTTGCTAGCACATTTATTTATCTATTACAGCATTATGCAGCCTCATTGACTTATCTGAATCTATTTATCTAATATTGTTTTACCTAGTTGGCAATTCATTATTGACCCTTAATATATGCATGGAGACTTGTTAGGTCGAGTGCCAATCCTAGTGAAATGCTTGGATATATAGGACACGCGAAGCAGCCTGCTTGGGTGTTACCAATATGCTAAGTAACCCGCTTAGATATCAACGATGTGCCATGCAGTCTGCATGGGCATCTGCTATGTACCAAGCTATCACACTTAGGTAAGTTCAGTTTAATCAATTGGAATAAGGAAAATCTAATATGCATGTTATGTTATGATTCGATGGACTGCATATGTTACTTGGGTTTGTTTTACTTTGATTATATTATGATTGTTTGTATTCTACCTATGGAGCATTAAGGACGGTGTGGTTTCCTGGGCTAGATCGGGTTGATGTCTAGGTTGAACAAGCCAACGGTGATAACTCCTATAGTACACCAATTAAGTTGGCTAATGGCGATACCTTTTGTAGTAAATCAATTGAGCTGGTCAGGCCATTTGAGCTGACGATAACAACTCTCAAACTAGTACCTACTAGTAACCTTGAATTTGATAATGCTTGTGTTTTGATATGTTCATGTTCCGATTGCCTTGTCTTATTAGTATATAGTCTATTTAATTATTTTCTCTTTAACAGAGCCCTCTGATCTATTGCTGAAATTATCCCTCACTATTTTCCCATAAGGCATGGATTGGAGAATATATTTTGTAATAGAATAGGTGCTATATATGCTTATGGGTTCACTTGGACATTTTGTTATGATTT
Source organism: Jacaranda copaia (assembly GCA_014898725.1). NCBI lineage: Eukaryota > Viridiplantae > Streptophyta > Magnoliopsida > Lamiales > Bignoniaceae > Jacaranda > Jacaranda copaia. The sequence continues at coordinate 704,850 of JACGDI010001495.1, read as the reverse complement.
AGAAATGTTGTGACAGGTTAAGTTTGAATTAAGGACTTGAAGAATGTATATATAATGTTAAGTGTTATGGGATGACTTGTGGCATGTATATAGTACTTTTCTTGAAGTCTATTAAGTTGAAGCAAGTTGCTGCCGTTGATGAAATTTGAAAATTTTCTTATGGGCCTATTAACTATCTTAAGGGTTAGATTCAAGTTTGAATTAGAGTGACATCTCAGCTTAGGTATTGTCCTAAGTGAAATGCCACAACTTGACTTGGTATTGTTAGCTTGGCACTGATGGTTGATTTTTTGGGCTTTCATGGGTATGAAAATGCAATTTCTTTGTACTTAAAAGCTAGAAATACAATGTTGGCATGTTGATTGTCTTTGTTTAAGAGAGGCAGTTTTATAAGCAACTTTGTCTCTTTTAGTTATGCATTTCTTTTTGTAGGTTTGTTTGCTTATATTAAGAGTTAGGTTTGCTTTTTTATTTTGGTTTTTGCTCACTGCATTTTTTAATTACAATTATCATTCAACTTTACCAACAAACAACAATAATTGAAGAATGAGACAAATAAGAAATTGAATAGAAAATAAAGACTTTGCTTTCCATAAAATTAAACTACTATCATGCATACGTTTATCTGCCATTTTCCTTTCAACCTTGCTAAGAGTAAAACAAAACAAAAATCGCAGCAACAACAACAACAAAATTTCACATCCGTCCTCAACTTTCCTCCAGTCTATTTTCTACATCTACATCTTTAAAAAAAAAAAGAAGAAGAAGCTAAATTAACTACATAGATCTTCATCTTTTTTCATATCCCTATCTTCATCCATCCCATCTCTTTCCTAAGCCAACCAAATTACAACCACAAACAACCAGTGAGGGATGGTAATCATTTTCAGAACTTTTACCTTTTTGGTCAATTTCTTCACCTCTTCATGCCGTGCATTCTTTTGGTAGCACAATGTTGAATGAAGACTCAAGACTTTTCAGCACATGGGTGGATCACAAAGAAGTCACAGCCACCTCTCTAGAATTAAAAAAAAAAGAAAAAAAATGTTAGAATGAAAACAGAGAGAGCAAAACCAATTTTTCGATTCTGGGGAGAAAATGGGAACAAAAGGGACAAAAATAAGGTATCGGAAAATATGCCAAAAGTACCATTTTCTCTTAACCTTCCAATCAATGCATCCATGGAATATTCTTTCGGGATTCTCATTTGTACAAAAGGTGCAAAGTTGAGCCTCTTTCCATAATCACAATAGAGAGCCAAAGGACCTGATACTAAAGACATTAGGCTTCTTCTTCACTATGTTGATTGATTTGAAGAAAGAAAGGCAAAAAAAAAAAAAAACTACAGAAGTGATGAAAGAAACCAAGTAAAATTAATTATTGGGGGAAATGGGTGGTGAATTTGGAGCGAATTCGGGGGGTGAATAGTTTTTTTTTTCTCTGCAAAAATGGATGCCAAATGTCCATTTTTCCTCCAATCTTTATAAAATTTGGCCATCTCAACACCACTCTGCCAACTCATTTAAATTTTGCCTCCAAATCGACAAAATCCCCAAATTAAGTGTCGCGTAGGACAATTTCAGCAACAATTGGCCGGCTCCATCCAATTGGTCCTGCAATTACCAATTTTTCTTTAATACATGTCTTTATATTGCTACCTCCCATAATAAAAGATGAAACTCGAAATTGGTGCCACTTATAGAACCAAAAATACAATTTTGCTAGTGATAAAATATAAGTTGGCATTGAAATATGTATTAAATGATATAGAATTACATTTTTAAAATATTAATAGCTTTTACAAATTAATAGTAACAATAATTATATTTAAATTGTTGCTATTATGGTTAATGACATATATATATATATATATATATGTGTGTGTGTGTGTGTGTGTGTGTCTTAACAACTCATCATTGTGATTATATTATCTCTAAATTATCATTGTATACGTATCTCTAATTGTCAATCGTGATAATTTTATATTATTTTTTTATTATTAATTTTTAAAAGCGAGAACTTATACGAAATTATTGTCATTATTATACTTATAAACATAGTGAGTCCTTTAATATTTCCACTTGCATTTTGTAGTAATATTCATTTTTTGGTAGAATAAGAGAGTGTTTGACTAAACTTATTCAAAAGGTTTAATAAACTCCTATACCGTATAAGATATTTGAAGCTTATAAGATGTTAGATCTTTTTTTAAAAATAAGTTCTTAAAGTATTTGGATAAAATAAAATTTTAGTACTTATAAGATATTAGTAATGACATTTTGTAATTAATTAGCAATGACATTTTGTAATTAATATAACTAAAATTTAGGAAACTTATTAAGAGGGTGTTTGGGTGAGCTTATAAGCTCTCTAAAATATTTTATAAGATATTTGAGAGCTTATAAAATGTAAAAAAATGTTTGGTAATTTTTTTTTAAAGAGCTTATTTTAGGAGCTTATATAAGATGTTAGAATTTTATAAGCGCTTTTTAAAAAGTAAGAGGGTATTTGGATGAGCTTATAAGCTCCACAAAACATCTTAAAAGATGTTTGAGAGCTTACAAGATTTAAAAAGGTGTTTGGCAATTTTTATTAAAAAAAACTTATAAAATTCTAACATCTTATAAACTCTTTTTAAAAAAGTAAGAGGGTATTTGCTTGAGCTTATAAGCTCCACAAAATATTTTATAAGATGTTTGAAAATTTATAAAATGTAAAAAAGTGTTTGGTAATTTTCTTTTTGAAAAGATCTTATAAGCTTATAAAATAAAATATTAGGATCTTGTAAGCCTTTTTATAAAAAAGTAAGAGGGTGTTTGGCAAGTTTATACGCTATACAAAATATCTTTTAAGATATTTGTGAGCTTATAAGATGTAAAAATGTATTTGGTAATTTCTTTTAGAAAAGCGCTTATAAAATAATTTTAAAATAAAATGTTATGATCTTATAAGCTTTTTCTGAAAAAGTAAGGAATTCCCAACTTATTTTTAAGATTTTAAAGGGTGTTTGCCTAAGCTTATTTAAAAGGTCTTCTAAACTTCTACATCTTATAAGATATTTTTGAAACTTATAAGAAGTTAGATCTGTTTTTGAAAATAAGTTTCTAAAATATTTGCATAAAATAAGATTTTGGAGCTTATATGATGTTAATAATGGTAATTTTGTAATTAATATAACTAAAATTAAAGGAATTTGTTAAATTCTTAAAAATAAATTAGGAATCCATTACTTTTCAAAAAGAGTTTAAAAAATCCTAACATCTTTTTAGAAGCTTATAAGTTCCTTTTCAAAAATTATCAAATACTTTTTTATACCTTATAAGTTCTCACACAACTTTTAAGATGTTATCGAAGGTTATAAGCTCACCCAAACACCCTTTAAGAGTGATTGTCTATAAGTAAAATAAATGAATTGCTAGAAAAATAGAGGATGTGCATAGTAAAATCAAAGAACTACAATGACCATTATTAACAAAAGCCAATGCCGCCTAAAAACATAACATTTTGGTGAATATTTCAAAATAACTATGGTTAAGGAAAAATATATAATCACCAATCTTAATTTTAGCTATCCCAAGAATCTACAGTTGTTAAGGTTAAACTACAAGAATTTAAAGTTGATCGTAGCACAATTATACTTCAATTTGATTATTTATACATGGGATAATAATACATTATGGGACAAAGATAAATTAGTGACAAAATAAAAAATGACAACATAAAAATTGTCATTCATTACACATATTAGGTGACAAAAGATTTTGTTTCGTCACCTTAATAATTTTTAAAAATTAAATCGTGACAAGATCAATAGTGTTTAAATTATTATCATTAACAATTAGTGACACATGAGGGCAATCTAGTGACATGAAAATTTGTCATAAATTATACTGACAATACTTATTATCACTAGGTTGTCACAATAAGGGTGTCATTAATTTTCAATAATGACAACTTAAAATGTTGATTTTTGTTACTATTAAGTCATATTTGGCAAAATAAAAATTATTGCTACTTAAAAATATCATTAGTGATAAAATAAAAATTTATTATCATTTAATACATGTCATTAATAATAATTTTTACATTGATTATTACTTATTATTTTATCACTAGTAGTATATTTTTGTGTAGTGATATAAGATCTAGCAATGACTAATTATTAATTAATTTCCTGTGATTACAACCTACTTTTTGGCAATATGTCAAACAATCTTTACCCTCTTGCATGTTTTATGAATTTTTTGGGCAATACTAATTAATTGATTCATGGCTAGTACTTATTATTAAGCAACAGTCATTTATATACCATTCTAGAAATAATATACATATCACACTTGAAATAGACATTGTCAGTGCAAAACGTAGGGAATCAAGACTTATAGTTAAGTTTATTTGGCAAAATCACGTTCGTTCATTTGGAATTTTTTTATGTAACTTATTTAATTTCAATTTTAGTTCTCTATATTTTATAAAATTGTCATGTTTAATTTGATTTTGTTGAAAATTTATAATTTAAAATTAATGACTTGACACGTCTACAGAATGATAAAGTGACATACCATATTCAATAATGACATGAACATAATTTTATAGGATCTAATCTCAAATTGAACAAACTTATAGGATCAAAAGAATGCAATTTTGCATAAGTTTATCTCCTTGTTGAAATTTATATGTTGTAGTAGAGCAAAAGCTTACTCTTAAAAAAACACATGAAAAGCTCATATATAAAATTCGTATAGAATAACTAATAAATTAACCTCCACTTATTTTAAGAGGTATTTTAAGCGGCTCATTGCTTTTTACTTGATCAAATTCTATCTTTATAATTGAGCTCTAGGCTCATCCTGAACTATTCAAACAAAAGAAAAAGAGTTCTAGCATGTCATAGGACCAAACACCCAACTTAGTTATAGCTGCTAAAGGCTCTTTTTGTAAGTAATTTTAAATTTTAAGCAAACATCATGATCAAAATGCAAATCCAAAAGCCATAAGAAACCGTACAAAAAGTGTGTATGCCCTCAGAACATACAAACTTATGTAATATCTATATGTATGTATGTATGTATGTATGTATGTATTTATATATATATATATATATATTATTTGAATAGTAAAAGTACTTGAGAGAAGGAAACTAGAAAAACCATGGGACAGACAAAAAACTTACAACAATATAATAATAAACAAGATTACAAGAGTAACATTTAGGAAAGTACATCATCTTACAAGACTAAGAAATTTCCAAACTGCAGCAGATCAATGCAGCATGAAATATTATGGGTTATTCATCTGTAATTCTTTTTAGATTTTAAAGCAGCCTCAACACTCCTCACACGTTCACATATTCCTGTTAAAAAAGTAAACATCATTAACTAACTTGAAGTATTCGAAATATTGCTAGCTTCTAACAAAATATATGATCATCAGGATACTCGTTAAACAACTGAAATGTAAATTAAGGTACATTAAGGAAAGAATATTAGCTAGTTTTGTAACAGCTCGAAGCTCTTTTATATTCTACTTTATATATATATATATATATATATCAGGTATTATTGTCTTAACAATACAAAAATGATTTAGGATAATATTGGACTTGACTAACATATAACTTGATTAACTGCAAAACAAATTAAATATGGTAATTAACAGTGTTTTAGTATATGTTAAGGAGCCAAATTCTTGAAAGTGGCAAGGCATCCATTCAAACCCGAACAGATTCAAGGCAAAGGCAAAAATCTCAGCAAACCTAATGTTAATGAGTTGCCAGTCAAAAAGCAAAAGGTTTTCATGAAATCATGATATATGCAACAAACCCCAAAAGCAAAAAGCTTTCTCATAATGGATATTGGTACCTGAAAAGAACCACTACATATGCACGCACAGGAAGAAGATTTTTCAGTCGTCTATAGCCAGGGAACTAGCAGAAGAGATGAATATGGGATAATATATATATTTATATATTCCCTTATACATACTTCTTCGAATCAGCATCTCTCCCGCTCTCATATATATATATATATATTGGCAAAAAATATTTAGTTTTGTCATCATAGTAATTTTTACAAACTGAATAGGAATAAGGATAGTATTTAAATTATCACTATTGATAATTAGTAACACCTATATTGATAATTTAGCAACAATGAAAATCTTGTTACAAACTATAGTGACAATTTTTATTATCATTAGGTTGTTATCATAGAAGTGTCACTAATTGTTAACGACAACAATTTAAAATATTAATTTTTATCACATTGACTCATTGTGACAAAATAATAACTATTATCCCTTGAAAAATATCATTAGTGACACAATAAAAATGAATGTTATAACTTAATACATGTCTTCAGTAACAATTTTTACTTTGTCACTTATTATTTTGTCACTAATATTATATTTTTTTAATAATTATAAATATATATATAGGTCACAAGAAATACTAAGTGCGGGCAAACATGAAATGCATTACCGTCTAAAGGATAAACCTTCAGAAAAAAAGGATTAGACTAAAAGCTGCTTGAGTTTCCAGATCCTATGCAGATAAATCCTGTCAATCTTTTCTACGGAGCAACAGCCAAACTTGCAGGTAATACATACATACATACATGCTGCAGCTGCAATAGAAGTTGAAGATTTCATGCCGCCACAAACCCTAAGAGAAAACCCCTTACAAATGTAGTGACAGCAACGGATCAGTAGTTTTTTTTTGTGGTAGAATGGCCTTAATTAATTTCTATATCAGTTCGGATTGACCTACCAAGTTACATAACTAATAAGATGTGATTAGGAAATTATAATTACAGTCTTAAAACGGGTCGTTCAGATATATATGTCTTCTTGTTTTAGTTTTTGATCATCACTTGCAATAGATATTTTATTAGTTTAAACTAAATGATGATCCATTTTTACAATATTCGAATAGTGCATATTAATCAATCGCTTGTTTGGTAGTTTCACTCTTTGAACTTTAAACATTGCTTCATTTGTTTTCATTAATGCATTAATATCTTCTATCATGCCCTAATGACTTTGCACTCAAAGGCACTCTGACTCCTTTAATTGAGTACATATTTTATGTTTTATCCCACTCTATATATGTTAGCCAAGTAAAATAAATATTCACTTATAAAAATAATTAATTGTACATGAAATACATTTGGCACACGTGCATGAAATTGGAATGAGAAAGGATCCAGAATGAAACAAGAGCCCAATCAAATTATATCATAACAAGGCTTCAGGTTCATCTCAAAAGTTATTTTTGACAACTAATTGACTGCAACTATGTTATTACTTGCTTTAAATTTCTTTATCTATAACTAAGTTCTAATACTACCTACCAAATCTGTTATCACTTATTACTAATTATATAACAATCTTTAACTTAACTTGAGCTCTTCCTCAAGCATGATTGTTATTCTCTTCAATCCAATGTCCATGATTGCTACAAGTACTTATAGAATTCAACTTGGTCTCAAAGTTCAACCATACGTAGTTCTGACCATTATAAATTAATATAACAACATTCTTTCAATATATATATCCAACATGAAACGACCTCAACTGATCATCCACAAGGAGAATCAAGCAAAAATGAACAGACCTCGGTTCTGTTTGATGTCAGTAATTCAGCCATCTTAGTTTCGCAAAGTTAATTTTAAGAAAAAGAGAAAAGGATGAAACCTCAAAAATTGAAGGAGTACACAGCGATGAAACATAGATAAGTGCATTTTGTATGAGTTAATCAGCCCTAAAAGCAAAGTAGAAAAAGCCAAATTAAATGAATAATTACATATTTTGTTAATTCTGAAAATTCAGGTATCCGACTTCTGTAACGCAGAAAAAACAACCCAGCCACTGCAGTCTTGCATAACTAAAAAAATTGTCAAGTTGGGAGTAACCAACGCCAAGAACTTTATTTATTTATTTATTTATTTTAAAGAAAAAGGAATTGGGACAAAATTGAATAATTGAGATGTCCCACAAAATCTGAACAGACAGAAGGCAATCTAGTAAAGATGCTAAGGACATTTAAGCGTTTAAATGCCAATTTCTAAAATGCCCTCATAAAGAGCTTAAAAGAAGTAGAATTAGTGGGGAAGTAGTGTTGGCTGGGGCTTTTAACAGCAGAATATGAAGGTATAATTAAATAAGCATTTCTGGATTTTCGTACAACCTGAGGGGATATGATACTATGATGAAATATGCATGGGGACTTAAAACACTATTATCTTGATTTGATTATTCGTATCGCTTAAAAAGCAGATCAAAAAATAATTATTTTAGCAGTCTATTCTTGTTATAGAACATGCAAATGCGTCCCCCTCGCCCTCTAACACGATTGACAATCTGTGGGGGCAAAAGATCTGCCAGGATCCCAAAAGATGCTCAAAAAATTTTAAGGCTGACAAGCAATGGAGAGGTACTGAAATTGGTGGGATCTTACTACAGATTGCTGGGTTCTTTTTTTATTTTTTCCTTTTTTCTTTCTCATTTTTTTTGGTGACGAGGAAAACATGTGAAGAGGAGCAAGATTTTCTTACTGATGTTCGTGACTATGACAAAATTAAGGTTGATACCGAAGAACCTAATTAATGTTGTCGTTAATTTCTAAAATGGTATATATGGGATTATACATGAGTAGATTTGCTTAGAAACTGCACTTTCTTGCAGATGGATTCTTGTGTTTATGCATAAAGTGTTAACTTCTCTTGTTGTCTGGTTATCATATTGGAGTTGTTCTAGCTAGGGTTTATGAGGGGAAGATGACTCGAAGATCAGTTTTTGAACTCATCAGTAGTTGTAATAACACAATGTGTGTTCTCATTTTGTTTGTATCTGATGAACATCTTTAATATATAGTTTTTTTCTGGAAACCAGGGCTTCTTTCTCTTTTCATGGGAGGATTTATATATAATTCTTCTTCTAGGATTAAGATCAGTAAACAAAGAGGATTAACATCAGCAAACAGCCCTCCGACAGACACAATATTATTATTGTTATTGTTATTATTATTATTATTATAATAGGGAAATATATACATGCAATCGCTTACTCAGCTAAGAAAATACATATCTTACGACAAACTTAATGATTCTAGTACTCATTTAATTCAGGAAAAAAAGAGGAGCCTTTCCAAGAAAATGGAGCATATATAGTTTTGTAAGGAAATTTTACCCATATTTGATCGATCCAGTTCCTGGAAATTGGAATCAAGAAAAGGGCATGGAAGAAGAATTGGATTCGTCATCAGGCTTCCCGGTTCCTCCAATCTTCTTCTTTTTCTTCTTGTAAGGGATCCCTCTCGCCTTAGCCTGACATTCCTTCACTTCCCTCAAGTAAATCCTTATTGCACCACTGGCAAAAGGATTAGTCTCCGGCGATCCGCCGTTCTCCTCATAGGCGGCCCGCAGCCTCCCAATCAAAGCATCCAGGCTGCCCCACGCCTGCCTCAGCGGGCACGTGCACGGAGCCGGCGGCTCCGGTTGCCCGTAAAAAATGCACCCCTGCAAGTGAACCTTAGTTTTCCCGAACTGATCCAAGTACCTCAGAAAGTCCAGCACATGGTTGCTGTTGCACTGAGACAACGCCACCGGCGGCCGCTGGTTTTTCAAGAACTGCCCGAAAGTGTTCCAGTCCCGCCTCTTCTGCGACTCGTAGCGGCTCGGGGTTGTGGGCGTGGTGACCGGATCGCCGGCGGAGGACGACCCTTCTGCCAAATCTTTCCCTCTCTCCATCTGAACAATCGGTTTATAAACTCCAAGAAAAGTTTTGTTCTCGTTTTTAATTCCTCTAGCGGATGCTAAATAAGGCAAGGTTAAAGGAATAGAAGAGGGGAAATTAAAACTGAAGATGAAGAAGATCACATCAGAGAGGCTATTGAGTTGACATGCAATGGGCCACCATGCAGTTGCTTTCTGCTTCTCTTTTCTCCATTTTTTGGACTTCAATTTCATGCTACTCCTCTCTGTTTCTAGTGTAAATACTAACAATTAAGAACAATAATAATAAAATTACTATTAATAATATATAAACTTGTGGCCTTTATTTAATCTGCATAATTAAATGGTAACATAATAACCATTAACTTTTGTTGATTGATTTACACAATTATTGCTTGTAGTATTGTCAATACTATGATCCCCACCAGTGTGTACGAATAACCCTAAAAGAAAAAAGTATTATTCCCACTAGTTGACAAATTGCAATCGCCTGTAGTATCTCCAGGGCAGCTACTGCCAATAAGCATATGCATGCATATATACATACATATACATACTATATATATAGATATAGGGTGGATGGGATGGATAACTTGTGCTGCATCTCGATCGTCACTACTGTTTTCCGTTGATTTTTGAGGTTTTGTGCAGTATGAAGCACTGGTCATCTGATATACACTCTTAGCACAATTTGAATACCATAACCAACACGACAAATGGTCCTGATGCAATCAAGGCTTCAAGAAAAATGGAGAATTTGGGCTTCCTTTTGGTAGATGTTTGAAAGTTTATACTAAAAATATGTGGAGAATAAAGCTGTACTTAAATAGTTTCAGATGTACTTAAATAGTTTCTTGAAAGTGGCTGACGTGATGCATTTGGTGGGAAAAAGGGAAAAAAGATTAAACGTGCTTTTGGTTTCATTTTCAGAATGATGATTTACATTTTAGATATCTTTTCATGAATTACTTGTACGCTGTGATGTAATTAGTACATTCGTATCAACATTTACTTATATTTCGAATATGAATATCTATGTTCGAACATTTTTATCCAATATAAAAAATGAATATTCACCTCCATAAAATTTTATAGGATATCATTTACATATTTACTTATATTTTCAAATATGGATATCCGTATTCAAATATTTATATTGAATATAAAAAATGAATACTTTTATTTATAAATTTTATCAGATATCATAAATCAATATTCATATTTGCACTCATCAAATGTTCACTATAATAAATAGATATTTAGTGGTATGAACTTGGTGATATGTTATAATACAGTGACACAAAAAGTGTTATGGTGATAATTGTAAAATAATTCTATTATAATTTAATATTTGGTGACATTTGATTAAAAATATCAAGATAAATGTATTTTAAAGATATTTAACTAATGTCACTAATATGTAGTTATAGTGTTATTTGAAGAAAAATATGGTAAAGTATTTGGTGGCACTAACTTAGTGGCATTTATTTTGAAATAACATACAAAAGTAACATAGTGATAATAGAAAGAGAATATCAATATAATAAAATATTTAGTGGTATTTGATTCTTATGTGACATATAAAATAATGATATTTGATTCTGATGTGCCATATAAACTAGCAGCATTTGATTAAAAATATCAACAAGAATAAAATTTGAAGTCATTTAACTAGTGCCACTAGCTTTTATTAAAAATGTTACTCGGAGTTATTTATGGTGTCACTTACAAAAAATGTCACAAAATATTTAGTGGCACTAATTTAGTGACAGTTGATAGTGTAATGACATACAAGAGTAATATGGTGATAATTATTAAAAAATTTCTTTGTAATATAATATTTAGTGCCATATGATTAATAACATAATGTAATTTTATTAAAATTACTAACATAACTATATGTTAAAAGTATTTAACTAGCAATACTATTTTTTTGAAAAACAAAATAGAAAAATATAACTCATAATTTTGTTATGGTATTACGTGAAACAAAGTCACACAAAAATAAATAAAGTATATATAATTATTAATAATTGTAAAATATAGAATTTTATATCTTATCATAATGTATTGAAATTAATTAAATATAATTTTAATGTATTGACTAAATCAATGATACTTTTCAAGAAGTATAATAAAGTTCAATTTTTGCACCTTTTTTCTCCTCACCGATACATTATTTTTTTATTTGAATATTTTCTATCTCTAAAGTTAATATCTCAAATTTTCTCAGATGTATTATTTAATATAATAATTTCGAGCATGCATTTAAATAATTGAGAAAGTATGCTTTTAAAGTATAAAAATATAATAATATTTTTGAATATTTATAATGGATATTTGATGGGTAATTTGATGGTAAACTCATATCTTTCCAGGTAAAATATTGTAAGTTTGAGTCTTGTGCAGAGCAATTGGAGCACGTTGGAATCTTATATATGGGGTGTTGGAGACTTTGATATAATTTTTAGTGACATATCAACATGTCATTTAAAATAATTTTTAGTGGCACTTTGATATGTTATTTAATGCATTTTTTGTGACATTTGAATGTGTCATTTGATACAATTTTTGTTGCATTTTATTAATGCAAAACATAAAAAAGGTAATTTAATGACATTTATACATTTAACTACATCGCCACTAGTAGCACGTTTAAAAAATATCACTAAATATAAAATCGTAACTATAATATTATTTAAGTGGCATTTTTTTGTATCTTTAATGCTTAATTTTGTTATAATAGTTATTCAAATATCTAGTATTTGAATTAATAATTTGGATATATGCAGATATATTATATTATATGAAGCTTTATATCATGACATTTGCATTATCATATCTAATATTTGAACTTATTTATCTGAGTTCTACATTTGTTCTACTAATATTGGAAAACGATTAAATAAAATGTTTCAGTTTGTTATATTCATGCCAAAAAATTAAAATTTATACATAAAATTATCAATCTTCCAACAAGTGCCTAGTTTTGAAAGATACAAGTAAATTTAAGATGATTGATGATTAAAATTTCAAATATCTATAGCATAACAACAATTAAAAGAAATAAAAAGGATAAAGATACTTTGCTATTCGAACTATGTCCATTTTTACACTTTGATAATTAAACTTTTTTTCACGATATTTTACCATCTAAACTATACTTTTTCTTTCACCTTGCCATATATGAACCAATCTTGATAAAATATTTCATGGTATTCCATTGCAGGAGTGGATGGAGTCTTTTTTAAAGGTTATTTTTTTTCACTTTATTAAAAGACAACCTATTTGAACTTGATTACGGGACATGCATCTGAAAGTACGCTGAAAAAAGGTCATTGAATTTTGTGATTTAATAAGGGTACACCAAGGAGATAACTGTTATATACATCAAATTAGAAGATTTGACTATAATACCTGAAAAAGGAGGCTCTTGACATTGATGTGATGAAATTTTTCCATAATATTCCTCCAGAAAGTGTTCATATGTGGTAAGGTAAAAAAAAAGTGTAGTTTTGATAGTAAAATGTCATAGAAAAAAAAATATAGTCAATAAAGTGTAAAACACACATAGTTCGGATATCAATATGTTTTATCCCAAAATAAAAAATTACATTAGCATATACACATGCCTAGTTTTCAATATTCCTTACCCAATAATAAAAATCAAAATATACCACAAGAGATTAAGAGAAATAGAATATTATCTTTTGGGGTGTAGGCACGTACGACGTACCACTATATCTATATACAGATCCTTCATCAATATATGCACATATATCCTAATACTTTCAAATATGAATAATATTCGTCAATTTTGAATACGGGACGAATGATCAAATATTGAATTTTTTTACAAGTCTAGTTGTGTCATATCAAATTGTTATATTAATAATGACAAATTAATTAAAATGTTACAATACTAAGGATTAATGACACATTTGCAGTCACAATAAAATTCCTATCGCATGTCATAATAACAATTTTTATTATGATCACTATAGATTATTTTGCTATAAATCGATAATTGTGACAATTCAAAATACTAGTTCTTGTTATTAGTAAATTATATTATCATTTAAAAAATATAATTAGTGATAAAATAGAAGTGATCATTGTTGCTTAATATAGATTACTTAAATATACATATTAATAGTGAACAATTTGTGCATTATCACTTAATCTCTAACTAATATTGTATTTGTATTGGTAATTATTAATATATATATATATATATTTATAATAATTGAGATACATACATATATAAATATGTATATGGTTGAGATGCATATAAAGATGAAAGCGAGGCTTTGGACGAGTGAAAAATTACATATATATTTTTATTTATTTATTTATTTTTGGGGACTTAATTTAAAAGATAAAAATATTATCCCTCAAACGCCAGTTCATATATACCCCAAAAGTCAACCATATTTGGAGATATATATAGAACCGAACATTGCCTTCGTAACCACGTTGGTAGAAAATTAGTAGAAGTTTTGTAGGTAGAGAAAGAAATTAAAAATATATAGAAGTATATACTAGTTTTTTTTGTGCTTCTTATTTAAAGATCTTAGAGAGCAAAAAGTGAAAATAAAATATTTAATTTGTACGAGTTTCAAACAGCCAGAGAGTTTTGGGGCAAATGAATACATTAAATAATTGAAGAAAACGCAAAGATTTATTTAAATGCTTTGGTCTAACATTTCGACCTTGATTTATATGTTTCATTTTCATTCTTTACTTTTAGTATTTTTATTTTATTTTTAATTTTTGGTATTGATATATTTTTTTTACAAATATATATATATATATATATATAGCTGCAAGACTGAAATTAATAGTTTTATAATATAACAATTTCAGTTTGTAAGTCTCATTACTGTTTTAATGGTCAAATGACTTTATGATATATTATTATTATTATTATTATTATTATTATTATTATTATTATTATTATTATTATTATTTTACTTATCACGGGTCCAATTAGTGTTTTGATACCTTACAATTCAAAATATATTTGAGTAAAAGATCATTGTTAAATTAATTCAGTGTGGAAAGAGATTTACTTAGTTGATGAAATTTAATTATTTTTTAAGTACTAGCTATTTTAGGATTTAAAATGACGGCTAAAGATATAAAAAATAAAAACTAGTGTTGGAATTTATTGAAAGAAAGAGAAAAGAAAATCATATATAAACAATTGAAATAGTATAAAAAAAAAAAATTAGTCGAGTAAGTAACTTTTAGAAGACACCATTGTATCAGTTGCAGCTTCTAATCATCAATAATATTGACTAATTACATTTCGGTTATCAACATCAAATAATTTAACAATTGACGTTAATCTATCAACAATACATATTTTACCAAGTAACCGATATTTATAGTTAATATTTATATAAATTAGGATGAAAGAATATTAATTGTGTAGGTTCCAATTATAGTATGACAACAGAGAAGATTAGTTGTATGATGCACATGTGATTTTTGTGGCCGGAGCATAGTTTGGTTCAACCTCATTTAATTCTTCAACAAAATTGGAAAGCCTGCTGGTCTTAATCGATGGATAAAAAGTGACAGCTGACCAATAACTATGGCCCCGTCTGTACATTTTTTCGTCTTACTTTTTTATTTTTTATTTTTATTCCGATATTACATGAGTCGGCAAAAGTTTAATTCAATTACATTTGTACACTTATGCTCAATTTAATGAACAACAAAATAAAATATAAAATTATATTATTTGATATGTAGATTCTTTTGTAAAAA
>JACGDI010001495.1:660219-689274 GCA_014898725.1 Jacaranda copaia | reverse complement strand
ATATCAAAATGTATATAATTATACTTTATCTTATCCCACATACATTGGAGGAGTTCGAAATTTCCAAATAGTTTATAAACTACTCTTTTCTCTCATTCTTTGAGATACTTTTTAGAACAAAATCCTTTATTAATTTCATATATGCGGAATAATACTTAATGTAGTTGGACCATTTGATTCATAAATATTTTCATTATGTGAAAATATTTTGATACAATGAGTTCTAAAATTATATATGTATATTGATGATGATCAGACTCGTCATCAGACATAAAAATTTAACTGTCTCAAAATATTATCCTACAGTCTATAGCATACAATCGGGGGTTGTGTTCTTGTAGCCCCCATCAAGGGATTTGGGACAAGGCACACACGTTCCTACATAGGACGCAAAAGTTAATGATACAAAATTAGTTTTGCTCCAAAGACAGCTAATCACTTTCTCACTCGAATTGTCCTCTAAAAACAAAAACATTCTCAAATTAAGAGCAAACAACTTTCATTCTCTAGCATGAAGTCCCTATGATATCCTCAAAGCAAAATTGATCTCGTATCACACATGTGAACAAAAATACTAGTTGTGCGATGAGTTGTAAAATTTTACTGAGTGTGGACTTGATAATCTATTGTTTATTTTCAAATGAAAAATAGTAGCATGATCTGAAAATAGAGCAAATGCTTTGAATGTTAATTAGTTTAAATTCAACTATATACTTTAAAAATATTTCTAATAAAAATTGAGAAACAAGCAACGCAATAATGGTAAGAGATAAAAGCACAAAAATGTTTGGGAAACATAAAATCACACACAATTCCAAGGTCCCCTTTGACCGGATAAAAGTACAAAAATGTTCGTGCCCCTAATGCCCTCTCTTAGCAAACTTTTCATCCTTGTTTGCATCACTACAAATTCAAGTTCAAAAATTCTTCGATCGCCGAGGATCACATATTTGCTTGGAAGAAGTTGTGAGTGTATATTTTGAGGTTCTGGAAATTGGTGAAAAATTCATTCAACTCATTTGGACTAATCAAATAAGTTTATGACCGATGAATCGTTGGATGTTGCTACGATGATATAAAATGAGATACTAATATTATCAAATATAATTTAATGGTTCCCAACTCGAGTTCGGAATGATGAATACATAATTTAATGATTTGATTCATTTAACTTTCTTATAAAGCATTTAATAGGCTTAAAATCTCATGTTTTTTCTATTAATTGGCATGCATACCCTACATTCCAGAAAAATTGAGAGCTCGTTTGGTTTTGCTTTCACCTACCATTTTTATTTTCAACACAAAATGAAAATAAAAAATTTTCAACTTTCTAACTATTTTCACTCAAAGTATTTCTATTTTCATTTTCAAATTCTTGCTAAACTTACTTTATAATTCTACTACCACATCAATCAAATTCAAATTTAATTCGACATAAAGTACTTACTATCATTTTAAAATTAATAAAATATACATATATTTAAAAAAAATAAATCTTTTTAAACATAGAAAAAAAATATAAATTAACTAATTTTTCAACCTTATACCTACTATAATTATTACTTTTCAACAAAATATCCAAATACAATTTTTTTAACCGTAATTACTTTTTAACTTTTGAAAATGTATGCAAATGAAAATAGACTTTGAAAACATATCCAAATAGACACTAATCGCCCGTTTGAATTTATTTTCATTTTTAATTTTAATTTTCATCACTTTTAAAGTTTAAAAAGTAGTTAGTGAAAATAAATTTGTATTTGGATAAATTATTAAAAAAGTAATGATTATATTGGGTTTAACGGGTTGAGGATGGGGATGGATAGTAATAATGATAATAGAGAGAAAATATATATAGGTTATTAAAAAATATTTTTTAAGAATAAAAATAAAAATAAAATCGAATGAAAATGTGCAAAAAGTGTGTATTTTAATTTTTAAACAGTAAAAATATTTAAAATAGAATTTAAAAAAAAAAAAAAACCCAATCGAGCGCTAAGTACACTCACACCAATTAATTTAAAATATTTTTAGAATTATCAAATAATTGAAACATCCTGTTATATGTACTTTAACAATGTAGGGTTTTCAAATGCACAACACTCGATTTTTTTTTCTCTCTCTCTCGCTCTCAAAATCCAAGAACCTAGCCAGCATAATTTTCAACTAAATAGAGCGATATACAATCCTATATCTGTACTTGTACCTAGTATCTTACGATTGGTGGTGTGAGGATTCGTATTTAGTTGAATTGTCTAATCAACTGTGGGTGGGAGCCAACTGACAGAATCCAATTTTTTTCTTTATTTTGATCAAACCAAAACCTAATTCTAGGGCCTTTGCATATCAGACTTGCTTCTAGGAGGAAATCAGACATGGAAAGCTGGAACCAAGCAACAAGGACGCACTACTACTGAAAAAAGTACCAATAAAAAAAAACTGAAAAGAAAATTGGTACTAACATTTGATCCATTAAGTTTTACCCGGTGAGCATACATGAAGACATGCATAAAAGTTTGTGCGAGTTTAAAGGAAAACTCAATAAAACTTATATAAATTTGAAAAAAAATAAAAATTTATCGATAGAATGAAAAAATACAATAAATTCTCACTAATATCACATTATCAAAGTTAAAACTTCTAAAAAAATAAAACAGAAGTATATAATAAACCCCAAAGTAAAATAATAAAATCAAAGGCACTACAAGAAAAAGATAAATTAGTGATAAAATAGCATGTGACAATATAAAATTCGTCTCTAATTATATATATATGTATGAAGTGACAAAAGATTTTCATTTGTGACTTTAATAATTTTTACAAATTAAATAGTGATAAAAATAGTATTTAGTTGTCATCATTGATAATTAGTAAGGTACATATAGTAATAATGAAAAATTTATCATATTATATTGCCACTAAGTTGCCACTCTAAACCCGTTAGCAATTATTAATAGTAGTAATTTAAAATATTAATTTTTGCCGTTATTGAATTATATTATAGTAAAATAAAATTATTGTCACTTAGAAAATATCATTTGTGATGAAATAAAAATTATAACACAAGTCATTAGTGATAATTTTTTATATTATTATTTATTATTTGTCACTTATATTATAATTTTTTGTAGTGAGAGAAAATAAATCAAACAGAGGAAATTAAATTGAAAAAGAGTACAAATATTCAAAAGGTATTTACATCTCACGGGAACAATTGGTAGAAAGTGAAAACCATGGGCTGTACGTAGAAATGCATGCAGATAAAAGGGCACATATAGTGACGCAACTTTTAAAAAAGATTAAAGCTACGAAGTAGAAACCCCAAGACATAAAATGAGGAGAGATTTATTAAAGAAAATATTAGATCCAAACGTAAATTTTCAATTTGACTATAATTTTATCTAAAGTATGCATGACTAATTAATATATAAATTGATATACTCCCTAAATTTGACTATAATTGCAGTTAATTAGCATTTAGTTAAAATTGAGTAATTGTCATTAATGAACAACTTTCATATACTATAGATAGACATCAATCAACTTCCACGAAAAAGGGTGTTTGGCAAGCTTAAGAGTTTATTAAAAGATCTCATAAAAAAACTGTATGAAATTATGAGTGATTGACATAAATTTCAAGATATGTTCAGTTTTGTTTTGTTTTTTAAAAACATTTCACAAGCTTACAACTTCTTTATAAAAGAAATAAAGAGATTAAAATTTATTTTCAAAATCTTGGCAAGAATTTGAGAAAATAACAGAATATTTTTCATTATTAACATGTTATAAATTTTATAATTTTATTTTATTTAAGAATTTGAAAAATTGTATTAAAATAAAATTTGATATCTTATAAAACCTAAAGATGACATAAATAGAACCAGTTAAAATTGCTACTTTTTGTGTGTACACTGCTAAACACATCGAGCACGCACAATAATCACATTCATATATGCATGTATGTATACATTTCAGATTGCATGACAAATACTTTATAGTAAAGTCAAAATTGATTTGTCCGATCCGAAAGTGCCCTAATATCATTAAGTAAAATACTAATTAATCTTAACTCATTAACTTCTAGCTGGGCCTGTATGCTTACGGCGTCCCTGTAATCAGTACAAAGGCCAAAAAAGAACTAGTAATTATAGAGCTGCCATTGTATCCAACTTTAATTTAAATTTGATTTGAATTTTAAAATTTTTAATTAATTAAAATATTCAATAGGTCAGATTTAATTAGTCAAAATATCTTTAATTCAAAATAAATAGATCAAATATAAAATTATGCAATCCGATCTGTTAAAACTTTGAATTTGTACATTAATAATGTTTTATTAAATTAATACTCTTATATATTGTATTAATAAAAATTTTAAAATAAAATCTATATATTATCTTGACCTTATAATGTCTATATTATACTATCGATATCGAGTCTTAGCCCAAAAATAAGAGGGATGCTAAAAAGATATCAAATATTATAATGTGTAATAATTTACCTATATAATAATATAATGTGAGATAATGATTTAGTATTCCAATATTTGACTTTTGGACTAATATATAATAAAAAGTTATTAAAAATTCAAATATGACATAAATTTATTTTTTATATATAAAATTTTTATACAATTCAAAAGAAAAAACAAGAAAAAAAATATTCAATTGGATTGAATTTTTGATCGAAATTTGAATATTGATCAAATTTGGATATAATGCTAACTAACAAGATCCTATAGAATATAAGGCTGAATTCGAATATGAATTTTGATAATTAGATTCGGATTGACAGCCCTAGGTAATTATATTTATTTCTTTTTTATTTTTAAAGATAAAAAATTTCACGTATGTGATAAAGGCACCAACTTTGATGTTAACTAAAGCGTTAATGACTTTGATTTACTCTTAAATATGCAAAAATTTGGGAAATTATGCAAAAAAACCAATAAATAAGTGAATGAATGAAAACTTCCAATCTAATTTGAATAATTGGTAAAGTAGTTTATTTATGCTTAAGACGCTTCGCAGATTTCGACAAGGGAACAAATAATAAATATAAAAATGAATTCTTGCGCAATCTTAATTTGATTAAGAGAGGGTTTAGCTATCCATATTTAATTGGCATATATATAAGTTCTATATACGAACAACAAATTTTAAATAAATAAAATTTGCAATCTAATTTTGAAAATTGCAATCTATATTTTATGGAATTCTAACATTATAGTTTAAGATTTAATAAACACTTCAACAATTTTAAAAAAATATTTTATTACAGTTTATAAACTTTTAAATATTTATAGAATATTTTAAAATTAACCAAACACCCTCTAAAATTGACGTGGCAACAAATTCTTGCTCCTAGCGGATTTAGGTTAGAAAGTGGTTGACATCACCAAGCAAAATTTAAATGCTTGGCCCATTCGGTCAATGCGACAGCCGATTAACAAAATGAAAGTATGAAAGTTATATAATCCTCATATAAATAATAAAATATTATATTTATTAAGATAAATATAAATATATAATTTTACATATTTATTTTTAAATAATATTTCTATTTATATATATCCGGAAAATATATAAATACATAATTTTTATATAGACATAATTATTAAATAGATTTATCTTATATTCATTTAATTGAATAATTATAAGTGTGTAGAGATACATAAAGAAATTACACAAGAATTAATATTCTTAACCAAAGAAAGACTATGAGAATCAATTAATATATTAATAATATATATCCATATGTTATGTATACATATTTTTAATTATGAGTATATAGTAGTTACAATATATATTAATACGTATATAGTTCTTATAATATGTTAATGTATATATATTATACAAACAATTTATATTATAAAGTATATACTAGATTTAGTGGGAACAGTTATAAATAGTGGTACTTTGTTAGATTCAATAAAAAATTACATTAATATTAAATTAATGAATAATAGTTAGTTCGTTGAATTCTAAAATTCAAAAATAATAGTAACTTAAATAAGAATATTAATTATAATATGTTTTGATTTATATATAACAGATATTACAATGTGGAGAATAGCACATTACAATATTTTGTGGTAGTAGGAAATCACTTCACAAGCCCGACATCAAGTGTTCAAATTCTTAAAATTGCAAAGCTTAAGGCCCGGTTAGTTACTGATACACTGTTTTTGCAATACTGTAAGGTTGAAAAATATCAAATATAATATAAAACCTCACAAACTCTTTCAAATAAATTTAGCGAAACATCTTTAATTATGCTGATAAAATATTTTCATTAGTCGCACTACTTCTAAGTAGCACTAAATACTCCAACTAGTCATCTATATATTTATTGTCTCAGATAATGTTATTTGCACTTTAAAATTTGTTATTTGCACTTCAATTAATTTTTAGTTTATAGGAATTGACCATTATATCCCTTTATTTTCAAGATATTATTTAATTAAAATTATTGGACAATTATGCTGTTGATGTACTATTCTTTGTCTTATTAAATATAATTTTGATTTATTCTATGTCAAACTTGATAGAACATATAAAATAAACAGATTATCCCATCTCTAAATTCAATCATCTCACTGAAGATATGACTTTGAATTTCAACAGGAAAATGATAGCATCAGTACAAAATAGTATATTTTCACACCCCAAATGTGGATCATGTTTTACTTCATAAATATTGTTGGGTACAATTATTTCAATTAGAAAAGTGAAATAAAGGAAGAAAAGAGCAATGCGTCTTATTATTTAGACCTAGGAAACAATCACTTATATCGTGGGTACCTAAAAAAATGCGGATAATAGGTTTTTTTCATTCAATAAAATGCAGGTAATTTTACCCACTACCTAATTACCTGCCACTTTTTGACCCAACACACGGGTACCCACGAGTGAACTATGAACAATAATATATATATTAAAATTTCCTCTAATTCTCATAAATAATTTGGAGGATACAATATATTTTTCTATGATAATGATAATGTTTAAGTGGTATTTAAATATTTAATTGAACTTTTTTTTTTTTATATATAACGGGATTTAAATTTGAACTTTAAAATGTAATATAACTTAAAATTGACAGGTGTTAAATATTTACACTACAACAAATATGATCTTTAGTGGCATGCATCAATATAGTGACATTTTATAAGATAATGACACAAAAATTAAGATAGTGATAATTGTAAAAGAGTACCACTATAATATAATGTTTAGTGGCATTTGGTTATAAATGATAAATAAATTAGTAACATTTAATTGAAAATGTCAAGATACATTTATTTTAAAGACACTTAACTATTGCTGCTAATTTTTTCTGAAAAAATGCCATTAATATGTAGTTATGATGTCATTTGTAAAAAAATGCCATAAAGTGTTTAGTGGCATGTTCTAGTATAATGACACATAAAGGTAACATAGTATTAGTCTTAGAAAAATGTCACTATAATAAAATATTTAGTAGTACTTGATTATTGAATGACATATAAGATAGTGACATTTGGTTAAAAATACCAACAGAAATGTATTTCAAGGGCATTCAACCAATACAACTATATAAAAGTAATATAGTGATAAAAGTAATATAAAAAATAAAGATACCATAATAGTTAATCAGTACATTAATGATTTTTTTATTGTATAGTGATATAGTAGAGTAATATAGTGATAGTAGTAAAAAATATCACTATAATATAATACTTCGTGTCAATTGATTAATAAATATTACAAAAATGTAGTAGCATTTTATTGAAACAACCAACATAATTATATGTTAAAGGCATTTAACTAGTATCAATATTTTTTTTGGGGGGGTGGGGGAGTCGCTCATCATTTAATCATGAAGTAATATAAAAAAAATATTGCAAAGTAGATAAATACTAAATAGGTCTATCAATAACTATAGCATATATATTATTATTAATGTATTGATGCCCTATTTAATTTAAGAAAAAAATAGTGTATTTCATATAATAAATTTGGACGCATTCATTTATTTAAATAATTGAGTAAATGTACTTCCAAACTATACAAATAAATTAATATCTTCAATTATATTGAATATTGATGGTAAACTCATATTCTTATAAACAGATAGTTGTATGTTCGAATCTTACAAAGACTAATAGAGCCATGTTGGAGTCTCCCAATTGAAAAATGGGAATAGTTTAAGATATATATGGAAGTTGGAATAGGTTAACATATATATCTAAAAGAAATCTTTCGTAATATTTAGTATGGTATTAATATATTATTTTGTGGCATGCTAACATGTCATTCAAAGAATCTTTTAGTGACATTTTAATATATCTTTTGCTATATTTTTTGTGGCATGTTAAATGCCATTTAAAAAAACTTTTCATGCCATTTTAACATGTCATTTATTGCATTTTTTATAGTATGCTATAATATCATTTAATAGAATTTTTGTGGCATTTTAATATGTTACTACATGCAATTTTTGTGGCACGTTAGCTTTTCATTTAATGTACTTTTTGTGACATTTTAATATGTCATTTAATTCATTTCTTGTTGCATTTTACTAATGCCATAAAAAGAATAAAATAGTGACATTCATACCTTTAACTACACCCACTTAGGTGATACTTTTTAAAAAAGCCATTATATGTAAAAATGTCACTATAATTCTATTTAAATGGCATTTTTTAACGCCACTAATATACAATTTTCTTGTAGTGTTAAGTTGTACTTTTCAAACTAAAATACTTGATATACTTTAAGAACTTGTTCAATGCAATATTTAAAATTTGTAGCCTCTTTTATTAGTTGTATTTAGGCAATATTGGAATAATATTATGTAAATTAAAAAAAATAAAAATTAGTTTACCTTCAAGTATATATAAAAAAGAGTATTGGTACCTGTGGGTTGCTCATCACCCATAGTTATGGGTAATGTGCCCACTATCTCATTTCCAATAAAAACGGATAATTTTAATCATGGATAAATTTACCCAATCTGTCCTTATCCATTTTTGGGTTACCAACGGGTACCTATTTGCCAAGTTTATTGTTATTTCATATTTAGTTGAACAAGTTCAGGTGGAATGTTTTCATAAGTAATAAAGTTGAAAGTGATAATTATTATATTAAAGGTTATATTTGTCTTGCAAATTAATATAAATGGATTTGAAAAGTAAGTAGATATTTTGGTCAATAGCTTAAAACAAAAATTTAGAATGAAGTGCGAAATACAAATTTTGGAATGCAAATAACAATACCCTATTGTCTCACTAACAGGGTTTTTTTGTGTGTGTGGTGTAGGGACTTAGTCTCATTAAGAGTTAAAAAAGTGAAAGTTTGATTGAAGCTTTTTTACAATTTTTTTAAGCCAATAATATCATAATTGTAAATGAAAGTTATTGTAATTTTAGAAAATAATTGACAATATTATGGATATCATAGAAAGAAAACACATCATATGATTCATATCTGGTTATATTTAACCAAGCAAAATCAAAACATAGAAGTCAATTATTGTAAAATGAAGAAGACAAACGAGAGGACTCGCATCATCAACATCATCAATACTGTTTCCTTACTTTACATAAAAAGGTGATTAGCGAATGGAGGGAAACATGACATATGCGAAGCAGCGTCACCTAAAAGAAAAATGCCCCACACGTATTTGTCGTCTTCATTTTCTTTGCCGACTACGAAGGGGCATTTGCCTTTCCGCGAGCACATCGATAAATAAATGAGCTAGGGTTTTCACTATTTACTCTGTTCATCTGCCTTAAAATTTAGTTAATCATAGATAGAATAATAAGAGCATGCTTGGTTATATCTTCAGTTTTTATTTTCATTTCCAATATTTTCAAAATTTGAAAAATTAATTAGAGAAAATTAGTTGAAAATGAGTTTTTATTTGAATAGTAGGATGGGAAAATAATGATTATATATGGTTTAATCGGTTGTAGGTGGAGAGATATATAGTAATAATAAAAGAGATAGAGAAGATATATATGTTATTGGAGAATGTGGTTTTAAATGAAAATGAGTTGGAATATTGGTAAAAATGATAATAAGTTATTGATAATTCATTTTCAAAGTGTGAAAATGAGTGAAAATGAATTTGAAAGCATAAACAAACAAGCTACAAGTAAGCATATAAATAAAATTAATTTTTGCACGTTTTGGGTATTGAAGTCAACTTGACTTTTTTGCATTATTTGAATGATTATGTGCTTTTCTTTTTCAGTCAACTTGATATTTAATTTTGTTGAATGTTTTAGTCTTATTAGTTTTTCTTGGAGGACATATTTATAGATTTTGGAACAATGCAAAAATAAGCTTTTTTCTTTCATCCATTAAAACCTTTTCAGTAACAGGATTCCAAAGAAATATAAGCTGAAGGAACAATGCATTGATGTGATTGAATCTTTATATTTAATAATAAATTTTTCATCAGTACTTGTAAATCTATATATATATATATATAGTGATCATAAATTTGCTCTACATTTGGTTTGATCCACCTAAATGTAATGGAATTTAAAGTAAATGTAATGGAAATATTGATTATAAAAGTGTATATCATAAATTATAAAAGTGAAGAACAAAAATATTTTTCTATCTTTAATAGCAAATTGTTTGTTTAGATTGCTTTTATTATTATTTTTAGGAATTTTTAGCTTAGATTCAGAAACTTTATCAATTGTAATTTAATTTAATTATGGAATAAGAGATAATTCAAGAGGTATCATAGTATACTTATTGAATTAAATTGCAATGTAATTGTAACATCCTGAAATTTGGAGGTTTAAGAAAATAAGGATTTGGAATTTAAAATATTGATTTGTTGGATTTCAGGGCTCAGAAAATAATAGAAAAGGACTCAATTGCAAGTAATTGGAAAGTTTTGGGGTTTGAAAATAAGTATTTTGGTCAACGGGGTCAATTGCAGTTTTCAAGGAATTTGAGGGACTGATTGAGTCATTTGGAAATCTTTTGGGCTGAATTGCAAAAATTGAAAATGGGATTTTAAATATCTAGCAGAAGGATTTCATCTTCATTTCTTCACCATTTTCCTTTCTTTCTTCTCCTTCAACCCACAATCGAATTCACCTCCAACAACCACCGTCGATAGCACTTGTTTTCAGAAACCAACACCATAGTTGTGTTCCCTGCATCTTTAGCTTTCCATCAATCACTAGGGAGTCACTGTGGGAGGAGACGAAGAACCACTTTAACAGGGCGGAGGGGGGGTTGGTGGGTTTTTGATTTTTCGACGAGCAAATTCAAGTTTGAGGCTATAGTTTGAAAGAGTCGAGAGAGAGGATCATGGTGATGGGCTTGCATGGGAGATCGGTGTAATGATGGCAATGAAAATTGGAGAGAAACAGGCGACGGTGAGAGGTGGTGACAGCGATTTCAGGGTGGATTTTGAAGGATTTCCCAACATCAAAATTGAAAATTGAGTGGATATTTAGAATTAAGAGCTCAAGAAGAACACTTTGGTGGTGGCAGCAACTTTTTTGGCGGCCAGTGATGGTGTCGCGGTGTAGGAAATTCTTTCCTCGATGCGACGATTGCAGTGGTGTGATTGGTTCATGAATTTGAGGTTTCGTTGATCAAATTGTGGGTAAAATTTGATTTAATTTGAGTAAATTGTTAGGCTAACCTATGATGTAAGTACTAGTTAATTGAACCAAAATTTTGATTCAGGACCAAGAACTAAGACATGCAGGAGTATATATGTAAGCATAATAGACCCAAACATGTTGCGCTATATGCCAATTTTGGATTTAATAATGATAATAAGATTGTGTAATGTAAGACTAAGTGGCATTTGCTTAGGATTAATTATGTAGGGAATTAGACTATATTGTGTGAATTAGAATGATGATATGATATGATCATGACTTTGTAAATAAGAATGAGATATCATGCTATTTTGGAATCAATATAGACCATCGTGACTAATTCTATAGTAATTGATTTATTGAGGTACTTTGTGTAGATAGTACATATTGAACCTAAATTACCGTGTTGATCGAAGCCTAAAACTAACATGCTAGATAAATAGTTGTCAATTTTAGATTATTGATATTTTAATTATAATTAATAGGGTTGAATGAGGATATTGATAGTGGACCTATTCTTTTGGATTAGGTGGTGAAGAAGTAGGTCCCACAGACTAATAGATGGTGATAACGTATCTGAGGCTATTAAGGTGTGGATCTAACCACTTGGGTATTTGCTTATATGTCTAATGAGGGTTTGCCAATTTGGTACATTTTCATACTTATCTGTCATTATGATAAACCCCTATGAGGGTTTAACTCGTTTCCATTTTGTAACTGCATCTTGGTTATTGTACTCCGTGAATTGTTTGAGATCTCAATTGTTATCTGTTACTTGTTTCATAAACCCTTGTGAGGGTTATTGTTTGTTTTTATTCTAGCATCCAAAACTTTTATTTATGATGTTCATTTTCTATTTGTTATACCCTACAGCCTTGCTAGTTGACCCTGTATTACTTGTTGAATCATTTTGCAACCCAAAATAGCTTTGTTGACCAGTATATTGTGTATAATAATTGTTCCAAATTTGTACCTCCTTGTATTCTTGACTTGTTTAAATGTTTTGTTCGGTTAGTACTGTAAAATATGTGCTAGGCACAGCAAAGGGCCACACTAGTTGACATGGCATGTCCAGTGGGGGGCTTTCTTTAGTTTGTTCCCATTAGTACCTCTGAATTTCAGTACTAGATCTCTTACAGATTGATACTATTGAATTGGTGATAAAATAGTGTTATTGGTTGACTTGGTTTGCGATCTTGACTTTGGGCATCGGGGGTTGACTGTGGCTAAAGTGTGATTAACGAGGATTAGTCCTACCAATTCATGTGGTTGTGATCTTGTCTTTGGTGGAGACTTGATTAACGAGGATTGATTTTACTAATTCGTGATGCAGCAATTTGGCGAGTTGGCCACTCGTTGAGGCAATATGAGGGAGCAAGCCATTTTACTATTGTATCGAGGCGATATAAGGAGATAGGCTATTTCACGATCACATTAAGGTGATATAAAGGGGTAGGCTATTTTACGATCGTATCATTTATACAAAATTGGGAGAAACAAGAGGGAAGGCTATTATACGGTCATACAAGTGAAATATATTCACATCATTAATTTTATAAAATGTTCTTGTTTAGCTTGTTTTATAAAATTGATCAAAATCTTGGATATTGAAACTGGCGTTTTCACGAAATAACTTGTTCACTGGGTTTTTCAAAACTATTCATGCCTATGAGCTTTGAAATTCTTTTATGAAATGTATTAAATGTGAAATAACTCTTTATCAGTATGGGACAACATTGAGTCAGCTCATAAAGTGTTGCACAAGAAATACCAATTTTTAGATTTAGTTTGTAGATCTGGTAAACTCTTTCAAATCTCAAATATCCAAATTTTGTGACCTGTGTTTTAGTTATATGAATTCAGAATGAATGTTCTTCTTACATTTGTATGTTGTATTCCATTTCATTTTGATTCCTCCTACATGCAAATATTTGCCTCACCGAGTCATTAAGACTCACCCTAATATATTATTTTGATCTTTTTCAAACAAGCGTAGATGGTGACCGAGATCCTCACGCGTGAATGCACTTTGTAAAATACTAAACTTTTGGTTGTATGTAGAGAACTCCATGTATGTTAAGTTAATTTTAGATGTTGTGTTATGCCATGAGTGTTCATGAAGGCATAAGATTGTAAATGTTATGTATTTGGATATTTTGCCCATAGTGTGTTACGTTAAAGTACTGTGCTTTTCTTGAAGGATTTGAAGGGAAATTTTATGGGCCTATTGCTTGCAACAAGCAAAATATTAAAATTGAATTGGTAGCACCTCAGCTTAGGTGCCGTCCTGAGAGGGGTGCTACAGTAATACTCTATATGAAAATGTTTGTATATGCGCATATTACATATATAGTGTGAAACATGTCAATTAAATTGCATTAATAAATCCACTTATAGATATGCACAACTATATATAGATGTGTTTGTGTGTGTATCTATTAATGTTTATAATTGTAGTAAGAAATCAAATTTGAGGGTGTAAATAGAAAATAGTAAAAGAAAATATTAGACAATATAATAAGAATTACAAAAATTATTTATTGATATCAAGAATTGCAGAAATTAATATAAAAACATGCATGCATGTGCACACTCACACATATATTTATTAATATTTATATATATACATATTGTGTTACACATTTGACATTTGGTATTTTGAAAAATAAGGATTTAGAAATCAAAATAATAATTTGGTCAGATTTTAAGGCTTGAAAAATAAATGAAAAAGGACTTGATTGCAAAAATTTTAAAAGTTTTGGGTTCAAATTTATAATTTTAGAAAACTTGATTGAGCACTCTTTGAAAACATTGGGGTTTGCATGAAAGGACCTTGGTTAATAGGGTCAAAGCTGTATTTTTCAAGGATTACAAGGATTCAATTGAAGTTATTTGAAAACCTTAGGGAAAATTTGAAATTAGAAAAATTTATTTTATAAAACATGGCATTTTGCACATTGGCCCCTATTTTTTCTTCAACTTTCTTTCTGCAACCATCTACCACCACTCTGGCGATCTCCTTTAGCAGTTGGAACCTGCAAAAATCACTCCCATTAAAATGTTCCCCTTATCCCCGACTACATTTCCACACCACATACATGGTTGAATGTGCAATGTGTCATTGAAAATATAGAGCTGAAAAATGGGCAACAGTGGTCTTGATGGGTGACAGTGGAGCTACGGCTGAAACTCATTTTTGGGTGGTGATATTGGAAGCTCTCGGTGTGAAGATGTTGAAGACACCTTTGCATGAGTAATTGGTGCGGTGGTGGCAATGGAAAATGGTGATCGAAGTGCGGTGCCGAGAAAACCTATTTGAAGTTGTTGAGCTTGATTGGTTAGGTTTCTAGTTGTGAAACTTGAAACTGATAGTGGCATTGGACTCAAAAGCTCGAGAGGAGAATTCTAGTGGTGACTTTGGGTTACTCTTGTGGCGGAGAGACAGTTTCATTTCCTCTACGCAACGAATGCATCTATGTTATTGGTTTGTGGTTTTGGAACACCGTTGGCCAACTTTGGAATTTAGTGTTGGTTGTACTTGATATATATGTATATGTTGTACCTTTCCATTATAAGCTTTGTATCTATGCTAAGAATGAGATTTAGGTATAATTAGTATATATACAAGTGTGTATGATCCCCATGCAAGAAGAAATATTGAATAGTGAACTCGAACATCTTGTGCTAGATGCTAAATTTAGATTTACTAATGATAATAAGGATTATGTAATGTAAGACTAAGTGGAATTTTCTTAGGATTAATTATGTAGGGAATTGAACTATATTATGTGAATTAGGATAATGATATGATATGATCATGACCTTGTAAATAAGAATGACATATCATGCTATTTTAGAACTGATATAGACCATCATGGCTAATTTTATAGTAGTTGATTTATTGCGGTATCTTGTGTAGATATTGCTTATTGAACCTATATCATTGTGTTGATTAATAAGTTAGTGACATTATAATGCCTAATGTAATTCTAGAAGGCTAATAGAGTTGAACAAGAATTTGACTATGGAAATATTATTTTGATTAGGTAACAAAGAAGTGGGTTCTGCTAATCAGTAGATTGCGGGTTGTGATTGTTTTTAGCTAAAACTATGAGAAATGAGGGTCTGCCAATCCAACATATTTTTCTTACTATCTGTTATTCGTGATAAGCCCTTGTGAGGGTTTTCTATTTCTGTACCATACTCTGTTTGTTTGAAATTTGAAATGTGTTTAGAATTTTGATTTGTTATTTGTTATTTGAATTGAACACCCTTGTGAGGGTTTTCTTTTGATATCAATTCTATTTTTTGTCTATTCTGGTGCCCAGAACTTTTGTTTGTTATCTGTGTCTTTGATATCTGACTGTCTCGTATTTGTATCGTTCTATTTCTTCATCTGTTGCCTTGAGGGCATACCTATTTATCTGATCAATATTTATTAGCTATGTTGGCTTATTTGAATTTTGTTTACCGCTTTCATGTTGCCTTGATGGCATTTCCATTATGTTCTGTTCAATACTGTTTAGCTTTGAAACCAGCAGTGTGCTATGGATTTCCCCCTAAGCATCTGCGCAAGTAGTTATTAATTATGTTATTTACACGGTGAATATATGGGCTAAGGGCCAATCTAGGTGATATATTTGGTTATGTGGGGCACGCTAGGGATTTTCTCTTGTGTGTCAATGATATGCTAGGGATTACCCCCTAGGTGCCAGCTGTACGCTAGGAATATTTCCTTAGGTATGAGCGATATGCTAGGAATTTCCCCCTAAGCATTAGCGGTGCACTAGGGATTTTCCCCAAGGCATCTGCGGTGTGCCATATAGTTCCGTATAGGCATTTACCATGTACCAAGCTATTATGCTTAGGTAAAATGTCTATCTATTTGGTATAAGGTAAATTTGCAATGCATGTCTTGTAGCCTTCTCTTGGAATGCATATGCTTTGGGTTTGTTTTGTCTAACTGAATTATGTTTGCTTGTAATTTGTCCTTTGAGCAATAAAGCATGAGAGTTTCCTATTTTACTTTTTGTTACTACTTGTTTTCTAAATTTGTTATATTCTATCCATTTAATTATGAACTATTGAGTTGAGTTTCTCTTCGATAGATCTCTGTTATTACTCTTACTTATCCCTCACTAAGCCATTGGACTTACCCCTTGTATGTCATAATTGTTTAGACAGGAATAGGTGTTGATGGATACCAGGCTTGGATTGAAGTACATAAATGTTTTGTAATAGAGCAGGTGTTGTATCTATGTATGGGATTTCTTACATGTGATGCTCAAACTTAGAAATGTTGTGATATTTCAAGCTTGTATCCAAGGTTGTTGTGTATGAAAAACAATGATATGATCTCTCATGGGATGTAAACCTTAAGCTAAACTGCCCAGGAACTCTTATGGTATATATATTTTGTGATTTTCTGTTTAGTCTTGTTTAAGTTGAACTATTATTTACTTTTGAGAAGTTTGAAATTTTTTTATGGGCCTATTGTTAGAGTTTTAACTCTAAGAATTAAGACTGAATCAATATGATACCTTAACTTAGGTGTTATCCCGAGGTGGGGTGCTACATATTGAGTATCTACCAAAATAGACATGGAGATAATAAAAAAAATGTATTAATATAGTCTTTTTGCACTAATACTAAAAATATTGTTGATAGGATATCATACATGGAAATATGTTGACATAATAAAAGGGGAAAAAATAACTAAACCATGCCCTCTTTTCTTTTGTAAATTATCATAGTTCATAAGCATAAGAATTAGAAAAGTATTACAGAAAGACATGAAAATTATAAAATACCAATTACACTACAAGAATACAGGATTTTAAAGAGGATTATTCCATATTTATATTGCCCTACTTTTGTCTCAAAAATAAAATAGAGACGGATCTTCAGTCTCTAAACTTGTGGTTGAAAGTAGTGTCTTAAATTTACTGATGCAAAAATTTCGGCCTGAATTTAAATAGATAAACTTGATCTCTAAATGTCTCTCATATCCAATGTTTTTTGTTTCTTTACAAAATCCACCTCTATTTTCGTAAATGTTTCATCTTCAATTCTATCTTTAAATATTTAAATATGACAATATAAATTGTCAATAATTTTGTCTTTAATTTATTAATAATCCGTCTCAAATCCTTCAAAAATCCCTCTCCAACCTTGCTTAATGTTTATCAAAAATCAATTTTTGAATCTATCTTTAATTTCCATCTCTAATTTCATATAACTCTTTCTAACCTTATTTTTTTTTCTCTAACTTTGTGAATATTTTTGCCTCCATTTTGTCTCAAAATCTGTCTCTAATTATTTATAGATCTGTCTTATGAAATCTGCTATAAATCCAAATTGATAACTTGCGTATAATGACTTTTCTATACAACTAAATAATATCAACTTGTAAACCAATTACTTGTTATCCAAAAATAATACGACTCATTAAAAACATTAAAAATCAAATACAATTTATCAAAACAAGTTACTTTGATCATATACCATAATGTAATGTTACTCATCAATCTAAAAATCAAAGCATTAATCATCAAAGCAACTTAATTATCCATCTAATTAGTTAAAACAAGAGAATCAATCATTTCCACCAAAGTCTTGTTGCTCTCATGGTCTAATTTCACTGATGTATTGATGGTTGTTGTAACTTGTTTCTTCAAATAATATGATGTTATAGTCAATATGGTTATGATCTATGCATATTATTAAAAAAAATTATTAAACAAAATATGTTTCTTCAAACAATATGGTTGTTGGGCAACGTTAGCATACTATTAAAAAAATATTATTGCATTTCAGTATATCACTAGCTATATGTATTTTTTGGTGTATGTTGGCAAGTCATTTAGATATAGTTTTGTGGCATTTTACATATCATTTATTGCATTTATTTTTTGGCATGTTAGTATGTCATATGAAAGATTTTTTTTTGTTTTTTTTGGGAATTTTAACATGTCACTATATGCATTTTTAGTGGCATGTTAGCATGGCATTTTAAAATAACCTTTGTAGCATTTTGACCCTTTATCTAATTCAAGTTTACAAAATTTTAACATATACTTTAATCCGTTTCTTATTACATTTCATTTATTTCACAACAAAATAAAGTACCAAAGTGGTGTGCCATTTATGCCGTTAGCTATATTACTACAAGTGCCACTTTTAGAAATTACTATATGTAAAATTATCATTATAATACTATTTATGTGGCATTTTTAATGCCTCTAGTGACTAATTTGAACTAAATCTATAAATTATTAGGATAACGCCCCCCAAAAATAAAAAATATCCAAACTGATTAAAAATAATAATTTGTTTGATAGGGTCTATACACAAAACTTATATGTCTTGTACTAAAAAATTACTTATTATCTTAATATCCAAATTTAATCACTTAAATTAAAAACAAACTATTTGAAATTAAGTGTTGCTAGACATATATTTTTGATATATGCAAAATTAAAATAATTTATTAATTTTATGTAATAGTATTCGTAACACCTCTAAATTTGGTATTTTAGAAAATAAGAATTTAGAAACCAAAATATTAGTTTGAGAAATTTTTGGGCTCGAAATATAAATAAGGACTTACTTTCATGGAGATTGAAAGTTTTGGAGTCAATTTGCAATTTGAGGGGAACTTGATTGAATAGCATTTAAGAGTCTTGACGGTTAAAGTGTATTTATGGTCAAATGGGTGAATGCTAGGCACTAAGGAAGTTTAGGGGTTGAATCGAGATTTAACCATACTTTGGAGGACTTAATTGAAAGCCAAGCAAAAATTCTAGGGTCAATCTATGAAGTTGGAAAAATGCTCTTTAAATACATTCCCCCCTCTCCAATTCTTCCATTTCTCTTCCCGCACACCACCAACCTCCTCTCCGGCAACCTTCTTTGGCGATTGTAGATTTTCAAAACTAAACTGACCAGAAGCATCTCCTCATCCTCAGGAAGTTGGTGGTACCATATGCAGTCAAAATCCATTGATGAACTATCAAAAAATCAAAGTTGAGCTATAGAGAAAGGTGGTGGATATGACATTCTAGTAGCTTTTAGAGGCAGACCAAGGGTGGGTCTTGATAGGCTTAGCTTGGTGAATGAGTTGATGGCCTCAATTTCGTGAATTAATGATTGGTAGATCAGAATTTGGTGTGGTGGCGCACTGTAATGTTATGGTGGTCAATGGCATTTTTTGGCCAATTAAGGGTCAATTTGGTGGTGAAGCTCAAAATTGATTAGAGCATTGGGTTTGTAGTGCTGAGACACATCTAATGGTGGTGGTATACAACTCCAGTGGCAGCGCTGAGGCAGTTTCTTTGCCTCATTAGAAAGATCATGTGTGTGTGTCCTTAGTTTGTGATTCTGGGGTTACGATTGGAAAATCTTGGGTAATGACTGGAATTGCGATTGATATTTTGTATTGTTTATTTTCTTACCAAATCTTGTATATTGTTGAGACAAATGAAGGATTTGATATGGGAATTAGGGTATGGACCGTGCATATGAATTTGTCTACATACCTAGAGGACTTGGATTTGCATTATTATATGATAACCTTGGGTTTATTGAATTAATTGGAAGATTAAACCTTAAGTTTGTGGATTTGAGACCTAAGTGATGAATTTGGGTTATTAAAGATAGTTGGGCTATTATTATCATTTTATATATTATTGTAAGGTTAATTATGTAGTTATGGTACCTAATTATAACCTTAAATTGGATCAGATATATGAATCTTGTGAATATTCAATATTAACGGTATAATTAGCATATTCCCTAACAAGAATGTTGATCAAACCCTAGAATTACCATATTAATTGAGTAATTATCAATTTTAGACTGCCAATTATATAATCGTAATTATAGGGTCGAATGAGGATTTTAACTGTGAACCTATTTTTTTGGTTAGGTGACAAGGAGTTAGGTTCCCCGAACCAGGGGGTTGTGACTGCATCTCTAAAGCTATGGAGGTGAGGGTCTAACTCTTGGGTATTTATTTTGTATGCCCTGTGAGGGTTTACCAATTTAGCACTTGCTTACACCTATCTGTCAGTGTGATAAATCCTTGAGAAGTTAAACATGTTTATTTACTGTAATTGTATCTTAGTTATTAAAATCTATGAATTGCTTGAAATCTCATTTGTTATCTGTTGATTGTTGGGTATAACCCTGTAAGGGTTGTTTTGTTGATTGTGCCTTCGACAAGAGCTTTGCATATCTGTTCTGGCACCAAGAACTCTCTTTGCTATTTGTTATCGTTTTGCTATCTATAACTATTCTGTTACCATTTTGTTATTTATTATCATTCCATATCTCTTATCATTTTGTTATCGATTATTATTTAATTATCTATTATCGTTATATGTTTGCTTGTCTAGTTTGATAGTAATTAGTTTTTTTGGAACTGCCTATCACCTATTTAGTCCTATCAGCTTGTCTAAGTTTGCCATG
Organism: Jacaranda copaia; assembly: GCA_014898725.1. Lineage (NCBI taxonomy): Eukaryota > Viridiplantae > Streptophyta > Magnoliopsida > Lamiales > Bignoniaceae > Jacaranda > Jacaranda copaia. Next base: position 668,183 of record JACGDI010001495.1, on the reverse strand, counting down.
TACATTATTAATTCATCTTGTTGGCAGTTTGTACTATTCTATGTTATTATCTGTTGCCTAGCCAACCTATTTGTTTATCCATTGTGGTATTATGTGGCCTTGTTGGCTTATCTAAATTTGTTATCTGACATTATTTTTCCTTGTTGGCAATCTATTTATTGATCTTGATATATGTGTAGAGATCTATTGGGTCAAGTGCTAATCCTAGCAGAATGCTTGGATATATGGGACTCGCTACGTAGCCCACTTGGGTGTCAGCCATATGCTAGGCAGCCCACTTAGGTATCCACAATGCACCATACAATTTGCATGGGCATATACCATGTACCAAGCTGTCACACTTAGGTAAGTTTGATTGGCTGGAATAAGTAAAATCTGATATCACGTTCTATTTTAATTTGTTGAATTGCATATGTTACTCGTGTTTACTTTATTTTGATTGTATTTTGATTGTTTGTTTTTCGCTCATGAAGCAACAAGGACGGTGTAGTTTCTTGGTTTAGATCGAGGAGTTGTTCAGGCCGAACGAGCCAACTGTATTTCCTTCCAAACTAGTTCAATTGAGACAAACAATTTCTCTCGAACTAATCTAGTTGAGACAATCCCAAGCTGTTCAAGCCGATGGTAACAACTCCTAAGCTAGTACCTATTAGTAACCTTGAATTTAACCATGCTTGTGTTTTGATACGTTCATATGCTGATTGCATTGTCATGTTAGTTTATAGTCTATTGAATTGTTTCCTCTTCAACGGAGCCCTTATGATCTATTATTGAATTTTATCCTTCACTAAGCCTTTTGGACTTATCCTTCTGTATTATTTATGATTTTCCTAGATAGGGTTATATGATGGGTAAGGACTTCAAGCTTGTACTGGTGAACACATTTTGTAATAGAATAGGAGTCTATATATGTTTATAGACACACTTGATCCTAGAGATATTGTGATATGTTAAATTTGAATTGATGATCTGCAATCTATATATATATATTATGTTGTATGTTATGGGACCACTTATGGCATGTATTTAGTACTTTTGTTGAGGTCTGCTTAAGTTGAAGTTTGTTGCAGTCTTTGAAGAGTTTTGAAATTTTATGGGCCTATCTGATGCGTTGTACATTATAATTTAAGACCAAACTAGTGACATCTCAACTTTGGGGTTATCATAAGTGGGATGCCACAACGGTGGTATTAGAGCCTAAGTTTTTGATGACCTAGGTTAAAATGGGGATGATTTTTGTGCCTAGAATCATTGGGTTTGTAAGAGATTAGACTTGAATTGAGATGTAAATACTTAGGTTAAGGAAAACTTGAGTTATGCCAAGATCTTGTGTATACTTGAGTTAAGGAATACCTGAGTTATGTCAGGATATAATTCTTGGAATATGAAGTTCGATTATGGAATTAAATGTGGAACTAAATAGGATATGAACTTTTGGGAGAAGGCCTGACATTAAGGAAGTGAAGAGTTGTGATTGGTGTCACCAATCAGTGTGTAACCTCTTACTTCTAGTATGTTAGGCATATAAATGCATGGTTAATAGCAAAAATAATGCTATTTGAAATTTATGACGTTAGGTGAGCAGTATCCGTTAAGGTTGAATATAATGAGTAGATAACCAACGGGAGGAGATATGTAGTGCCCAAATGGTGGTTATATTGAGGCAAGCAAACTTCTACCATTTTCTTACGGATGAGAAATAGGTTGTATGGATACACGGAGAAAGAACTATTGTAGGAAGAGGTATATTTGGTAGATGAATGATTGATTATTATAGTTGAGTGATATTTCACCTATGTGTAATTAAGATCTACATGGTATGTTTATATTGAAAAAGGAATTAGGTGCAAAGCACGAAAGTTATTATTTTGATATGGCTAGATTCTTTGATAAAACTTAGGGTGATTCTAAAGGATATAAATAAGGAACGCGAAAGAAGAGAGAACAAGAGTAATAAAGTCTTTGCCAGAATTGTCGAATACTGAAAACTTTTGTGTACATATATCTTGAATTATGCATAATAAGAGCTATCAACAACTGGATATCAAATGATAAAACACTCCATTTAATTGATGCAGATATATATAGTTCACTATTGAGAAGTTTCCAACCTACCAAAGGGTGCCACCAAAACTAACCCCAACGCATTCCCCTAGTCAAGAAAATCTGAAAGAAGATACATTGGAATGGAAATGTCCAATGAGTGGCACATAAGAGACACAAGATCTACAAGTGCATTCAATAACAAAGAAAGGGGTCATAGAATAGATGAGTGCAATGCGGCAACAATTCCTATAATCGCACCAACAACAAGGTTAGATAGATAACCCCAAGAGAAACAAAGAGCCTCCACAGTTAAAGACTTTAGCACATCTCTTTAAGTTCTACCCCCAATGTTTATAGGTGAATCAGATCAGCAAAAGGTAAAAGCTTGGATCAGGGTGATCGAAGACATCATCCAAATGTTAAGTTACTTAGAGAACCTCAAACTCATAATTGTTGTTTATCTATTAGAAGAAGTTGCAGGTAAATGGGAGGCTTTGGTGAGTCAACAATGGGAATATAAAAAGGTATCTAATACTTGGGATCACTTTATTTGGGAATTTATGGATAGATTTATACCACGAGAAGTAAGAGATGACCTAAAACAAGAATTTGAGAATATTACCTAAGAAGCTATAACCGTTTGGTAGTATGAAGCAAGATTAAAAAAGTTATCTTGGTATGCATTGCAGATATAGAGGAAAGAAGAATATAGGACTGAGAATTTGTTAAAGGATTGGGATTAGAGATACGACAAACCCTTGCGCCTTGTGAGTAGTCTAAATTTGAGGAAGCCTTAGTGAGAGCCTTATAGGTGGAACAAGAACCTCTTGAAGTATCTATTGATTGGAAGAAACGCAAGCGAAGGAAAGTTTTTGAACTTGAAGTCTTTGCTAGTAAGGAAAGTGGTTCAGATTGGAAATGATTGAAAGACCAATCTGGGACACCAAGAAAGAGGTGTGGATTTTGTAGAGGTTTAACTCCTGAGGAATCTAACTGCTAGAAAAGACTAGAAAGATGAAATGGGTGCGGCAGATGTTAACATCTCCTTCAAGATTTCCCCAACAAGAGAGGCCTAACACCTATATGAAAAGGAAAATAGGTAGCTGAAGGTTCTATCTACATTCTTGAATGCTAGAGGAGAGTTTGATGCTACATATCTTTAGCTTTATATCCTAGACGGAGCCTAGGGAGCAGTAGACATATTGTTTGTGACTATACCTAGTAGGTTTAGTTTTTGAGAACCTGTAGCTAGCTATTTGGGAATGTATGACATGTTACGAAGTCTAATGTGTTAAGTTTGAACTTGACTACTTCTTAATATAAATATTATGTAAGTACGATCTTGTGATGTTGTTAGTAATTTGTTGCTCTAATAGTTTTTGTGATTTGTGAAATAATACTATGCATACTATCATAATGGAATGGAAACTTTTTAAGTAAAGGGATGATATGTAACAATAAGCATAAGGTGCTTAGTGATGTCATGGGATCCAATGAGGTTCAAATTCTTTTTGGATAGTTTAATTTAGGTCGTGTAAGCTCAATTGTAGAAATCAAGAAAAACTTGTTATAATGGATAACAGACCTATAAATCATGGGATTATTAGTCAATCCCAGAAATAGAAAGTGACATCACATGCCTTAGTAAAATGGATATGTTGGAAACAATCAGAAAAAGGAGATTCCTAATACCTTAGCAAGATAAATGTTACTTAGGAATTGAGGAGGCATATGACAATAATGAGAGAAATTTGCATATGATTGGGGCAACGAGGAAACAAGAGTGTTACATAGATCAATGCTAATTGAAGTTCTTCCAATCAGAGATAAGAATTCGGGGGCCAAATAAGGATTTAGAAACCAAAATATTAGTTTGACAAATTTTGGGGCTCAAAATATAAATAAGACGAACTTAATTGCATTGAGATAAAAAGTTTTGGGGTTAATTTGTAATTTGAGAGGAACTTGATTGAACAATATTTAAGAGTCTTGTGCATTAAAGCAAATATTTATGGCAAAATGGGTGGATGCTAGGCACTAAGGAAGTTCAGGGGTTGAATCTAACCATACTTTGGAGTACTTGATTGAAAACCAAGCAAACATTTTGGGGTCAATCTGTGAACTTGGCAAAATGTTCTTCAAATACATTCCTCCCCTAATTCTTCTATTTCTCTCCTTACACACCATTAACCTTCTCTTCGGTAACCATCTCTAACAATGGTAGGATTTCAAAACTAAAATGACCAAAAGCCTTCCCTTGTCCTCAAGAACTAGGTGGTATCACATTCAACTAGAACTCATCAGTGAACTGTTGAAAAATCACGGTCGAAGTTGCGCCACAACAGAAGGTGGCGAATGCAGTGTTCTAGTGGCTTTTGGAGGCAAACCAAGGGTAGGTCTTGACCGGTTTAGCTTGGTGAACGAGTTGTCTGGGCCAAATGAGCTGACTATATTTCCTCTCAAACCGATTTGGTCAAGATGGACAATTTCTCTTAAATTGATCTGGTTGAGATGATCTTAGTCTGTTTGAGACGAACGGTAACAACTTTCAAGCTAGTACATATCAGTAACCTTGAATTTGATAATGCCTATGTTCTTATACATTCATGTATCGATTGCATTGTCTTATTAGTTTATAGTCTGTTGAATTGTTTCATTTTCAACAGAGCCCTTATGATCTATTACTAAATTTTATGCCTCATTAAGTCCTTTAAACTTACTCTCTTCTATTATTCATGATTTTCCCAAACAAGGTTAGATGATAGGCACAGACTTTAGGCTTGGATTGGTGATCACATTTTGTAATAGAATAGGTGTCTATATATATGTGCATGGAACACTTGATCCTAGAGATGTTGTGATATGTTAAGTTTAAATTGATGATTTGCAGTCTGCATGTATGTATTATGTTGTATGTTATCGGACCACTTATGGAATGTATTTAGTACTTTTGTTGGGGCATGCTTAAGTTGAAGCCTGCTGCCGTCTTTGAAGAGTTCTGAAATTGTATGGGCCTATCAGATGCATTGTACATTACGATTTTAGGCAAAATTGGTGACATCTCAGTTTAGAGGTTATCTTGTGTGGGGTGCCACAGTATTTATCTTTAACTATATATATATATATATATTTACTTGATATATTATATGAAATTACACTATCTAAACTAAAAACAAAAAAAAAAAAAACAAAAAGAATAAAGTTATAACGACCAAAGAAATAATTATATAATCAAAGAAAGATATTACCAAAGAAAAAAAATATAATCGGGCGACGCAAGAGGAAAATATTAAAATTTTTAACCCAAAATTAAATGTATAGATTAACTAAATTAAATTAAATGTATATACTAAATTAAACTTAGATAATTTTTTGTATTGTTTTCAAACAAAGCTCTTTTAATTTATATAGTGAAAGTTTTAATCAATATATTAAAAAATTGAGTCCAATAAGGCAGACCCAATAGGTTTTGGTTTAAGTATGGTTGGATAGAGTATATAGTCTTATTGTTTGGATATTTTAGGGTATAGTATAAAATATAAAAATCTTATTATTTTAGTATTTTAGGACATGAGTTTGGGTAGGACAATACGCTATCAATTGATAGGCATATTTTAAAGTGTAATGAGTCTAAATGCTATAAATAAATGAAAAATTACATAGCTATTACAAATTATTAAATACATTTTAATTAGGTATTAGGTTGTACTTACATACTTTTGATCATTAACAATAATAGTTTTTTTAAAAATCATTTCTTCATGAATTAATCAAGAATTTAGGCTTTGTATGGTTTTGCTTTGTCAAACTATTTTTAACCAAAAAAATAAAACCAAATATTTCGATTCATTCCTCAAGGGCATTACTCAAAACACACATAAAATGTTTTGAAAATGCTCCTTCCCATTCCTCAAAACAAATATAATCATCAAGTATATATGCAATATGTAGTGCCCCCTCTCGGGATAACACCAATGCTGATGCACTAATACATTCAATCACTAAATATGCACCATCACAACCATAAAACCCATACAAGTATTATACTCAATAATAATAATAATAATAATAATAATAATAATAATAATAATAATAATAATAATAATAATATCATAATCTTACAGTAAATTTTAACCCAAAATGCGGAAGCTGTATAAGAGTGCAGAACATCATACTAAGAAGTTCAATGATATTCAAGTCAAAATGTCATTTCTGGTACCATAAGTCGAACATAGAAACCACGAATATATTAGTCATCATGACACATCACAATATCTTTAACAAGGTAATCCATAGTACAACCATATATATAGATACTTAACCAACTTCTTTTGAATTATCTTCTATTAGGTTTGTTAGCCCTTAGATTCCACTGTCTAATACTTGCATGACTAGAGATGAATAATACATGAGGGTGAGTCTTAAAGACTGAGAATGTGAGGCAATATAAGATCAGTTGAACATCAAGATTTTATTTTATCATATAACTAATAACAATATAGCACAAAAACAATAGGTCAATGTCAAAGAAGACATTGAAGGCAATCGGAATACTAATAAATGCTAGATCAGAGACTGAGACCATTGGCTTAAAGGCTTGTTCATCTAAACTGATCCTGCTTAGGAAGTTTGGGGACATCTCAATTGATTACAGTTGGGAGGTATAGTGTGGCATGTTGGCCCGAAATGTTAGTTCAATCTAGGCTGAATACCACTCCAGCCTTATTGCTCCAAGAACACGATACAATTTCAAGGAAGGCAATCCTAGTCACATGTGCAAGTCAAAAAATCAAATATAACATGCATATTAGAACATCCTTATTTCTCCATAACAATACATCAATTGATCATTTCAATTCATTAATGGGCAATTTGATAGCTCGAGCATGATAGCTTGGCGATAACAATAGCTCAAGCATAACAGCTTGACAAGGTGCTCAGCCAACTTTTCACTGATACACATGCTTTTCAGTTCAGTCAATCAATCAATCAATCAATATGCCAACATAGCAGAGCAATAAATTTACTGAATGATTTTAATTAAGTCAACATGTATGGTAACAATCATATCAATCAAGGAAGTCGACATGGATAACAATAATTCACAATGCAATCCAATCGATACAGTAACATATGAGGCATAGAATTATTCATGGTACCAGAACAGGATGAACCATGGATTCCAAATGATTTTAGTACACAGTATGACAATAGTACGATTTATAAGTTCAATGATTAGTGGTGTTCAATGAACGATAATCAAGGTAAGAGAACCTCACAGGGTTCAGATAGCAACAATAAGAAATAATGAGAGTCAAGACAATGGAACCTCACAGGGTTCAAATAGCAACAATAAACAATAACAAGAGTCAAAGCAATAGAACCTCATGGGTTGAAATAGTAATAATAAACAATAACAAGAGTCAAGACAATGGAACCTAACAAGGTTCAGATAGCAACAATAAACAATAACAAGAGTCAAGACAATGGAACCTCACATGGTTCAGATAGCAACAATAAACAATAACAAGAGTCAAGACAATGGAACCTCACAAGGTTCATATAGCAACAATAAACAATAATGAGAGTCAAGACAATGAAATCTCACAGGGCTCAATTCCAATAATATTGCTGTACTTAAGGAACTACCAGGGTGGTGGATCCTCACCTTAATCATGTTAGCAACACAGTCAAACTCTATTGGTCATCAAGATCTGCACCTCCATCGCCTATTAAAAAAGAATAGCCTTATATCAATATCCATGATCAACCCTAGCAATCATCAATACCTAGAATTATATCCAAAACAACCTAAGTCTAAGTAATTATTCTATTGATGCTCGATATTAATCATAGTAATCTAGTTACCAATAATATCCCAATTTTAGTTGATTAAATTATAGTTACTTAAAATTAGG
>JACGDI010001495.1:581906-660119 GCA_014898725.1 Jacaranda copaia | reverse complement strand
AGCCCTTGAAATTTTCAAGTTATATAATTGAATTCAAAACATTTGGAAAATCTCAATTTAGCCACCTACTAATACAAGTCTTCACAATAGGTCCTCTCATGTGATAATATTAGATTTTAACTCTTTATTATTAAATAAATAGTGTAATTATGCACATTTTATTTTTTAAAAATTACATTTTAACCCACAAAATTTTTTAAAATCTTACAAGTTAATTAAACCTTTACAAAATAATATTAAATAAAATATTATGCGAATATATGGGTGTTACACAATATATATCTTCTCACATTATAGACAGACACACACACACACACATAAATATTAGTTCAAAAATCACATTATCACCTCACTAACCAAATAAAAAATATTACTTTTATATATAAATTACAAAATCTCTCTTCTCAAAATAAAACCAAACACATTATTATCTGTCAGAACAATCTCTAACTATATCTAAAGTATAACAAAATATACATTATATTCCCCAACTCCACTTATCAAATTTTTTTTCCCAAAATATTTTATTTAAAACACCCAACAAATAAAGAAACAAGAAGCCTTATGGTTGGAATGAAATTTTCAGTTTGAGCTTTTTCTAATTAACTTTTTGTACGTTTCATTAACTCATTTTATGTAGAAATAGCGAAAATTATTCATTTACCTTCGTCCGCACACAGTTTATATCCTATCAATTATCTAATTAATGGTGTCAAATGTCAACCAAGTAATATTAGTGAATTAATTGATAGGACTACTACCCATTCATGCAGGTAAAAACCCAATTCATGTCTGTGATAATTTACCAAATTAAGAATATCGTTTGGTCCTAGCAATCAATTAAATCCTCAACAGAATTCATCAAATCAACTTGCTCATCAAATACGTTCTCGTTATCGAACAAATATCTTACATGTATTGTTAAATTCTGCAAAGATTGTCTAAATTCGTTACATAATCTAAACATCATTGTTATATCATATATATCAAAATTATACTTCTATCTTCACCATATTCAAAAAGAATTGTAAGAGAATGTTTTTTCAGTTTGCCTAATATAATGTATGATATGGATAATGTACTATATTATGCAAAAAGCTATTCAGCCTTATTCTAAGTTTTTTTATGTGACAATGACGTGGATACAATACTAAAAAACTGTTTCTTGCGATGGAAAAAATTCTTCATAAATTGCAATGGAAAAAATTCATCGCAAATTGGAATGAATTTTGTGACGAAAAATCTATCACAAAAATATCCATCGCAAAATTCATTTCAAAATGACAATCTTTGAACAAATTAAGTTTGGCCTTTTGCAACAAAAAAAATTCATCGCAAAAAAAAAAAATGTAAAAAATTTGTGATGAAAAATTTCATAACAGATGTGAAAATTAGCAACGTTTTCAAATCCATCACTAATTTTTTAAATGGTTCAAAAAATTGTGGAAAGAAATCCATCACCAAACTTAAATTTTGTGATGAATTTTTTTGTTGCAAAAGTTTGAAAAAGGAAAAAAATTAAAAAACTTTTGCCGTGGATTTGAAATCCATCGCAAATTGTTAGGAGAGAGAAATTAAACCCTAACTCCCCACCCTCACATACTTGGATCTTCATTTTACTTCAAGAGGTAAGTTGCATCTCCTTTTTTCTTTTTTTCCTTTGTTAAAGAGACCTGTCGACTGCTCGTAGCTAGCACACACATTTGGATCTCCATTTTGCTTCAAGAGATAAGTTCTATCTCCCTTTTCCTTTTTATGGCTGGTTGGCTAATCGTGACTAGCAAGCTACTGGCTGCACAACTTGCTGGCCGCACTAGCTTGCGCAATCATCATTTGCTGGTGCTTGTTGGCTGCTCCAACAAGCTGCTATGTGGCCAACCAGATCTAGCCTATTTTTTATTTTTTTTGAAAAATTTATTTTAATTTTAAAAAATGCTAATGGTTTTTGTTTATTTATTGTTGCAGGTTTGGAGAGGTTATATTTTGCGCCCACTAAATCAACATATTCTAGTGTGAATTTGTTCCCTTTTGCTATATCAACATATTTCCATATGATATCCTATCAACATTTATTCAATATTAATGTAAAAAAGACTACTCGATATAATATATACTAGTACGTATAGAACTTTTCATATTAGTTTTGTAAGTTCCTATGTTGATATATAATTTTTGTAACTCCTTGTCATATTATCTTACAGCTTCTTCTAAATTTTTATTTTCTATTAATTTAATATATTAAAGTAAAATGTTGTTCAATCTTATTAATTTTAAGCATATTTTTTTTGTGACAATGATATGGATAAGGTCATTTTACTTCTTTCTACCATATGATCAACATATTTCTATATATTGAAACCTATCAACATTTAAATTAATATTAATATAGGATGACGATATTTAATTATTTCTTAGCTTAATGTTTAATTTTAGGAAATACAGAATATATATACATATATGTAGCCTTTTATATTCATTTTTCTCCTTGTCATATGTCTACGGTTCTTCTAATATTCTTTATTTATATTCTCAAATTTAATTTCTGAATATAATTAAGGGTACACACACTTACATATATATATATATATATTTGTGTGTGTGTGTGTGTAAAATCATGCATATATAGATGCATTTGTCAATAAATTTAACTGACACGTCTTTAGGAGTGTGAATGGATATTAAACAGATCGAATACACTATTTTTATATTCGTATTCATTTAACTTTTTGAATATTCAAATACGGATACGAATTTGATGAATATTAACAATAATATTCGAATTTGTATCCGTCGGATATTGGTTGAATTTGGATATATCCGTATTCAATTATAATTTTTCAGATGTGTCTATATTTGATTAAATGTATCTATACTCAAATTATTTTTTTGATAATCATATTCAATAATAATTGTTTAGATATTTATTTACGAATATCCAAATACATGAATCCATGAACCTATAATGAATATATATTTTTAATTAATGGAAGGAATTATGCAATTTCATTAAAAAGAAAGTAATCAAACAAGTAACATAGTTTTTAATTAATAATTGAATTTATAATTGATTATTAATACTAATTAATATTAATAATGGTATTTAAGTATATTAATTATAAAGTCAACCAACAATAATTATATTGATTAACTTTATTTTTTAATTTTTTCTCTATATTACAATAATTTTTAAATTTATTTATTTTTCTTTCTAATTCTTCAATTATAATTTATACATATACATGTATGGATTATGAGAATTTTATGGAAAATATAAATAATATATTATTTAATAAATATGTATGTGAAGCGAATATTAAACGGATTCGATATGCATTTACCATATCTGTATCCATTTATAATAGGAGGTCTATTAATCGAATACGAATAATATCCATTTTAAATGGATGTGAATAAATTTTATATAAACGAATATGAATGCAAATGGTAAATGAATTTTCTAATTTTCATTTATAGCCCTACATGTCTTGTACATATATATAATGGCTATATAGATGTGTTATATATGAAGTATTATAAAAGTATAAAATTTATTGCAATTTGATTTAAGAATGTTATTACGTGACTCCATGAATCATCTCGTATTTCATACCTAAATTTCTTAATTAAGTTAAATTATAATTAAAAAAAATTCTTAATTTAAACTATAAAGTTCCTAAAAGTAGTTTATATTATAAGTAATCTAAACATAAAACTACTGTTTGAAGGTAGAAAAATATCTGTCATTTTTTTCTCTCCACTTCTACAAAACCATTCCCTTGGTGAGTTAAAATTTATTTTTCTTGAAAATTTTCACTACAAGAAAATAAGATTTTAGAGATGGATATTTAGAGACAAACTTTTGTCTCCAATGTCATCCAATAGCTATGGATTCAGAGATGGAAATAAATTCCATCTGAATTTAACAAAGCAATTAGAAAATAGAGACTAAGATCATCAATGGATTTAAATTTTGTTTAACTTCAATAAAATAAAAATAGAGAGAAAAAAATGACGCAACATAGATAGATTTATAGATAGAGTTCAGCTCCATCAATAATTCGTTGATATTTTTAAATAAAAAATTATTTGAGACTTGAATGAGAAATAATACATCTTAAAACAAGAAAATCATAGACAGACTTTCCACCAAATAGAGACAATTTTAAAATTTAAAATTTTACTCAATATCAATTTTTTCCACCTCTAATTTCATAAACTTTAAAAATATATAAACAGCAAAAGCAAATTTATGTTGGACGAATGCGCTGTAAGTCGTACCATTCAAAAATGACTTAGAGACAAAATTTTTTAAAATAAAATATTTTTCAGAAAAATTTAAAAAAAAATTGTTGGCCCCCAAAATTAATTGCAAAATTATTTAAATGCATAAGTTATATTTTAATATATTAAAACAGAATAAAATTTTTTCTTCTAAAAATTACTAGCTATAAAAGTTGCTCTAGATAATTCGAACAATTTTTCGTCTTTCTTCCCTCAAGACCCCATCACCGGTCGCTAAGTGCCAACTATTCTCCATTGTCCACTCTCACCACCATTCTCCAAGTTTCTAGTTCGAAAAACTTCTCAACTCTTTTTTTCCCAAAAGGCCAACAATAGATCACCAATTATTCTACTTATGTCTGCCTCCACCCCCATAATCGACCACCATTTAATGTGAGTGAGCCATTATATTTGGCATATGCAATCTAGAGAAAATTCTACTTATAAACAATCGTATTATGCTGATTTGATCTTTGGTGTCACTTTATGTTGATTCTGTGCCCATTGAATGTGTCTCCAAGATAGGGGAAGTGATCTTTGTGCCTCATGGATGGTGGCATTTGGTTATTAGCCTAGAAAATTTTGTGGCCATTATACAAAATCTTGTTAGCAGTTATAATTTTTGTCCTCTAATTCAAGCAAGTTATGATGTTAATAGTTATGGAGAGTGAAAAACACTGATAGAGAGTGCACAAATTATGAAATGGACCTTCACATTAAGTTTAATGTGTAAAATTTTCTGCATTTATGAAGAAATATTTTTATTCCCTTTTCTTTTTCCAGCTGTAATTTGCTAGCTAATTAGTGGTAGTTAGGTCATTTGTAAAGTTAGTTTCAGTTAGTCTATATGCTGCGTTTTACCTTTCTTCTTAGTCAGCTTAGGTTCCTTTTTTATCATGTATATAAGCTGGTTTTTGGGGATGCTTTTCAACATAATGAAGAAAATTTACCTACAACTCTCTCTCTAGAAATAAGCCCCAAACTGATTCCTTTACATCGTTATCTTGTTTATGGTATCCAAAGCAAGAAGATCCACCAAGAATTCTAGCTCGAAAAAATGGAATAGACTAGCTGAAATTGTGAGAGTGCATTTGAGAACCTCCATGAAACCAGAACAATCAACAACGGAGAACGAGATAGAGACTTCTTCTATCTGCAATCCTCTAATAATCCATGTATTGCGCTCATTTCCACACTTCTGAATGGAAATAATTACCTCACCTGGAGTAGAGCAATGAAGATAGCCTTATGAGCTAAAACTAAACTACGTTTCATCAATGGAAAGCATGCGAAACCTAGTGAAGATTCTGATGATTTTGAACATTGGAGCAAAGTTGATTATATGGTTCAATCTTAGATTTTGAACTCAATCTCTAAGAAGATTGCTAATGCCTTCTTATATACTTCCTCAGCCAAGGAGTTATGGGAGAAACTAGAGGAAAGATTTGGCGAATACAACAGACCTTTGTTGTATTAGATACAAAGGGAAATAAACTTAATATCACAATGAAACCAAACCGTAGCTCAATATTTCTCAAAACTAAAGAAACTATAGGATGAATTACAATGCATGTTATCTCTACCTCAGTGTAATTCTAGTGCTGCTATGCAATTGAGTGACCAATAGTCCTCTACTAAGTTGATACAATTCCTAATGGGGCTTAATAAAGGATATGACAGCATCAGGAATAACATCTTTGTGATGGAGCCATTGCCTAATGTTAACAAGGCATATTCCATGGTGTTGAGAGTAGAAAAATAAAGAAAAGTTCATAGCACTTTCACTGAAAGTTTGGAGAGTGCAGCCATGTTGACTAGTAACCAGAGCTTGAGGAGATAGAATAATGGAAACAATGAGGGATAGTTATACAAGAAAACTGTTAGAGGAGCTAGGCAAGGGAAATAGCTTGATGAGTCCAATTTGTTTTGCACATATTGCAATTGGGTCATACTAAGGATACATGTTTCAAGTTACATGGATTTCCTAAGTGGTATAAAGAATTGATGAGTACCAGAGGTAAAACGATCCCAAAGTAAAGTGTGAATATGGCTAAGGCTCTTTTTGATACTGAGGATGGAAAGGAAAGTCCTGTGAATGTTGATCTTAAGAGTAGAATTCAAGATATTATTTAGTTGGAAATAAGTAAATTCATGAAAGGGAAAGATTCTACTGATTCCTTAGTTGTGAATACAGCACATTTCAACGACTTTGTTGGTAACTCTTCACATGCTTTTGCCTTCAATACAGTGAGTTTACTAGAATCAAGAAGCTGGGTCATAGATATAGGTGCCTCAAACTATATGTGCTACAACTTTAAGCTCATTACAAACCCTAAACCTGTGAAAGAAATAACCTAAAGTTTATCTACTAGATGGATATGTAAAAATGGTCCATCACACAAGTGATATCCATCTTTCAAATAACATTGTTTTAACTAAGGCCTTGCATATACCTTCATTTCATTATAGCCTATTTTTATTTAACAAGCTATCTAAATCCTCTCATATCATATTTCTTTTCTGTCCTTCTTATTGTTCGTTGCAAGACCTTCAAACTAGAAGAGTGTTGGCAGTGGGGATGGTAAAAGGAAGGCTATATGTTCTCGATTCTAGATTGTTTGATTGTAATGAATTGAAACAATATACTAGGCTTCTCGAGCATGACAATAAGCATTTAGAACTCTCTTCTATTTTTGTTCTTTGTAACAACTATACTAGCCCTTTAAAAGAAATAAAAATGGTTGAAAATCTATGCCTTTGGCATAGAAGACTTGGGCACTTATCATCTCAAGCTATGTCTCATTTTATTTTTCTCAAAAGCAAAACTAGCATCTCTATACCTCCTTGTGATATTTGCCCTCTGGCTAAGCAGCAAAGATTGTTCTTCCCTATTAGTTCCCCACAAACCACTAAACCCTTTGAACTTATTTATCTAGATGTATGGGGACCCTATCATCTTGTATCCATGACTGGAGCACATTATTTTTTAATCATCATAGATGATTTTAGTAGGGCCACTTGGACATACCTTCTGAGTCACAAAAACTAAGTCCCTTCTACATTTACATATTTCCTCAAAATGATACAAAACCAATTCCATAACATTGTCAAGGTTGCTAAGTCAGACAATAGATCTAAGTTCACTAACAAAGAATGCCAAACACACTTTCACACTAATAGTATCTTGCATCAAAAAACTGCTCCTTACACCCCTAAACAAAATGGCACCATTGAAAGAAATCACAAGCATCTTTTACAACTTGCTAGAGCATTACTATTTCAGTCACATCTCCCTAAGAAATTTTTGGGAGAAGCTATTCTTATGGCCACTCATATTGTGCATAGAGTTTCCTCTTCTATCTTGAAATGGAAAACCCCTTATGAAATCCTTCATGATAAAACTCTGATTACAAATCTTTAAAAGTTTTGGTTGCCTTTGCTATGCCACAAATACATAACCGCATAAAGATAAGCTTGATGCTAGAGAGTTCAAATATATTTTCTTTGGATACAATTATCCCTAAAAGGCCTATAAACTTTACAACATCTCTATACATAAGATGATAATTTCTAGAGATGTCTTGTTCTACAAGTTTGTCTTTCCTTATTAGTCCCTGGATTCAAATGACACTCCTTTTCCTATTTCCTTCCTTGAAAACATTAATACTATACCTGGACCCTCAAATGATGATTTATTACCACATGTTAACCTAGCTATCAACCCTAGAAACCCTATCATTTCTTCTTCAAGCCTAACTATTGAAACTATTGAGGCTTCTCCAATTGCAATTCCTATAAGACAAAGTACTAGAGCTACACAGACACCTACTTGGTTGAAGGATTTTGTTACCATAGCAATCCACTCACCTCCCTCAACTGCCAAAACTACCTAGATGTTTGAAGGATCCCTCTATCCTATACAAACGTATCCTTACACTAAATCACCAAAATTCAATAACCACTACATGAAGTTCCTTGCAAATGTATCTCAAATTCTAGAACCTATCTCTTATAAGCAAGAATGTACTGACACAAGATGGGTTGGGGCCATGTAAAAATAGATTAATGCCTTGGAAAGAAATAAAACTTGGAAATTAGTTGATTTATTTGCTGGAAAGAGAGCTATTAGCTTTAAATAGGTTTACAAAGTCAAGTATGTTGCTGATGGGGCTATTGATGTGTTTAATGCAAGGCTAGTGCTCCTTCTCCCCAATGGCTAAGTTGGTGACTATAGGGGTTTTCTTAGCTCTAGCTACTACAAGAAGTTAAGTTATACATCAATTAGACATCAACAATGCTTTCTTTCATGGACAATTGCATGAGAAAGTGTATATGAACCCCCCAAAATGATATGAGAAGGCAAAAGAGTGTCAAATATGCAGATTAATCAAGTCTTTCTATGGTCTTAAGCAAGCTTCAAGGAAGTGGAACATCGAGTTCACATCTAAACTACAGGCATTTGGCTTCATTCAATCTGTCCATGATAATTTTCTCTTCATTAAGAATTCTAGTTCTAACTTTGTAGCTTTGATTGAATACGTTGATGATATTCTACTTACAAGTAACAATAAGATTGCGATTCTTGTTGTTAAAACTTTCTTACATGAAGAATTCACAATCAAGGACTTGGTCCATGCCAAGTTTTTTCTGGGAATTGAGATAATCAGATGTTCAGAGGGAACCTATCTAAATTAAAGAAAATGTGTCTTGGACATCTTAAAAATATTGGATTTCTTAGGGCTAAACACACAATGATGCCTCTTCCTAAAGGCCATAAATTTACTGCAGAGTGTGACTCCCTTTTCTTTGAACCAAATAGATATAGAAGACTTGCTGGGAGGCTTTTATACTTAAATATGATGAGACTTGAGATCACGTTTGTAATCTAGCAACTCAGCCAATTCATGAACTCTCCCTATCAACCTCATTGGCAAGCCGCCACCTATGTCCTAAGGTACTTGAAACACATTCCATCCATTGGGCTTTTCTTCCTTAGCTCTTGCTCGCTCCGATTATAAGCGTACGGCGATGCTGATTGGGCATCATGCCTAGACACAAGAAGATCTCTCATTGGTCTTTGCTTATTTCTTGGCTCATCTGTTATTTCTTAGAGAACTTAGAAACAAACCACTGTGTCATAATCTATAATAGAAGCAGAATATAGAAGCATGACTTCTGTGGTCTGTGAGCTTTAGTGGATGTCCTACCTCTTCAAAGACTTTGGCATTCCTATCCAGCAACCAATTGATCTATTCTGTGACAATCAAGCAGCATTACTTATGACAACCAACCCAATTTTTCATGAAAGAATTAATCATCTTGATATTGATTGTCACATTGTCCATGGCCAGTTCAAACTTGGATTCATAGCTCTAAAGCACCTATCTAGCAAACTCCAAATTGCAAACATCTTTACCAAGCCCTTTGCCATTCCTTAGTTCTCCTATCTAACTTCCAAGTTGGGCCTAGCTGATGCTCACCAGCCTCCAACTTAAGGACGAGCTGAAGAAATATTTTTATTCCCTTTCTTTTTCCAGCTATTATTAGCTAGCTAATTAGTGGTAGCTAGATCATTTGTTAAGTTAGTTTCAGTTAGTTAGTCTATATGCTGCATTTTATCTTTCTTCTTAGTTAGCTTAGATTTCTTTTTGTCTTATACATAAGTTGGTTTTTAGAGATGCTTTTCAACATTATAAAGAAAAATTACCCCAACTCTCTCTCTCTCTCTCTCTCAAAATAAGCCACAAACTAATTGCCTTACTTTGCTATCTTGTTCAATTGATAAGGTATATAAAGTAAATCATTCAAACTTATGTGTACTTTATAATTCTCACCTTTTCTTGGATGTAATTGATTTGTATAAAATGATTCTGATGCTTTTCTACAGTAATATGATTCTCATTTAGATTATCTATATCTATAGTTTACATGAGTAGTAAACTTATGAATTGCAATTTGCTCTACATATATTTATTTAGTTGACATATAAAGTAAAATTTCCTTACACCATCTTCCCTTTTCATTAAAGAATGTATCATGTCAGAAAACATAAATACATACAGATAGTCAT
The DNA here is from genome assembly GCA_014898725.1 of Jacaranda copaia. Lineage (NCBI taxonomy): Eukaryota > Viridiplantae > Streptophyta > Magnoliopsida > Lamiales > Bignoniaceae > Jacaranda > Jacaranda copaia. Next base: position 649,768 of record JACGDI010001495.1, on the reverse strand, counting down.
ATAGATTTTGAAATCAATTATCTTAGACAAAATATTAGTTTGATCTCTAAAATATGTCTAGTTTTAATTATTGACAACCAAATCCTTCTTAGATTTTGAGAATGAAACTGTATGTTTCTCCTATTTAATTGATATAATTGTCGTCACACAAACTGTATGTTATACTAAACAAATAAAGTGACCATCAACTACAAAGATCTTCTATGCCACATTACGTAAATTATGTGGTATAAAAATGTCTCCCTTTTCTCAAAACATAGCTTACTAACTCATAGAAATCTTTACATGTTAGTCTAATTTGTTTGCCTAGGTAATGGCTATGAAAAATAACTCAAAATTTTCTGTAGTAGCCTAATTGTTAAGTCTCAATCAGAGTATAACATGCCTAAAGCATGTTATGATCAACTTGTGTCAATCATGAAAAGCATGTTGGCTAAAGGTGAAAAGTTACCAGACAACTTGTACAAGACTAAAGAAATTGCCTATGTTTGTTCTTTGTTATGAAAAAATTGATGCTTGCATAAATAATTGCATATTATATTACAAACAAAACAAAGATCACCAAGTATGTCTTGTTTGCTTTTATCCTTGGCAAGAGCCAAGGAAGTCAGGAGGTAGAAAAGATGTTCCATTCAAGGTGCTACATTATTTGCCACTAATATCAAGACTTAAAAGAGCTATCTGTATCTAGTTATGCTTGTGAGTACATAACTTGACATGCAATAACTTACTCTAAAGATGGAAGTATAGCATACATATCTCATGGAGAGGCGTAGAAGCATTTTGATTACATTTATCCATCATTTCTATCAAGTGTACGCAACGTGAAATTTAGCTTATGCACATATGGTTTTAGCCCATTTGACAGTTTTAGTATTCCATTTTCTTGTTGGTCTGTAATAATTTTATATACATTCATCCTCCATAGAGAAATGCCTACAGGAGTTGTTCATGCTTCTTAATATGATTATTTATGGCCCAAAGAGCCTAGGAAAAACCTTGGTGTGTTTTGTGTTCACTAATAGGTTAGTTGAAAATATTATGGACAACAATAGCTCAAACTAATCATGTGTGCAACAATAAAATAATTACGAATAATGTTTTTTTGGATGATTAGTAATTTCCTGCAAAATGCGATGTTATGTTCCTATTGTATGGAAAATAAAAAAATTTCAAACTTTTTTGTTTTATTATCGTCGCTAGTTCCTACCTCTTAATCATCCATATAAAAGATAAATAGAAAATCATTGTTGAAATATTGTGCAAACTTGAGAAGATTTTTCCTCCAAGATTCTTTGATTCTATTTAACACTTGCCAATTCACCTCACATATGAAGCAAAATTTAATGGGTTAATGGATGTACTCCTTTAAGAGGTATTCTTCTATTTACCTATTCCTTTTATATAATAGAAGTATCAACCATCTCTAATTATCAATTAAAAGTTTAACAAAATGTAGGTTTTATATCATTTTTGAAGAAAAGGTTACAAATTGAGCTCAAGTAAAGTGTTTTAAATGTTGAGGAATATGTGACTGAGTAACTTTCAGCATTTTGGACCCATATTTCAAACCACATATACCATCCCAATCAAATAATATGCCATGAAATAATGATGGAAGAATGGTAGATCCCTGCGATAGTTCACCTATTTCTACATATCCTGGATGACCACTTGTTCTCAAGTTGCAGTTAGATATCTTGATGATGATGAGATAAAGTTGAATATAGATATAACTTAATGAATTATGACAAGCTTGATCCATTTCTATAGAGAGTTTTTTAACCCATATGTTATCATCTTATATATTCAAATAGACTAATAGAAATTATATGTGGTAATCTCAAGTTTTTAAAAAAATTTATGAAGCAAAAAGCAACAACTTCCAAAGATAACTGATATGGAACTTGATATATTATGTGATAACTACTTCCCTTAATGGATGCTTGCTCGTGTAAGTAGTAGGTATTTGAAGCTACTTAAATATATTCAAATGCTAAGCATAATACATTTCTCTTAGTAGATTGATGACGCTTATAATGAAGTTATGATATCATAAGGAAGTTAACTTATTGGCCAAGTCGATGAGTTTTGTGCTATAACGAATACTTGGAAAATGGATTCAGGTTCTATACTTTGCAATATAGGTGTTCTAAAATAATAGGAAAATATGGTATGTGCGTTTTAGGGGTTATCTACATGAATATAAAGTGGACTACTATAGATTGTTGTAAGGATTTGTAGAGTTTGAATATTATAGATTAAGGAGTGGGATTGTATTGCTTGAGTATCATTGACATGATAATTCTAATAAGTGACTTATAACGCACATATAAAGTCTTGAGGAAATTAAACATAAATTAAAATTTAACATAAATGACCCATTTATATTGATTTCACAAGCTCAATAAGTATGCTTTACAACTCTGTTGAGCTTGAAAAGACAGAGACTTGATTGGTGAGTAATATACAAAGTAAAAGCTATTAGAAAATTTGACATCTTATTAGTCGAACGACAAGATGAGAACATTCAATGAATAGTAGAGGCTATTTTTCAAGAAGCAGCACTTGCATAGCAACCTATCTTTGTGGCAACTAGTGTGTATACGGTTAACATTATTTCAAATGATATTGCATAAGAACTGGATTTAGATGATCTTGAGGAGCTTCAACATGCATGTACTTCAATCATGTTATGGTAGAGGATGAATAGCACAAAGAAGAATAATTTAAGATTTCAATTTAGAGGAAGATAAGCAATAAGAAAAGAACTATGATTATGATGATGCTAATTATGACATGGACATTATTAACTAGATAGTATAGTGTAGAAGCTTAAGAATTCTAATGATTTGTAATCTTAAAAATATGATTTGGACATGCTTTGTACTTATTTTCTTTCATAATTTATTTTATATATTTCCTAAAATTACATTTTATGTGCATTAAATTTTGTGTAAGATTTTTCACTCTATTGTATACAAATTTTGTTCTATCATTAATTTTTTATCTATAATTGACAATTCTATTTCTTTAATATAGGATGGTGACTAGAGGGTGAGGACAAGCAAAAGGACGTGGTTGAGGGTCATGTTTACATCTTCAAGATGAGAATGAAGAGTCAAAAAAATTTCATTTTTCATAGGCTAAGGAGACATAGGTTAATCCTACTAATGTGGTACGTGGATAAAGCACTTCATCACATAATTTAATAAGGGGATTCAATCATAATGTGGAGGTATGATAATTACATTCATGCGTGAGCTATTTTTATATATTATGATGATACCTAAAAATATAATTGGAGCGCCCCCTCTTGGGATAGCATCTAAGCTAAGGTGCCACTCATCCAAACTTACATCTCAACTCATTAAACAATCGACAGGCCCAAAACAAGCTTTTAAAACTTAATTTATGAAAAGCAGCGGCAGAATTCAACCTATCAATCAAAACAAAACACAATATACATACTGTAGTTTAACCTCTGAATACCTAACAAAGTATATACAAGCCTCAGGTTCTCAAAATCAAATTTGACATATCGCAACATCTCTAGTCCCAGCTTAGCATTCAAAAGATCCTATAGATACACATAAGCACCTATTCAATTACAAATTGTATTTTCTCTTCAGCCCAAGCCAGAGTTCCATATCCTTCACTTAATCTTGTCTTAGAAAAGCAAAGATAAAATAAGGGGTAAGTCCAAATGATTTAGTGAGGGATAATTTCAATAACAACAACAACAACAGGGATTTATCAAGGAAGCATCAACTCAACAAATCAAAGTTTAACAATCAATTAGGAGCATATTAAGAAATAGGCGGCCAGATCAGATTTTATGAATTTAGGATCAATTACAAGCAATCAAGATCAATTTGCAAGTAGTCAAGATATAGCCAGGTAAGTGATTACTGTTTGCTCGAACGGCTAGCTAACTCAACTGATTTTCTACAGGAGGTATCGCCATTAGCCAACTCAATCGGTTTACTATAGGAGGTATCACTGTCGGCTCATTAGGCCCGGACAGTCAGGATCAGTTGCAAGCAATCAAGAAACTATCAATCAAATACGTTTACCAAAGTTTGATAGCTAAGTACATGATTTATGCCCATATGGGCTATATAGCATATTGCGATGCCCAGCGGGAAATCCCTAGCACACCATCGATAGCCAGGGGAAAATTCTTAGCATATCGTTGATACTTAGGGGAAAATTTCTAGCGTATCATTGACACCCATGAGAATTGCATAACGTGTCCTATATCCAAGCATTTTGCCAAATTTAGCCCATGGCCAGTCACGTCTCTGAATAATTAACAAGTATAAGTAACAATTTGTATAGTTGCCCAAGGGGAAATCCCTAGCACATCGTGGTTACCAAAAAAATAAGTAAGCCAATGAGGTAACACATAACATGTACAGAAATGTCAACAAGGTAAAATAATAACGTGTAACAAGTATGATTAAGCCATCATGGCCTTATATGAAATGAACAAGTATGCCAACAAAGCATTTGATAACAAGACAGAACAAGAACAAGTACATGATAATAACAAGTGCTGATAAAAAATAAGTACAATAATATGGTTAGGAACAAGTACGTCAACAAATGGCAATTGGGATTTCTAGGCACCAGAATGAACAAGAACGAACTCGTAATAGAGCATGATCAAGAACTAACCCTCATAAGGGTATGCATATCAATAAATAGATAAAGTCGATCACAAACAAGTATGATTCCAATAACAAGAACAAGTATGGTACATAAATACATTGAACCCTCATAGGGGTTATTCCATAAAAATAGATAGAATAATTGAGGCCAAATTGGTTGATCCTCACCTCCGTAATCTTAGATACAACAACTGAAATTAGCAGTCTACTGGTCCATGGGATCTACTTACTCATTACCTTACCAAAAGAGTATAATTATAGTCAAAATCCACCTTTAACCTCAATAATCACTATTATGCTTATTATCAATCCAAAGTCACTATTTAGCCAGTAGCATGATAGTTTTATAGTTTAAATGGTACTATCAGCCCAAAATGGCTAATAAAGCCATTATTACTGAAATAATCCAACTCTTCATGTCAAATCTAATAATAAGACATAAATCAGTCCTCAATTACATATTTAGCCTCATATCGTTATCCCAAATCAAAATAAACGATCTAGATATCTTAATTATCCCAATTATTTCCACTTAGGTCTCAAATCCATAAAATTGTGGTTTCTTACTTAAATAATCTCAATAAATCCCAAATTAGCATATATTAATACAGATCCAGGTCTACTGATTCAAACAAGGTCTATGTATGGTTATATAAAAATCACCACTTGGTACACATTTCTTAGCTTTTTTCAAGATACAAAATTCATACGAATTAAAAATGGTGCACCCTAAACTCAATATCGATCTTTACCTAAGAATTTGCTTAATCGAACCTTTAAAACACAAACCAAGACCGCTGTTATGATCACCACGATGAGTTGGAGAAACTATCCCAGCTCTGCTACCATCTACTGTTGTGCACCACCATTGGAATGAACCCAAACAACCACTAAAATGTGCTTTTTATCTTACTAAACCAAATGCCTAATTCAATTTTGTCAAATACCACTGGAAAATGCCTCAATTTTGCTTCAATCACCCAACTCCATTGCTTGATTTTCGCCCAATTTTGTTACTACCAATGGCCTATTTAAGAAGTTGAAGCTACTAGCATGATCCTCAAGCTAAGCTCATCAAAACGATACTGAGGTCTGTTACAAAAAATTGCCAGAATGGCAAACCTACCAAGCTCCATCATGAGCTGTTGTCTACTTCAATTTTTTGATTTTTTCTCTAGTCAAACTAGGTTGTTCTTGGTGCCAACATACTCAAGGTGTAGAAAAGAAGAAGATAACTAGATTAGTTTATGGCTTTGGCCGTCAGAGGAGAAGTTCACCGGAAAAGAAAGGTTCACATTGGGGTGTGTGTGCGCATATGGGAGAAAAATGAAGACAGGGAGGAAGATGGTGATTTTATAAAATTTAAATTTTCCAAATTAGAGATTGGCCCCTAAAACGTTTGGTTAGTTTTCAATTAGGTCTACCAAGATTATGCCCAACTCCAATTCAACCTCCTAATTAGTGAGTGCCTCACTTCGTCCCCTTTGACTCAAAATCTTAGCCATGCAACCCCAAAATTTTGAAAATATGATCCAATCAAGTCTTTCTTAATTGCATTTTGATCCTAAAATTTTCAAAATATTCGCAATCAAGTCCTTTTTATTTATTTTTTGAGCCCTAAAATTATCAATACATCAATACATAGAAAATTGTTATAGTCAATATGGTTATGCAAAAAATATATTTACACATATTGAGGAGTATAATGTAATCCCCCATACTAAAGAAAATTTTAAACCTTAAACATAAGTAAAACACTCACTTAGCAAATTCTTATAAAGTTAGGCAGAAACACCACTTCAAGATCCCTCATCTCCTCTTTTTCCTCTAATATAGCAATTTTTGTAACTCACAAATTAGTTCCTATCATACAAGAATAATACACCACTACTCCTCATTCTTAAATAAAATTCACCTCCACATATTATTGAGTAAATATACTGACACTCCATATTCCCAAGTAAAGACATAACTATTGCAAGATTAATACACCACTATTCCTCATTCTTAAGTATATATGCACCCTTATATATTCTTGAATTAAAATCCATCATTCCATAGTCCAAGGTAAAGATGCACCTCTTCACATTCTTGAATTAAGATGACATTACTTCATATTTTTCTTTCTATTTTATAAAATAATGATCATAATTAATGATTAAAATTCACTACTTTATACATTTAACATTCTATGGAATTAGTTATATTGTAATACTATTACTACTACTACTACTACTACTACTACTACTACTACTACTACTACTACTACTACTACTACTACTACTACTACTACTACTACTACTACTACTACTACTACTACTACTACTACTACTACTACTACTACTACTACTACTACTATTTGGGCAATACAATTATCCCTCCTTCAAAACATAATGTCCTCATTGCAGTCGACATGGTTCAGATTAGTTATCAAGCCTCCGGATCCTAGAGGTGGCTTCTATGAGTTCAAGAGGTGGCTCCTGCGTGCATAGCACTTTGTCTAGTAGATTTGAGTGGTAGCTCCCACAAGTATAGCACTTGGTCCTGTATAATATTTATTTCCTTGTGTTCTGATTGGTGATTGGCTATGATACTATTTTGTCATGCCCAACTCAAAAAAAAAAAAAAAATCATTTATTTTTTTATGTTGGGTTGTGATATATATGTATACACACAATTGTTGATTCTTAAAAGAGCAAACTAGTGACATTAGTTAAATACTTTTGAAATGTAGTTAATGCTATTAAGTATTAAACTATTGTACTGATTTTGAAAGTACCAATATTTCATTAGTTTGTTCCAACATTTATTAAGATAGTGCTCCTAGATGTATTGTGACATTTCCTTTTAATGATTGCATAACTAAAGAAGAGTGATATTTTACAAAAATTATTAGTAGCATTAATAAAATATCTTTGAAATACATCTATGTTGGCACATTAAAACAAATGTCATGATTAATTTGTTATTTAACCAAACATTACTAAATAGTGTATTATATTGGTAAATTTTTTATAAATATCAATATATTATTTTAATATGTCATTATACTATAAAATGCCGCTAAATTAGTTTTGTTAGATAATTTATGATATTTTTTTCTAATGACACCACAAATGAACACTAATTATTTTCTTTTTAAAAAAAATTAACAGGACTACTTAAATGCCCTTGAAATATATTACGTTGGTATTTTTAATTAAATGACATTATTTTCTTTGTCATCTATTAATTAAATGTCACTGATATTATATTTTTGTGACATTTTTTGTAACACCCCTAAAATTTTATTGATTTTATTTATAACAATAATATACGATTTTATCATTATTTAAAAATTTTATGAATTTCATATTATTAATTATTTTAAAAAATGTTTTGTGGGCTAAATTATAATTTTTGTAGACTTAATTGTGTAAACATTTGAATAATTTGGGGCTAATTGCAATTTTCTAAGAACATAGGATAAAATTGCATAACTTAAAATTTTGTGGGATTAAATTGAAATAATAATAAAAAAAATATGAAAATGGGATTTCACAAAAAAATCGACAGCTCATTTTTTTTCCTCCCCATTTCTTTCTGTCCTTTCTTCTTCACTTATCCTCCTTTCTTTTCTTCTTTCTTCTTTCTTTTTTTTTTCTTCGTGGACAAGACACCATCACCTCCAACCAAGCCCTTCCGATGACCATCTCAACCCCCCAAACTCATCAATCTACTCTGCACACCATCACCTCTACTCCCAACCACACAAATACCCTCATCCGACGGTAGAGCAGCAGTGGCAAAAGGAGGCCGAGAGAAGAGCTACGGTGGCCAGCTAGGTTTCTCACTTTTCGGCGACCATCAACGGCTTTGAGGGGTAGGTCGGGAAGCATTCGACAAGTGGAACATGTTAGAAGCATTGCATGGAAACTTTGATGATGACAGAATGGTGATCAGAGCATGGTGGAGGAAAAGATAACTCAACTATTTTTGGCCTATTCTGGCATCTACATTTCTTGGATTTTAAAATGGAAGGAAGCATGGAATCCTCTCATCAAGAGGAACAAATATAAGGTGGTGTTGAGTTTTTTGACAACGGCGGAGAGACAGTCTACTCATCTCGATGTGGTGATCATCCAATTGCTATGAGTTTGTGATTTCGAGCCCTTGATAGTAAAAATTAGGTTTTAATTAGTTATTGCATGTTATATATACATGCATGCATGAAAATGTTAGATTTTGCTCGGAATGAGCCTTTGAATCGATTTATATACTTCTATGATTGTTTACCTATGCGAGGAATAGGGAGATGAGAGATACAAATTTTGGACTCAAATATTGGTTAATAATAAGTTGAATATTAATTTTAATATCGGAAACTATTATAAGTTAAATAGTGTTAAAATAGGAATTTGACTAGAGATTATGCATAAATATTGCTTAAGATTGTAATACCTTGATTTGTTGTTGTGGAAATTAAGTTATTCTGGATTTCACCTAGACAGTCGTAGATAATTTGAAAATATTGATTCTGGAGAATTTTATAAAAAAGGATCTTAATATGTATTATCTTGATGATAGATAAGGCATTGGAATGCTGTATGCATTTCTATAAGGTTACTAGGATTGCACAGGAATTCTAATTCGTAGAATATTTTTCTAATTAGGTGACGACTAGCGAGGCACTGATGAGCAGTAGATTTTGGTTTTGACTGTTGCTGATTGACACTACAAGAGGTGAGGGTCACCCACTTTGGTTATTGCTTTGTTAGGCTTACTCATATTTGTTGGAAACCTTTATGAGGGTCTAATAATCTAGTGTTTCTTTTCTTATCTATGGTTGTAATAAACCCCTATCTAGATTTTACTGTTTCTGAACCATACTCTGAATTGTGTTTGAAATCTATTTGTTATTTGTTATCTGATTTGAATACCCTTGTGAGGGTTATCTCTGATATTGGTTTTATTTTCTATCCATTTTGACGTTCAGAACTTCTGTCTGTTGTTTGTTATTATGATATCTGTTTGTCTTGTATCTATATTGTCTGTACCATATTTGTTGCCTTGTCAGCATATCTACTATTAGTTCTGTGTTTATCGGCCATGCTAGCTTATCTGTGTTTTGTTTTGCTATATTTTGTTGCCTTAGTGGCATTTCTGCTTTATTCTATTCGAAACTATTGATCAAAAACCAACAGTGTGCTAGGAATTTCCCCCTAGGCATTTGTATAAGTGGTTATTCTATTATTTATATGGTGATTATGTGGGCCAAGGGCCATACTGGGCTATCTATTTGGTTATGCAGGAGCATGCTAGGGATTTTTCCCTGGGTGTCACCGGTATACTAGGGATTTTCCCATGGGTGCTAATCGTTTGCTAGGGATTTCTCCTTGGGTTCGAGCAATATGCTAGGGATTTCCCCCCAAGCATCCATAATGTGCTATACAGTTTCGTATAAGTATCTGCTATATACCAAACTATCATGCTTAAGTGAATTATCTATCTATTTAGTATAAGGTGAATTTGCAATGCATGTCTTATCGCTTTTTCTTGGAGTGCATGTGCTTTGGGTTTGAATTGCCTAAATAATTTCTATCTGCTTGTAATATGTTCTTGGAGCAATAAGGCAGGAGAGTTTCCTGTATGCTTTTTTGTACTGTTTGTTTCCTAGATTTGTTATATTCAGCCTGATATAAATTATGTTTTATCGAGTTAAGTTTCTCCTCGATAAACTTGCTATTATTTTTTACTTATCCTTTACTAAGTCTTTGGACTTAACCCCCTGTATTTCATAATCTCTCAAACAGTAATGGACTCTAATGGATGCCAGGCTTGGAATGAAGTACATGGTTGTTTTGTAATAGAACTAATGCCAAAGTAAAGTATGGAATTATGAATGTGTCGTTGACCTTAGAGATGTTGTGATGTGTAAATTTTATTTTGAAGGTTATAGTGTAAGATGGAATTGATTGCAAGAATTGTCAGAGGTTGTAATTTAACTAAGTTCCTTGAATCTCTTATGATATATTTGTTTTGCAAATTTTATTTATCTCGTTTGAGTTGGATTGGTGTTTACCTTTGAGACGTTTGAAATTATGGCCTACTGTTGAATTGTAACTCTAAGAATTAAGCCTGAATCAGAGTAGTGCTTCAACTTAGGTATTATCCCGAGGTGGGGTGCTATATTTTTTACAACTACCATTGTGTTATTTTTTATGTGTTTTTTTAATATAAAATGGCAATTATAAATACTATTTTGATTGTAGTGATTGTTAACTAATTTGTTAAAAATAATATTTAGTTGATAAAGATAGAATGTGGAGATAAAATCCATAAATTTTTATGCAGTTCAAAGTAAAGTAGATCTAAAGGTTAAAATATGCATTGCCATTTATATTTGTATTATTCCCCTAAATGTAACAAAATTCTTCAATACTAATAACTTTATATCCAATATATTTGATAATATCAAATTTAATTTTATATTGGAGGAATCAATTGCTTAGCAATGATTTATAAACTGTTTTCCCCTGTATCCATAATGGCGCATTTTTAATTAATAAGACAAACCTTCCCAACCCTTGGTGTTTGCGGAATACCTTGCAAAGTTGAGTTTTTCACGTCACGTGGTGAATTTGCGTATCATCAATCTGATTATATAGCTACAGAAGCCAACGAGATAAATTAGTTCCCATTAAATTATACCATTTTATGCATTATCAGTCATGAATCCAAAAGAGGGGGAAAAACAAAGGAAAGAGAGATAAGTACTAAATTTTAAGCCGATTCTTTGGGAAATTATGGGTACTTTATGTTGGCATATGTCAGTGTAGTTGCATGAGGCTAAATCATGACGTAATTTATGTAACCCCCATATAATTTGTATTACACTAATATTTTATTTAATATTGTTTTATGAAGAGTTTATTAAATATTTGTGAGATTTCAAACGTTTTGTGGGTCAAAATACAATTTTGAAAAATATAATTGCACTATTTATTTAATAATAAGGGGTTAATGTCTAATATTATCATATGAGAGGACCTATTGTGAGGACTTATATTAGCAGGTAGCTAAATTGAGATATTTCCAAATATTTTGAACTCAATTGCACAATTGAAAATTCCAAGGACTAAATTGAAAAAATTAAAAATTTGATTTAATCAAAATGGGTAGCCTTGGAACTGGGTCTTCATTTTTCAATCTCATCAACCTTCATCTTTCTCATTTCTCTTCATCACCGGCGACACCACCACCCTCACACATCGTCGGTGACCACTTCCTTTCTTCCACCCAACACCTCAAACGTGATCACCTCATCATCCTATCTCTGATAACACCATCACCCACGGCAGATAACCACCAGAGGCGCACAGCGGAGGAGGCAGAGAGGGAGACATCTCCGATGGTAGCTGGGTTTGTCACTTTTCGGCAACCAACGACCAATCTGAAAGGTGTATGGTATAGTACTCAAAAAGGAGAGCTAGGTCGTGGCCTTGCATGGCAGTAATCGATGGTGGTGAGGGCGGAAATCGGCAGTAGAGTTAAGTGGTTTCAAAACTTTCAAGTGGTTGTTGACCTACTTTTTGGTGGAGAAATAGGAAATCGAGGGTACCATTAGAAAGCTCTCGGTGAGAGACATCTAATAGTGGTGATTTTGAAGTTTTTTGGTGACGGCGGCCCAGAGACAAAATCTTCTTCTCATTCCCAAGAGCACATGCACACAAGCTGATCGTTAAGATTCTGATGCATTTGGGAGATATCGATTTATAATGATGATATATATGTGTGATTACATGTGTGTATTTATGCATTCCAATCATTGTCAAACCTTGTATTCTTGTGTATTATGATAGAATCATTGATTAGGGCACCCTAGTATTAAAACAGAATAACTTTGATTGATTAAACGAGCCTAGTGACTTAAAATACTATTGTTTCATATAAACTATAGGTTATATAGTATATTAAGTATAGAAAACCCTAATTTTAAGTAATCATGATTTAATCGACTAAAGTTTGGATTTTATTGGTAACCGAATTACTATGATCAATATTGAGTACCAATGGGATAACTAATCAGAATTAGGCTATTATGGGTATGATTATAAGTATTGATGATCATTAGGGTTGATTAATGGATATTGATATAAAGTTATTCTTTTTGAATAGGTGACGACGGTGTTGATCCTGAGAACTAGTAGAGTTTGACTGTGTTGCTAAAGTGATTAAGGTGAGGATCCACCGACCTGATAACTCCTTAAGTAAAGCAATATTATTGTAATTGAACCCTGTGTGGTTTAGTTGATTTGATACTTATCATCGCTAATGATACTATTATCGATTGACTGTCGAACCCTATGAAGTTCTATTGTTTGATTCTCAATCTGATTATTGTTCACTGTTGCTTTCTAAATCATGTGAGGTTTCATTGTCTTGAACATTATTATCATTTATCATTGTTATTTAAACCTTGTGAGCTTCCATTGTTTTGACCATCTTTATCATTTATCGTTACTTTCTGAACCCTGTGAGATTCCATTGTCTTGACTGTCGTTATCATTTATTATTGCTATATGAACCTGTGAAGTTCTATTGTTAAACATCTGATTGATTATTATTTATTTTTGCGTTTTAAACCCTGTGAGGTTCCATTGTCTTGACTATCGTTATCATTTATTGCCACTATTTGAACCCTATGAGGTTCTATTGCTGGGTATTCAGTCTAATTATTTTTTATTGTTGTTATTTGAACCTTACAAGGTTCTCTTAACTAGATTATTGTTCATTGAACACCACTAACCGTTGAACTTTTGAATTGTACTACTGTCAAATTGTGTACTAAAATCTTTTTGAAGCTATGGTTCGTTCTGTTATGGTACATGAACAACTCCCTAGCTGTTATGTTACTATATTGATTAGATTGTATTGTAAACTATTGTTAGCTATGTCGGCTTCCTTGATTGAGATTATTGTTACTGTTATGTATTGACTTAATTGAAATCATTCTGTGAAACTTATTGTTCTGCCATGATGGCATATTGACTGATTGATTGATCAAATTGAAAAGTATGTGTATAGGAGAATTATAGGCCGAGTGCCTTGCCAAGCTGTTATGCTTGAGCTATTGTTAATGCCAAGTTGTTATGCTTAAGCTACTGTTATTATCAAGCTACCATGCTCGAGCTACCAAATTGATTGTTATTGTACTGAATTGAACTCTTATTATACTGTTATGGAGGTATAAAGATGTTCTAATTTGCATGTTATATTTAATTTATTGATTTGCATATGCGACTGGGTTTTCTTTCCTTGCATTTGGAGCAATAAGGTTGGAGTGGTATTAAACCTAGATCGAACTGACGTTTTGGGCTACATGCCACATTATGCCTCCCAACTATGATTAGTTGAGATGTCCTTAAACCTCCCGAGCATGATCAATTGAGATGAACAAGCCATTGAGCTAATGATTTTAGTTTCTGACCTAGCATTTGCTAGTATTTTGATTGCCTTTATTTCCTTCTTCGACAATAATCTATTATTTTCCTACTACATTGTTATTAATTGATTGATAACCATGAAACCGTGATGTTCAACTGATCACATATTGCTTTACATTATCCTCAATGAGTTTTTATAACTTACTCTTGCGTATTACTCATCTCTATTCAGATAGGTATTAGATAGTAAAATCTGAGGACTGACAAACCTGATAGATGATGATTGAGTTGGAGCTTGTTAAGTGTCTGTATATATGACTACACTTTGGGTTACTCTGTTTAGAGATATTGTGATGTGTCATGATGATTGATATATTCGTGGTTTATATGTATAACTTATGGTACTAGAAATGACGTTTTGGTTTGGATGTTGTTGAACTCTTTATTATGATATTTTGCACTCTGATATAGCTTCCGCATTTTGGGTTAAAACTTGATGTAAGATTATGATGCTGTTGATATTATTATTAAAAATTTGTGAAAAAATTTATGGGCATTTTAATTATAATGGTGCATGCTTAAGGATTGAATGTTTTAGTGCCTCAACTTTGGTGTTATCCTGAGAGGGGGCACTACAAGTGGTATCAGAGCTTAGGTTTGGAAAACTTGAGCTAAATTGGGATAAGATCCTAAGATACTACCCTTAAAGTATTATGTACTTGGGTACTTAAGATGAATTTGATTTGTCTAATATTGAAAAGGAAAGCTATGTTTGTTGGATTGCTAATGGACATCAGGCTGTAAAGAAACCTATGGAGGAAAATGAAACCATAAAGACCTTATAAGAAAATATTAGAGTATTAGAGGTAGAGAAAGAGGAGTTAAAAAGGAAGCGTGAATTCCTTTAGGAAAGATTGCATGATATGAGAGAGGATTTGAAATATAGGGAATCCGAGGCTTATCATTTGAGATTGACGATGGATGCTAAGAGTTATATGCTAGAGAAATTGTAGGAGGATACAGATAGAGAGGAGGTGTGGGTTAAAGTAGCAGAGCCTAGATTGAGGAGTTTAGAGCCATACGGTTCTAGACAGAGGAAACATTTAGGACCTTAATATTTGATACTAGAGGGAATAATGAGGTGATCTAGGCTATTATGGAGGAGGTTAGGCAAATACTTGCCTATTATGGTAGATCCATAGACTAGACCATAGGACTTGGGTTAGGGATTGATACCAAAGTGGGAACATCAATGATTTGACCAGCTCAGGAACAGGGACATGATCAGGATATTCATATTGAGGAGGTTTTTACTGGGGAGCTAGCATAGGAGCATATTGTAGGACTTACTTAGGATGTACTCAAGGAGGACTCGATAGAAGAGGATCCTAAGGAGGAGGATTTAAGTGATTAGGATCTAGAGATGGACCCAGCGCAGGAGTTCTTAGTTGACATACCCTCCCGAGGTGATGTAGCTGAGCGTGGGTTTCTAGATGATGCGTAGCATGTTGACGACCTTATTAGGTTATAGTTTCTAAAAGAAGTACCCCCTGAGGAGGATAAAGTTATGGAGATTGAAGAGGATGAAGAGGATTCTAAGTCAGTTATCACCTATGAAGAAGACTCAGATTGAGCATTTTATTAGCATATCTTGGGCATATCTATACATATGTGTACATATATCGAGGCTTTACTAGTTAGACTTAACTAATCTGGCTAAGCTATCTAACCCAGGGATAGTAACCACATGGCCTTGTTAATTTTTTTTATGGCCAGGTGTACTGGTAGCAAGAACCATTCTGAATTTTTGAAAATTTGAAACTGTATATACTCAAATGTAGTTGTTCTCACTAGCTTATATATATATATATATATATTAAATGGGACTTTTCTTGATTGTAATCTTTTCGAGTATTACTTATTTTATATGGTTTCACTTTTTAATTACTTTTGCATTTATTTTCTATATTTTTTTCTTATTGTGACTTGAGTTCGAGGAAATTGATAATGATTCGGGTTCTATTGCCGCAAAATGATCACAGGTCCAAAGTTAGAGAAAGATATAACTTATGATGGCATCCTATGGGAGTACTGACACCCCCAGTCCAATAAAGAGAGACCGTAGGGGAAGACTACTGGGTAGGCAAGGCATTGCACACAAAACCCTTGGATGAAGAGAACCTGTCAATCGGCAAGCTTGACCTAAGGAAGAAGGCTCATACTCAAATCTATTAGACCAGCCAACTATGAGCCAAACTATTGAGTATAGGGAACTTAAAAGATAATAGGGTTGGCAATATGGCCTAGCTAGAGGAGGTAGAGCAAGGGCAATTCCCGAAGATACTGATAGTTAAGTGTTAGAGCAATTTTTGCAACTACAACCCCCTAAATTCTTTGAGGAGCCAGATGCATAAAAGCTGTGATATGGGTTGAGAGTTTGGAGAAGATATTTGATACTCTGTAGTACCTTGATAAACAGAAAAAAAAATTCGCCACCTTTCTCCTAGAAAGCCCTGTACATAATTGGTGGAAGATGATTGAATGAAGATGGACTGCCACAGAAACTCTTAGAACTTGGGAGAATTCACTCAAAATTTCATGGATAAATATGTTCCCTTAGTAGTCAAACAGGTGAGGGAACTAGAATTTATAAGTCCAATTTAAGGGAACCAGCCAGTTAGGCAATATGAGGAAGCGTTTAGTTGGTTAATCCAATTACGTCTTTCATGGAGAATAAAGGTAGACAAACCTGGCAGTTTGTATAAAGGTTGAGATCAAAACTCTGATGAGGATTAACAGCTTTCAACCTACCAAACTTAAACATGGCAATAAGTAAAGCATTACAGTTGGAGTCGAAACTATAAAAAATTTATGAAATTGAAGAAAAGAACTGAAAGGCGAGACCACATCCCGGAGGATAAAGTAGTGTGGGAAGGAAGCAGCCTAAGTTACAATTAAACAGTGCTATGCCTCGAGCGCTACAAAATGGAAGGACAGTGGGCCCAGCCTAAGGTACGGGTTAGAAATAATGTAGACTCTGTAGGAGGTCGAGGCACAAAAAAACTGATTATCAGATGAAATAAGGAAAGTACCTAGGATACAACAGTGACCAACACTTTTTGTGAGATTGCCCTTGGAGAAAAGGCCAGCATCGATTGGAGAAAAAAGAAATCAAGTAGTAGGAGGAAAAGAGAAATAGAAAGTGCAGGCTCGAGTTTATCCTCTATCAAGAGAGGGTGCACCCAACACGAATAATGTAGTTAAAGGTATGATCTCTATCCTTGGAATTTCTGGTAATGCCTTGTATGATCCTAGTGCATCCTATTCTTTTATATCTACCTCATTTTCGCAAAATATAAATAAACCACCAAAAACCATGGCGTATCATATAGAAGTTCTGATGCCATTAGGAGTAGGGTTGACTATTGATACTATATGCCAAGAATGTCCACTCATGATAAAGGGTGAAATCTACCCAGCCGATCTGATTCAAATGCCCATTCAAGGATATCATCTGATTTTAGGTATGGATTGGTTGTAAAGACATCAAGCACATGTGAATTGTTATACGAAGAGACTGACACTTGGAAAAATGATGTCAGCATCAGTCCATCAACTGTGAGAGAAAAATCATTCAATCCCAATTATATCTGCATTGAAAGCCAGGAGAATTTTGACAGAAGGCGGACAGGGATTTTTGGCTTATCTTATTAACAAGCCATGAGATATAGCCAAGGTAGAGGTAGTGTCTGGATACCCTGAAGTGTTCCTAAAAGAATTAAACTCATTACCTCCAGATAGGGAGATAGAATTTGTCATTCACACTCTTCCAGGGACTACACTGGTATCTAAAACCCCATATAGAATAGCACCAACAGAATTGAAAGAATTGAAAGATCTGCCTTAGGAACTATTGGAAAAGAAATTTATTTAGCCTAGCACATCTCCATGGGGAGCCCCAGTACTCTTTGTTAAGAAAAACGATGGGTCCTTGAGAATGTGCATTGATTATCGAGAGGTAAACAAGGTGACTATCAAAAAAAAATATCCACTACCACATGTGGAAGAGCTGCTCAACCTATTACAAGGGTCCACAGTTTTCTCAAAGTTAAACATGAGACAGAGGTATTACCAGTTAAAGATCAGAGTGGAAGATATCCCAAAGATTGCTTTTAATTCCAAATATGGTCATTTTGAGTTTGTGGTGATGCCATTTGGTCTAACAAATGCCTCGATAGCATTCATAGATCTAATGCATCGAGTATTTCAATCTTATCTGGACAAGTTTGTCTTGATCTTCATTAACGATATTTTGGTATACTCGAAGACTCGAGAAGAACATACTGAGCACTTACATTTAGTCCTTAGAACTTTGAAAGAGCATAAGTTATATGCTAAGTTTAGTAAGTGAGAATTTTAGATAAAGAAGGTATTGTTTCTTGGCCATATCATATCCTAGAATAGCGTAGAAGTTGATCCCTCTAAGATAGAAGCAATAGTCAGCTAGAAGAGATCCAAGAATGTAATGGAAGTTCATAGCATTCTAGGTCTAGCTGGCTATTATCGAAGGTTTGTATAGGACTTTTCTAAAATAGCTAGCCCTATGACTAGGCTCACTTAAAAGGATCAACCATTTAACTGGGATGAGGACTGTGAGAAAAGTTTCTAAGAACTGAAGAATAAATTAACATTGGTCCCAATTTTAGCTCTTCCAGAACGATTGGAGAATTTTATGGTGTATATTGATGCCTCGAAGGAAAGACTTGGGTATGTATTGATGCAAGGGGGACAAGTCATTACCTATGCATCTAGGAAACTCAAGCCACATGAGAAAAATTATCCCACCCATAACTTAGAGCTGGCCGCAATAGTTTTTGCACTGTCTAAATAGAGACATTATCTATATGGAGCCACATTTGATGTATATACAAACCATAAAAGTCTCAAATATTTAAGATCAAAAAAGGATCTAAACATAAGACAACGCCGATGGATGGAATTTCTTGAAGACTATGATTTCTCAATTTTCTACTATCTAGGAAAGGTAAATGTGGTAGCAAATGTGCTAAGTTACAGAGCTAGAGTGGCTCATATAACGGGATTGACAGTGACAAAAACTGTAAGAACGAATATCATACTAATATTGAAGCAGAAGGTTTGGCTTGTAGGAGTGAGGGTGTAACCAAAGATGTATACTGAAATACGGCGAGCTCAAGGTCAAGATTAGTTAGATATCAAAACAAAAAAAAAAGAAATTAAAGGATGTGGAGAGTCTAAATTCAATATTGATAGTCAAGGTACCCTTCTATTTCACAAAAGAATCCATGTGCCGAAAAAAATGAAAAGGAGACTATTAGATAAGGCACACAAAACCAGATACACGATATATCTAGGAGTTACTAAGATGTATTGAGATTTAAAAAAGCAATTTTGGTGTAATGACATGAAAAGGGATATTGCAAACTATGTGCGCAGATGCTTAACCTATTAATTGGTTAAAGCAGAACACCAGCAACCATCGGTATTACTCCAACCATTTTCAATTCCTGATTGGAATTGGGAGCAAATCAGCATGGACTTTGTAACAGGCTTACCCACAACTAGAGGGGTTTATGATGGCATATAGGTGATAGTGGGCAAATTAACTAAGTTAGCTCATTTCCTACCAGTGGAAGCGCGTTATAAAGTTGAGAAGTTGGCAAAATTGTATACAAGAGAAATTGTGAGACTACGTGGAGTACCAGTCAGCATTGTATCTGATTGGTATCTAAAGTTTGTGTCAAGACTTTGGAAAGCTTTATAGGAACATTTAGGGACAAAGTTACATTTTAGCTCTACCACTTATCCTCAAACAGATAGCCACTCGAAAAGGACCATTAAAATACTAGAGGACATGTTGAGAGCTTGTGTCTTAGGCTTCAATGAAAATTGGAGCAGACATCTACCATTGATCGAGTTTTCATATAATAACAATTATCAATCCACTATCCAGATGGCCTCATATGAGGTATTGTACGGTCGAAAATGCCGATCCCTGTTCCATTGGGACCTTGAGGAACACAAAGGTAGTATGAGTCCTTAGAAACTAGCAGACTAGAGCTAATTCAAGAAGCTATCAAAAAGACCCAGATTATTAAGCAACGAATAAAAGCTGCATAGGATCACCAAAACAGTTACGCGGACAACAAAAGAAAAAATTTAGAATTTGAAATAGGTTATTAGGTATTTCTCAAGGTATTTCCGAGAAAGAGGACTCAAAGGATTGGAAGAGATGGAAAGCTAAGCCCTAGATATGTTGGCCTTTATGAGATAGGTGAGAGAATTGGGCCAGTGGCATATCACTCAGCTTTACCACAGAACATGATAAGCATTCATGACATCTTTCATGTGACTCAACTTCAAAAATACTACCCTGACCCTTCCCGCATTATTTCCCCAGCCAGTGTACCGTTGTAAGGTGATCTAACATATAAAGAACAACCAATTAGCATTCTAGATCGGAAGTTTTGAGAACTTAGGAATTGGAGGATTCCTCAAGTGAAAG
Source organism: Jacaranda copaia (assembly GCA_014898725.1). Taxonomy (NCBI): domain Eukaryota; kingdom Viridiplantae; phylum Streptophyta; class Magnoliopsida; order Lamiales; family Bignoniaceae; genus Jacaranda; species Jacaranda copaia. Next base: position 629,126 of record JACGDI010001495.1, on the reverse strand, counting down.
CTCTCTGGCACAATCATAATGTTGAGGAAGCAACATGCGAATTGGAGGACCTCATGCACCGATAGTATCTAGAACTTTTTTAGTATTCAGGTGAGAATCCGATGACCAGATTCTTTTAGAGGGAAGGGGGATTGTAACACCCCTATAATTTGCATTACACTATTTTATTTAATATTGTTTTATGAAGATTTAATTAAACAGTTGTGAGAAATCAAAAGTTTTGTGGGTCAAAATATAATTTTAAAAGATGTAATTGCACTATTTATTTAATAATAAGGGGTTAGTGTCTAATATTATCAAATGAGAAGATCTATTGTGATGACTTATATTAGTAGGTGGTTAAATTGAGACTTTTCCAAATATTTTGAACTCAATTGCATAACTTGAAATTCTAAGGACTAAATTAAAAAATATTAAAAATTTGATTTAATCAAAATTGGTAGCTTTGGAACCGAGTTTTCATTTTTCAATTTCATCAACCTTTATCTTCTTCATTTCTCTTCATCACTGGCGACACCACCACCCCACACACCACCGGCAACTACTTCCTTTCTTCACCCAACACCTCAAATGTGATCACCTCATCATCCTCTCTCTGATAACACCATCACCCACAGCAAATGATCATAGGAGGCATACGACAGAGGAGGTTAAGACGGAGACATCTCATAGTGGTAACTGGGTTTATCACTTTTTGGTGACCAATGGCCAATCTAAAAGGTGTATAGTATAGTACTCGACAGAGAGAGCAGTGTGGTGGCCTTGCATAATAGTGATTGACGGCAGCAAGGGCAAAAATCAGCAGCGGAGTTAAGTGGTTTTAAAACTTTCAAGTGGCGGTTGACCTATTTTTCGATGAAGAAATAAGAAATCGAGGGTACCATTGGAAAGCTCTCGGTGAGAAACATCTAATGGCAGTAGTTTTAACGATGGCAGCCTAGAGATAGAATCTTTATCTCATTCCTAGAAGTGCATGCATGCGAGCGGATTGTTGAGATTTTGACTCATTTGGGAGATATTGGTATATAACAATGATATATATATGTGTGATTGTATGTGTGTATATATGCATTTTGATCATTGTCAAACCTTGTATTCTCATGTATTATGATAGAAGTCATTGATCAGGACACCCCAATATTAAAATGAAACAACTTTGATCAATTAAACGAGCATAGTGACTTCAAATACTATTATTTCATGTAAACTATAGGTTATATAGTATATTAAGTATAGAAAACCCTAATTTTAAGTAACCATGATTTAATCGAATAAAGTTTGGATTTTATTGGTAATCGGATTACTATGATCAATATTGAGTACCAATGGGATAATTACTCAAAATTAGGTTATTATGGGTATGATTATAAGTATTGATGATTGTTAGGGTTGATTCATGGATATTGATATAAGGATATTCTTTTTGAATAGGTGACGAAAGTATTGATCCTGAAGATCAGTAGAGTTTAACTGTGTCACTGAAGTGATTAAGATGAGGATCCACTGACTTGGTAACTCCTTGAGTAAAATAATATTTTTGTAATTGGACCATGTGTAGTTTAGTTGATTTGATACTTGTTATTGCTACTGATACTATTATCGATTGATTGCTGAACCCTGTGAGGTTCTATTGCGTGATTCTCGATATGATTATTGTTCACTGTTGCTTTTTGAACCCTGTGAGGTTCCATTGTCTTGACCATGTTTATCATTTATCGTTTCTTTTTGAACCCTGTGAGATTCCATTATCTTGACTATCATTATCGTTTATTGTCACTATCTGAACCCTATCAGGTTTTATTGCTTGGTATTTGATCTGATTATCATTTATTGTTGTTATTTGAACCTTGTGCGGTTCTCTTAACTTGATTATCGTTCATTGAACACTGCTAACTATTGAGCTTATGAATCATACTTTTGTCAAATCGTGTATTGAAATCTTTTTGAAGCCATGGTTCGTTCTATTATGGTATCATGAACAACTCTGCGTCTAATACATTACTATATTAATTAGATTGTATCATAAATTGTTGTTAGCCATGTTGGCTTTCTTGATTGAGATGATTGTTACCGTTACGTATTGACTTAATTGAAATTATTTTGTAAAACTTATTGTTTTGCCATGTTGGCATATTAACTGATTGATTAATCGAATAGAAAAGCACATGTACAAGAGAACTGTTGGCCGAGTACCTTACCAAGTTGTTATGCTTGAGCTACTATTATTGCTGAGCAACCATGCTCGAGTTACCGAATGGATTGTTACTGTACTGAATTGAATTGTTATTATATTGTTACAGAGTTATAAAGATGTTCTAATATCATGTTATATTTGATTTGTTGACTTACATATGTGACTGGATTTGCTTTCCTTGCATTTAGAGCAATAAGCCTAGAGTAGTATTCAGCCTAGATTGGACTGACATTCCGAACTAACGTGCCACATTATGCCTCCCTACTGTGATTGATTGAGATATTCCTAAACCTCTCGAGCAGGATTGATTGAGATGAACAAGCTGTTGAGCCAACGGTCTCAGTTTCCGACCTAGCATTTACTAGTATTTCAATTGCCTTTATTTCCTTCTTTGACAATGATTTGTTGTTTTCCTACTACATTGTTATTAATTGATTGATAACCGTGAAACCTTGATTTTCAACTGATCACATATTGCTTTGCATTCTCCTCACTGAGTCTTTATGACTCACCTTTACATATTACTCATCTTTATTCAGATAGGTATCAGACAGTAGAATCTAAGGACTGACGAACCTGATAGATGACAATTGAGTTGGAGCTTGTTAAGTGTTTGTATATATGACTGCACTTTGGGTTACTCTATTTAGACATATTGTGATGTGTCATGATGATTGATATATTCGTGGTTTATATGTATGACTTATGGTACTAGAAATGACGTTTTGGTTTAGATGTTGTTGAACTCCTTATTATGATGTTTTGCACTCTGATATAGCTTCCGCATTTTGGGTTAAAACTTGCTGTAAGATTATGATGCAATTGATATTATTATTAAAAATTTGTGAAAAATTTTATGGGCTTTTTAATTGTAAGGGTGCGTGCTTAAGGATGAACATTTTAGTGCCTCAGCTTTGGTGCTATCTCAAGAGGGGGCGCTACAATTTAGAATGCATATTTGTCAGGTTCAAATTAGCTATTTCATTCTCTATGCTATTTTTTATTCCATTTCATAAATACATAACATGTGTATTAAATATTTTCTTAAAAAAATAATTGACTAAAAATCAGATACACTTGACATAAATTATTAAAGAATGAACCTTGGGCCTAACTCAAGCCCAAAAGCTAACTCATGAGGTGAGGATTGCCCAAAACCAAATATAGAAACCATAACTTATTTATTTTACCAATGTGGAATACTAACACATCTCACGCACGCTCAGGAATGAACAAGTAGGGCATGAAATGAGATGAAATGGATGGACCAACAATACTGGATAAATGCAATATTGAGAATGAGTGGCTTTGATACCGTGTTACAGAATGGACTTTACGCCTAACCAACCTCAAAAGCTGGCTCATGAGGTGAGAATTGCCCAAGCCCACATATAGAGAATACAATTTATTTATTTCATCAATGTGAAATACTAACATAAAGAGAGTAAATTGTAATAGGAGATAAAATAGGGAACGGGATAGAGAATCCAAATTATCATATTTTATGGTGATTAAAATCTTAATTGGTGACAACTTATCTGCATACTTATTTGTATAGAACAAACTTGTTTATATAACATGTAAAATTGGCATATATTAGATCCTTATAGGTTAGTACAAAAAAGAAATTAACGCATACTTCACAAGAAGGACAAAAATGTCGGTATTTTCAACTAATAACATAAAAAGATTCTATACTTTTAACAGTTGATATGGAATTTACCTTCGACTTTTTCTATTTACGCATGAATATTTGACCACTAGCATGTGTCGCCCAACTTCATTTCTCATGATATGAAAGTAAACAATCATTTAGCATAGAAATCGATCACTCTAGATCACGAATGAAAGAATGCCCTTTTCAAGAGGTTAAAAGGGGAAACTCTCTGGAACTTCTAGCAATCTTACCCTAAAGCGTAAGATGTGAATAGAAAAGGACAAAAATGATTGTGGTAGGTAAGAAAAGTATGCCCATCTTTTGGTACTTTTGAAGTCGGTGTGCACTTTTGCTTCATTTTAGAGAGTGAAATTCGCGTGGTTTTCAATTTTTCCTTGGTTGGTAGATGTAAAAACTATGAGTGCTAGCTATATTAGGAAGGGGTGAATTGCAATTTACCATATGTGAAAATTAAAATGGCAAAAATGATAAATAAGTAGGCACCGAAGGCACGTGGTAAACAAATCATTTAGTGTAGTAATTGAATAATATATAGAACATATGTATATATAAAACATAAATATTAAGAATATAAATTAAAATATGTATATTATTAATAATTTTATATTTGGTATTATCTCAAAACTAAAATTCAACATATCACAAAATTTTTATAAGATTAAAAATAAATATCAAAATAATATTTGAATTGAATTGAATTGAATTTATAAATTTTTTTTTAAAGAATTATATCATATAAAGTAATCCTAGAATATATACTTTAGATTTAAACAAATTATAAATTAAGAATATAAAATTTAAAAATATATAATTAATAATTTTATATTTGTAATGATTCTAAAACTAAAAGTCCAATAAAACACCAAGACTTTATAAAAGTAACAATTAAGTATCAAAGACAATATTTTAATTGAATGCTCATTTATATGAAATTACTTTACAAAATTTAACATGATTTGTTCAGTTCTAAGAATATATGAGGGCATTTTTTATCTTACAATAAAAAAACTATTAGCAAATGGTCGGAGGAATGTGGTGAGCTACACTTGCAGGAGCATCGGGGAGCGCCAATGCCTATTTTTTTTAAGAGAAGGCTTTTAACTCATTTTAATTTTCACAAGAAGGTAAAATGCAGTTCACTGTTAGAAAGTGTTAGTGAAACAGCAATTAATAGATAAAAGTTGTATAACATTCTTGGTGAGATTTATGAAGAGAGAAGTTCCTTGGTAATAGAAATTTTAATTTGAGGTAAAACCTAGTGAATATATAAATGCACTTCGAAGAAATAATAACAAGAGTATAATTAAACAAATGGCAACGGGACTCTTGAATCTTGATATTACACCCACTATGAAGTTAAAAGAGCAAAAATACAATAGTGATGATATTAGGCTGTAATAAACAGTGGTTTCACGTACATAAAAAGATTTCGTTGATATTTTAGGCTTCCAACAATAGTTCTCTTAAAATTTTAAATACTTTATAGTGATAAAACAATTAATATATATGTATGTATATATATATATAGATCGTTGTTTGACTCAATTGTAAATTTTAAATAAATAAAAAAGAAAAAGAAAAGATATGTCATCGCTATCTATTATCATTATCAAATTCCTGGAAATTCTAATATTATTTATATTGATTGAGTAGTTTTGGGTACATGAGAATCTTATAAGAGCTGCAAACTTAGCAAATCCCACATAAATTTATACTTTTTTATTTTTAAACTTTTTTTGATAAGACTAAAATTATAAACCTATGCTAGCGTGTGAGAAATGATTCAAACCCATATTGTGTCATTTTCTCGGACCGACCAAGAGGCGGCAAACCCGGCCCATGCTGTCGCTCTCATCAATTTGATGCGCTCTACAATTCATGCGCAAATTGCTAGGTTTAATTTCCGTCCATTTTTGAGAATATTTTTGACCAACCTTTTTGGTTCTGTTTCCAACTGTCTAACATTTCTGGTTGAAAATTGCCACCAAAATTGGGACAGACCGTGCGTCATCACATGGAAATGATAGGACAAGAATCATGATCGCCTCAAGATTTGGCTTAGTTTAGGGCTTGTTTTTTTATATTTTATACATTTTGTAGAAAAAATTTTGAGAGGAAAAATTTTTGAAAGAAAATTAGAGAATGTACCAAGTATTTTTTTTTTATTTTGGAGAAATATAAAAAATAATATGAGAATGGATTTTTTTTTATGTTTTAGGATAAAATAAATTTTACTGTTGATGTCAAATCAGTTATTTTTTTATTTGATTTGTAGTGTGAAAGTGATTTTTTTTATGTAATATATTATACATGTATGTGTATCTATAGTTGGATGATGTATATGTAAATATATATAATAATTGATATATCGTTGTAATAAAATGATGTGTAATTAATTCAATTGGAACTTTATTTTAAAATGTATATTTTTATGAACTAATGAATAAATATTAATTATTTATGAAACTATAATTGTATCTTAATTATAAAAAATCAGTTAATATCATAATTATATCATAATTATTGATATCGATTTATATAAAAAATTATTTATTGTACATTAATTATAAATTAATTATTATTTATTCTTAAAATATAATTATTTATCTATTTATTATTTACAATTTATGTAGAAATAAAACTTAATTATTTTTTTAAATAAAATAAAAAATATATATAAAACTCAATAACAATTCATCAAATTAAAAAAAATAAATAATTTTAGATCATATGGAACTAAATCACAAATTATTTATTAAATAAATAAGCATAATATTTAATTATATGTGAAATATAAAACAAAATTAATATATACATAACAAGTTATTTAAATAATTAAATTAATTAATTAATAAATTAATTATTTACTTTAACGCATTATTTAATTAATATATTATTTAATAAATAAATTACTTAGAAACAATAGAAAAAGTTTTAATTAATTTTCACAATAATTATTTTAATTGTATTAATATTAATTTATTAAACTTAATAGATTATTAAATAAATATGACACTATAATTAATTTTTTATAATCATTTGAAATAAATGTGAATATTAATATTTAATGAAGATTAGTTTTTTTGAATAATTTATTTTTATATCAAAGTAAAGCATCTTAAATTATTTATTAAATGCATAAATATAATATTTAATTGATACGTTAAATATTAGATATAACTAATACATTATTTAATTAATTTAATATGTTATTTAGTATGAATTATTTATTAAATTTAATTAGTTTTCTCTAACTATTAGTTTAATTAAATTTATAAACATAATTTTTAGAATTTTTTAAGTAACAAAATTTTAATATTTTTATATATTTAAACATGTGTGTGTGTGTATATATATGTATGTAAATATAAATGAAGTGAGAGAGTGATAAATAAATGAGTGATGTGAAAAATGGAGTAAGAAAATAAGAGGGTAGGTTTTTTTGAGTGAATTATGAGGTGTTTTTTAGGTAAAAAATTGTAGTATTTTAGGAGAAAGATTGTGGAACATGTGTGCATTTTAAAATTTTTTGGAGGATTGGAAAATATTTTCCCAAAATGTAAAAGTGGAATACAAACTTACATGGTCATCGTGTCACAGGCTAAATGAGGTAGTTGAATTCAATTAAGAGGTTGTTTGGATGATTTTATAAATTTTATAAATATTTTAATGTTATCGATATTTATATTACTAATGAAGAACTTACTCCATTTAGTTGTATGTTTTTGTGTGATATATTTAAAATGTTCTTACTTCTTTTTTATAATTTTTATCACTACAATTTATATTGTGACTACCATTTACAATCCACATATTCTATAATCATAATTATCATCTTATTATAATTTTTGTATCAATGTACCAAAAAATTAAATAAATATCCCATGTTACGGTAAAAATTAATTTTATACCAAATATAGACATTCATTTTAGGGTTAATTACACAAACCCCCCGAGGTTTGGCTTATTTATAAATAAACCCAAAAGTTTGATGAAATTATAAATACCCCTAAGGTTTTGCTCCGTCTTATGTTTTAGAGAATTCGTTGGTCTTCATCCAAAAAGATGTTGACACCATCAAAATTTTGGCATGAAAATCTGAAAATACCCTTAGTTACTGTTATAGTTATTTGTAAAACAAAATTACCTTTGGACCTATTTGTAATATTTTTTATGCCACAAGGATGTAATTTTAATATTATTTAAATTACACATAATAAATTTAAATATATTTTATTATTAATAAAATTTCATAAATACTGAATAATATTTAAATTTAAGTTACATAATCTAATTAAGTTTAATTAAACTATACATTAATTAAAAACGAAAATAAGTAAAAAATTAAAAAAGTAAATATTAAATTCATCTCTTACATAAAATAGTTTTTATAATTTTAGACTACATAATGATTAGTGATATCAAAATAATAGTTATAATTAAAATAATTTAATTAGATTAAGTTGAAATTACTTATTAATTACGAAATAAAATAAGTAAAATATTGAAAACAAAATTAAATCTAATATCTTATATGACCATAATTTTAATAATTTTAAATTATATATTTTATAATATTAAAATAAAAACACATCTAAAATAATATAATTAAATTTATTTACTAATAATAATAAAAAATAAAAAAATTAATATTATACAATATTAAAATAAGAAATATATAAAAAAATTAAAACCTAACATACGAATAATTAATTAATTAAAAAAACAAAAATCTAAAATTTAAAAAAATATTAAATAATGAAAAATATCTAAAATAATTTATATGCATAATTTAATTGATTTAATTATATTAAATGGCAAAATATATTTATTAATTGAATTACATGTTATATAATGGTGTGCCAAGAATAATTTGATTAGAAATATTTTTGATCAATAGAAAACTTGAAGGAATACAAGTTTTATTTTTGCAAGCAAAAGCTTTTGACAATTTATAATTAATGTCAAGTTTTTCACCATTGGCAGAACGAAGAACATAAAAAGTTTTTTCAAAATACCTAATAGGTATAAGACCTTGAATGCAACTAAGGTCAGCACCACTATAAACCAAAGCAATTAATTTTTAAAAAAACTTATTATTGATCAAAAGATTAATTTTTACAAGCCATTTTTGTGAGGTAACCATTTCTAATTTAGAAAGGAAATCATCATTTTTCAAGTTATCAGTAAGACCAGGAAAATGATCAAATACATTATCTAATTTAGGTATAACTTGATTACCTTGAGAAATTTCTAATTTTCTAAGTCTATCTTCAAGAAATACATTATTTCTTTTAATTTCAATTATTTTATTTTTAAAATTTTTAACTTCTTATTTTAAATCATTAACATAAGTTGGATTACTAATTTTATTCCTATTCTCTAACATTTTATAAACTTCAGCCATAGAATAAGGTTTATTATCTTTATTATTATTAAAAGTAAATTCTTCAAATTTAGAAGAAGAAGACGAAGGAGTATTTTCAATTTGATCGATTATCTTAGATCTTTTATTAATTTTAAAAATTCAATAGTACTATCATTATTAATAATGTTTGAATCATTAAATTGTGACATAAGCTTATATAAATCCTCACTCTTAGATTTATTACTATCATTATCAGAATTAACACAGGATTCACCTTTTTTACAAGGTTTGCATTCAGAATCTGAATTATTAAAACATTCATTTAAAAAATCAATATCAGAAGGAGGGGAAGAAACAGAAACATTATCTTCACTATCAGAAGAATCCAGCATAAGTTTATAAAGTACATTTTTAATATTATCATCAATGTCAAGATTGTTAATCTTAGACCTCATTTTACACTTATCAGCGTAATGACCGACCTTACCACACTTATAACAAGCACCATATTTTTTGAATCTTTTGTAAAGTTTTTTATTAGTTTTTCTATTTTCTTTCTCTTTTTCTCTTTCTCTTTTATGAGATTTTTTCCTATATTTCTTCTTTTTATAAAAAACATCTTTTTTATTTTTGTTTTTGTTATTATCAATAAGCTTAGGAATGTCCATACCAAATTGTCCACAAAATTGACCCAATTGTTTATGCTCAGTAATGTTATTATGCTTAATTTGTTGATTTAACTTTATCTCATTACATAAATTTAAACCCTCTTGAATACAAGTTCCTATTAATTTACCATAAGTAAATTTATCATAGTCAATATTAGCATCATTCTGCCTAAGTGTTTTCCTAACTCTTCTAGCAAATAACGAAGGAAGATCGTTAATAAATTTTGACTTCCAATGAGAACTATTAGATTCTGGGAGTTCTAAAACTCTAGACAAGAAAGTATCTTTATACCACCTAAATGAGCTAAAACTTTGACACTTTAAACCATTAAGCAAAGTTCTAATATGTTCAAAATTATTAGTCCATCTACTAATAAAATATTTTATTATTGTAACAATTAAAGTATAAACAGCATTTTTAGTATTATTAGTACCTTCTTGTTTAATAGTACTAAGAATTTCTTCTTTATTAACCTGGGTTAATAATTATCCCACCAACCTTTAAGTTGTCTAGTAAAGCCAGCAACTATCATTTTAGCAACAGTTTTATCACTATTACCATTAGTTTTACAAATTGTAGAATACATCAACATTCGATGAACTAAATTATAAACATGTTGTTCAGTAAAATCATCCAAATTTCACTCATAAATATTTTTACTAGAGTAGAAATTATTAAGAATTAAGTCTTGTTCCTCATGCAAAACATCTCGAGAGGAAGGACAGGGATAATAGTAAGTACTCATGGTCGGACGATCAGCATATTTTTGGAGTTTATTAACTTTTTTATTAATAGCATGTTGATAAGACTTTTCATCAATATTATCAAGAGTAGAAATTCTAAACTCAGTAAATTTTTGTGTTATTAACCTTTCAAGTTCAGACATATCTCTTAACATAAAATTATCAATTTCAAGAGGAGGTTGGATGCTAGGCATAGCAATAGAATCAGGCAAATCAGGAGAAGAAGAGGAAATAACAATTTTATTAATTCTTTCTTCTAAGTCACCTAATAATTTATTAGTTCTATGACTATTATTTATAATAGTAGAAAGTCTTTGATCTAAAGAAACCAAACTTTCACCTAGAACATTTACATACAAATTAGTATAATTTTGTTGTTTAATCAAGAGATTAATTTCCCTAGAAGTAGCAGGCATATGATCACTTATCATAAAATTATTAATTGCAGAGAAGAAAAGATTTTTATTTCCTTCCACATAAAAAGTATCTTGAGGTGGAAAAACAGATTTTTGTTTGTGACCACTCTCAACAATATAAGTACGTTCTAAGACTGAAATATACAGTTCAATATAAGTAACCATAAACCAAGGAACAAAAGGAATTAATTGATCCTTTTTTGTCACAAATTTATAAAATTCATTTTGAAAATTTATTTGTTGTTCTTTATTAAAGTTATTAAAAAACCATTCACAAAACATTTTCCAATAATCTTTATTAAATTCAGTTTTTATTAACTTCCTATCGCTAGATCCAGGACTGAAGTTATATTTCGTCCTAATCATTAAAAACCTTTTTAATTAAATGCAAGCATTTCTCACAAAAAAATCCATATCAGAATCTATTGGCTCAATAGTATCATCACTATTATTATCTTGTATATTAAAACCATGGACAATATTAGAAGAATTAATTTTTAATCTATCAAACCTAGTTTCTAGATTATCATCTTTCCTAGTATTGAAAATAGGTTCTTTTAATTGGGAAGTAGAAGCCTTCGACAAATTTGGACTTTCAACAGTATAATCTAATGGATCAAGAAAAGAGAAAGAAGATCTAATAGATCTAAAGGATCTCAGTAAACTATTATTATTAGATTTAAATTGAATAGAAACATCCCCATCAGGATTCTGAATAATTTGACTGACCTCTGTTTGTATTACAGGTTGAGCCGGAACAATTTTTTCAATTATCCAATTATTAAAATATTTAACCTCATCCCATTTAATAGGTCTACGGGTTGTAATATGAGATTTACAAAAATTAGTTTCAATTAAAATTGTTATTACTTTTATTAATCATTTTACACATAGGATTTAAAGTATAAAGCGGTTTATAATAGATCCTATAACAAATACAAATAGTCTCAGTATTAGGCATATAATTAAATCCATGCAACTTAACATTTAAAGTAACATCATGTAAAATATTAACATCGGAAAGAGATAACTGTAAATTTGGATAAACATCAAAATAAATCGGGCCATGTGCTAGACTGGACTGTATAATACCCATTAATGAATGCTTCCAATTTCAATTACGAGCATCACGCAAAATAGCAACAAAACTATCAGGTAAATTATTAAGAGGAGGTGGCTTAAAAGCAACTTGAATTAAACCAATATGAAGGAAATGATAAGCAGATCTATACTTATCAATATCAGATCTATGTAACAACTGTAAAGATATATCTTCTTTATTAAGGGGAATAGACTCTTCAGTGGTTTTAACAATTTATTTTAAACCAATTTTTTCAAAAGTCCCTAATTGATAAATAACCTTTGGATCCACTTTTGGAATGGTCCATTTATTAAGAAGATCAATATTTTCAGGAAGACTCATTTCTTCCAAACAAGTATTTTTAATAGAAGAAGATTTTCCTTTAAGAAAATTCATATTTTGACGAAAAGTGTTAAACAACCAGAGAAAAATACAACCAATAATCCATGGCTCTGATACCATCAAAAGTAGGATCTTATGAAGGAGGATAGGATCAGGAACGAGTTCACAAGAATCAACATGTAGTTGGAATACAGGAAAAAACAATTACCCAAAAATTTAACCAGTCAACTCATGCTTCCAGATTATACTCAAACAACGCCCAACAATGCCTTCCTCGGCTAGCATAGGCAAATAATGGGTTATCTTAGAGGTACATGAAAAACTATTAAATTATGGAACTTGATTGGATAACTCAGTTCATAAATCTAAAACCTTTAACATGAGCCTAGTCTAAAATAACCATGAATACAGAGGAAGTATCTAACTCATAGTTATTTAACACCAAGTCCCTTAGCCTTCCATTAGGCTTGGGTAATATGCAGTAAAATAAAATAAAATAAAACTAACCTTAAGGAAGCTCAGCACCAAAATATGGAAGCTTTAATCAACCTCAGAAGATTTTAAAATATTACAGAGAATAAAATACAAAACAGTTCACAAGAGAAATTTAAAAACTCTAAAGAAAAATTCTATTAAGAAAAACTCTAGGTCCCTCACCTATACAATTTGGGCCATTAAATAGAAAAACAAAAGAAAACTATTGCGGACTCTAAGATATTATTTTGAAGTTCGAATAGTAAAAGTAAAATACTTTGCGAATTTCAAAATCTTCAAATCTGGAATAGTAAAAAGTAAAAAGCAGATGAACAGTATCTGCATATAATTCATATTACTGTTTTTGACTTATTACAACAATAATTCAACCACAGCGGCTTTCACCACTCACACTGCAATTATTTCTCTTCTTTTTCTTTCCTCAATGATTCCAGCATATCATCAAAGTCTTTATCAGTGTAGACAGGAATATCATCCGCTGGGTCCTAAGCATCTTGAAAAAGGCAGTCATATTGATTATTATCAGCCTTTGATTTTGAAGAAGTTTCCATTGACGATGTATCTCCACCATTGCTAGAAATTTGATGTCTTCATCCACTGTTGCAAACTGATCTTTTAATTCTTCTTGGACCATATTAAGGACCTCTTTTAATAAATCTGCCTTGGACAATTTGCCCTTTCGCATTTTAATTTTTTCAGAAGCTTTTCCCAGAATTGTTAAAGCTTCTTTTTTCTTATCCATTTTAGCAAAATTCATATAACCCTGGGTAACCTTAACAATATTATCTAAGGTTTCTTACCTTTCAATTTTTCTTGTGGTCCTATCAGTCTGTAGCATTTTATTCCACCATTTGATGTAAAAAGTTCAATAAAAACAAGGAATATTATCTTCTAAAAAACTGACTTCTTGCACCCATTTCCAGATCCAAGGTATTGAGAACTCCATAAAGAAGAAGATTGCAACTTTGTTTAAAACCATTTGATTTTCTGCTTCAGCCTTCTTAATTTTAGGAGAACAATTGACCCATTGGTCAAACACCTGTTTAAATTGATCCGGAAGGATATAATGGGTTGAACCATAAGATTTCCACCAGCTTAGAAACCAATTTGGAATCTGATTTTTGAAAACTTTCGGACATACTTTTATAAATCATGTATGTTTTTTCCTGGGATTTTCATATGAGAACACATTTTGAAAGGCTTGGATATAATCCCAAAAGTTAAATTTATAAACTAATTTATTATCTCTGGTTACAAACTCTTTTTCTTTGAATGAAGATATTCCCTATTCCTCAGCAAAGATAATTTTCTTAATTATAATTTTACTAAAATTAAAAATAGAATTTTCTGGTGAGCTTGGGAAAAAATGGAAAATTTCACAAGTGCCAGTAGTTATTAAAATATTTTCATAGTATGATTTGGGTTTATAAGACCCAACTGCATATGATGCAGTATCCAAGTACCTTTGAATTATTATCCACGGGTCATTTTTCCATTTAAGATCATTATGCTCAAGGATCATTATTAAATCCTTATGATCTTTTTGTTCAAACGTTGTGAGAGAATCCTTATCAACAGGGGTAGCACTATTAGTAGCAACATCAACAAAAGAAGGATTTGCAGGCTTATTAGATCCTTCAGGCTGGCAGGGGGTTGATTGGCTTGGATCGGAAGTTTTATTTGAACTTTCCTTAAACTATTTAAATTGTAGAAATTTTGCAAACAAGGGATCATTTGGATGGATATTTAGGTTAGGACTGGAAAAATCATATGATGCTTGTGAAATACTTGAAGCTATCAACTTCTGTTTGCCGTGCTGTATTAATGGGCTTGCAATAGCTACATCAGAACCACGTCCTCCTCTATTAGAGAAGGAATTTCCTCTTCCTCCATTATGAGGAATCATTGACCCTGCAAATATTCATGAGTTAAGAAGTCAGGGAGACTATTATCAATCCCTTTTTTATAAACAATTTTAAAATCAAGAGGGGCCAAATAAGCTTGCCACCTTGTGAACATTTGTTTAGAAACATCATGTTTAAAATTTTTATTAAACATAAATTGAGCAGATTCACAATAAATTTTTATAAGAAAAGCCTGATTATATAAATCATCTTGAAATTTTAAAACACATTTAACAATTGCAAATATTTCCTTAGCAACCATAGCATAATTTTTCTAGCTATTATTCCATTTCCCAGAACAAAATCTAACAAGAATTTCTTGTTTACTATTAGGATTAATTTGTTTTAAGACACCATCATAACCTATATCAGATGCACCAGTTTTTATATTTTTTTCCCAATCTGGATTAGAAAGCATTAAACAAGGCAAATGTTTAACTCTATCCTTAATTTTTATTATTACATGAGTGTGACTATCACTCCATGGCTTGGGACTCTTTTTTAGCCTATCATATAACATGGTAGTACCATTACAACAATTTTTAGGGAGTTTTAATTATATTTCTCCATATTATAAAAATTAAATGAAAAATATATTTATTAATTGAATTACATGTTATATAATATTAAAATAATAAATATATAAAACAAATTAATATCTAACATACTGATTATTAATTAATTAAAAAATAATAAAAATCTAAAATTTAAAAAATACTAAATAATGAAAAATATCTAAGGTAATTGATATACATAATTTAATTGATTTAATTTTATTAAATGGAAAATATATTTATTAATTGAATTACATGTTATATAATATTAAAATAATAAATATATATAACAAATTAACATTTAACGTACTAATAATTAATTAATTAAAAATAATAAAAATCTAAAATTTTTAAAAAATATTATAGTGAAAAATATCTAAGATAATTTATATACATAATTTAATTGATTTAATTATATTATATTAAATGGAAAATATATTTATTAATTGAATTACATGTTATATAATATTAAAATAATAAATATATATAACAAATTAACATTTAACATACTAATAATTAATTAATTAAAAATAATAAAAATTTAAAATTTTAAAAAAATATTAATAGTGAAAAATATCTAAGATAATTTATATACATAATTTAATTGATTTAATTATATTATATTAAATGGAAAATATATTTATTAATTGAATTACATGTTATATAATATTAAAATAATAAATATATAAAAATTAATATCTACAATACTAATATTTAATTAATTAAAAAATAATAAAAATCTAAAATTTTAAAAAATATTAAATAGTGAAAAATATCTAAAATAATTTATTTACATAATTTAATTGATTTAATTTTATTAAATGGAAAATATATTTATTAATTGAATTACATGTTATATAATATTAAAATAATAAATATATATGAAATAATTTAACCAAATGAATTATTAAAAAAATAATCATATCTAAAACACATAAATTATTTAAATAACTAATGATAAGGTTGAATATCATATTTAGTGAATGAGATAGTGTTTGGGCTGATTCGACCAGGGAGGTCGAATAATCCAATAGTGATATCCTTTGAGGTTTAAGATGTGCAACCAACAGCAAATGTTAAACTAGTCAAAGTGCCTCTGGTTAATGCATTTTGACGACCCAGTTAGTACTGGTCGAATTGAGGTAATTGAACAGTAGAATAAGAGCATATAGTATATATGGTATTATCTGGAGTGTGGCCAACAATGAGGTATTTATAACCTTCTCTTGGTGAATGACATATTTAAGATGCCCCTATCAAGTGTAAAGGGTTCTTATCCTTGCCTGGGGATTACTGATTATTTTCAATCCCGATACTATTTTCGGTAGTATCATCTCCTTCTTTCCAAGGTGAATGGTGCTCTGGGAGTGTGCCTCTCTGCTAGAGTTGGTAGCAGAGTTGGTGGTAGAGAGTGTATTGGGTGGCACGCACCATTAATACGAAGGCACGTTGCTTGTCAAAGCATTAAATGCTGCAAATATATGAGTTAGCGTCGAAGTAAGCACTCTAGTCAACAATCATTGAATAGACATGGCGATTGGCCAGAGGGATAGTTGAATGGATAAAGTAGCTTGAAGCCTCCCGTTAGGTACAGTCAAGAACAATCAACTCAATCAAACGGTTATGGTAGAGTAATCCAGTTCAGCTAAGTCCAAAAGCGTCGTTGGGCTATGCATGTTAAGTGGGCCTAGGGGCCCTCCTCTGAGGTCAATAATTTGTTAAATTGGGCTCGTTGAGCTATCCCATATCAACTAATATATCTAATTAAAAATAAGATAAAAAATTTAAAATACTTTATTAATTCAAAATAAATAGGCAAAAATTATATATTTTAATTTTGTGAAACCTTTGGACCTTATTGTAATTAGACCAAACCTCAGGGGCTATTTGTAATTAACCATACGCATATATACATATATAATTATTTAATTATTTTATAATTTATATTTTTTATCAATAATTTTAGTGTATTTTTGTAATTTTATTACATATGGTTACTTTTACTATTTTTATAAAACTTCAGGGGTGTTTTTGTTGTGGTATTGTATTATATATGCATATATACATATATAATTATTCAATTATTTTACAATTTATATTTTTATTAATAATTTTAGTGTATTTTTGCAATTTTATTACCTGAGGTTACTTTTGTTATTTTCATAAAACTTTAGAGGTGTTTTTGTTATTTTTTATTGTAAAGGTCATTATAGTCTTCGTGCATTTTTTTTCTTGCTTTGTTTTTTAATATATTCAATCAAGGGTAATATAGTCATTTTACAAAAATTATTTGACTTATCGGTTGACTGTTAGCTTCGGGGGTATTTGTAATTTCGTAAAACCTTTAGACCTTATTGTAATTAGACCAAATCTCTGGGGGGCCTATGTAATTAACCCTTCATTTTATTTACTATATGCTATAAAAAGTTTAGCACATACGTTGAATATGTCAAAATTATTAGTTATTCATAAAGTATCTAATCTTTTTTTGATATGTTTTCGTGTGATGTACCTAAAAATTGTCATTATTATTTTTTTAATCTCATAACACAATTATATAGTAACTATCATTTACAACTCACACAACTTAAACATTTTGTACTCATAATTATCATTTTATCTTAAAATGTTTTTAATATTTATGCAAAAATTCAAATAAATATCAAAAAAATAAAATATTTACTCTATACTATAAAAAATTTACCATGTGCGTAAATTGCTGGTATAAAGTAGCTGAGAGTTTATGAAATATTAGTAAATTTTCTTTAAAAAAAAGTTTATAAGTATCCAAAGTAAAATGTTAGAAAGTTATAATTTTTTTTAAATAAAGAATTTAGAACTTATTTTTAGGATTTTAACAATCTCTTTTAATTTTAATCATACTAATTAGAAAATTTCGGCTATAAATATTTTATAAGCTCAAGGGTTATATTATATCCACATACTTCAAATATTTATGTTTAAAAGAAGATTTTGCACCTTATAGATAGTGGTGTAAACTGATACTTTATTGATCCAATATAATGTATCCGTATCTATATTTGGTTAGCTTTTGTAGTATTGTATCCAATTCAAATTCATATTTGATGGATATTTGAGTTAACATTCGAATTCATATTTGATGGATATTAAAGAATTCAAATATATCCTATCGATCGTAATTATGTTGATACAATTGAATTTTTTGTATTTAAATTTGAATATAGTTTTTTGAACATCAGTATTTGATTGTAATAACTAGGATATCCGAATGTATTGAATATCCAATTCTATGAACCTTAACACAATACATATATATATATATATATGTGTGTGTGTGTGTGTGTGTGTGTGTATGCATGTATTGGTAGAAGGAATCACACATTTTCATTAACTGAGAAGAGATTAAGCAAATAGCACAATAAAATTTATAAATAAAAGAAAAATAGCACCTCAAATAGTAAAACAAGCCCCAAATGTAAGTTCGTAATGCAAACAAAATAAGGATAATCCATAAAACATCTCCAAAGCTGCTAAGAACAACCTCTAAATAATTTGATTTAGATAAATTTCTTATGCATTAAATAGATTCATAATTCCCCATCAAGAACCATTTATCTTGTTAATAATTTTATTACGTTATTTTAAAATTAAAAAATTAATTGTCCTTGATCTAGTTAATTTTTCTCTAATTTTATATTGACTTCGCCTTCATATACTAGTTCTTTAAATTTTTTTCCATGTTTCTATAATTTCTAAAGCTAATTATTTGTTTCTTCCCAATTCTATACATATGTATATGGTCATTTTATATTGAAAAAAATATAATATTTGTGTAGATTAAATTAAATTATTATTATAAATGTATTTAATGATGTTGAAAATTGAAAATCATCTACAAGTTAAATGCTTCATCAATACTTTATTCTTTTTGTGATGTGGTTGTGATTTAAAAGTCCACGTATTATATTTAAAACATATGAGAAAAATTAGAATATATTATGTATAAAAGTATATTGTGTATATAATATTTTTTAAGTATCACTTATGGATAATACATTTTTAAATATTATTTATTGAAAACAAATAACAGATATAATTAAGTTGTGAATAATGAGATATATAAAAAAGATATAGCCGATGAATATGTATTTAGAGCAAATACAAATTGAATCAAATATGTATCTTCCATATTTGTAATCGATTTACAGTTGAACATCCACTAATTGAACACTTTAAGAGAATGCCAAAAGTATTTTTTAGAAAGAATGCAAAGGGTAATAGATTTTTTGAATATTTATTGACGTCCTTACTCATATGCTTCAAAAATATTATATAATATGTAAAAGTTTACAAGATGTTTTAACTAACCTTTGCAAAACATTCTCTAAAGTAATAATCTGTTATAGATGGTGTGCTCGCAACCCAAACGATCCATTGATCAAGGCACTAGGAATAACTTGATGTAAATTTTCTAACCGTTAATCAAATCACAAAACAAGGATGTTACTCTAGACAAAGTTAGAAATAAAGCTAAAAATGGAGCAAAGATAAGCAAGAATTGGGGGAGGGGGGGGGGAATGAAAGACTTACTCAAATAGGAAGTTGGGGTATTTATAGGAACTGAAAAAAAGATATATTTGTCTATGGTGGATACACATATTAATGTGGTCCTTCATCAATCATGCAATAGATTGAAGCTAAATTGACCATTGTACCTTTGTGAGCTCATTATGGGACCTCATATTGTCCTTCACTCTCGTTTGGGTTTTTCAAATAACAGGTGGCTAGTTGTGGAAGGGGCAACAAAACTCAAGGGGAATGAAATGGGTGTTTAAGAAGGAGCGTATGTTTCCAAGTCTCATTGTGACTACTAAGATGAGATGGTGCTAGCTTCATGACTCACCAAAATTAAATGAGGTTGATGCCCTACCAGGCACCTCAACCTCATAGGGTTAAGGTGATGCCTTGCCACCATGCAAACTTATTTCCTTTTTAAGGTAGGATAATAGTATGTCAACCTCAAAAGGTTGTGGCCTAACCTTAACTTTGCCAAATCAGGGCAATACCTTGCCCTTTATTGAGGTAGGGAGCTATATTTTAGCTTTTGCAAGATAAGTTTCTACGATCTACATCTCAACTCCCTCATATTAGGTTTCCACAAGCTATCCTATGTTCCATTTTGAGGAAATATATTTAAAAAGCTTATCCTAAAATGATTTTTCTATGTTACTTGAGATTCTCTTTAAGTCATTTAGCTTAGAGCAGTTTTATAATTCAAGTTGGTCTAATGATTGAGTAACTCAAACAAGGGAGATATGACCCTTTCTTAAGTGGAAGAGTACTAGTTTGAGATCTTATCGAGTTCAGATATAGTTGTAGCCTTTGGAGATTGATGTGTGGAGAGTTAGGCTAGATGAAGAAGTTATATTTAAAGTAAGTTTAAGGATATTGAGAATTGCAATATTTCTATTTCAGATGAGGAGTGAAAGCTATGGCATAAAAGAGTTAAATCATCTTTCTTACAAAAATACGTTCTTTTTTTCAGGGGAAAAAAGTTAAGAAGTTCTCTCGTAGGTATTTAATTGTTTACGCATCATACTTTACAAGTAGGTTCATTATTATCCCCTTCATTATTTGTTGAGATAGTTCCTACAATATGATTTTTTATTTGTCAGTTAATTTACCTCTCACTCCTTTATATAATTTATTGTTTTTTGCTTTTACCTTAAAAAGAGCTCCCATAACACTGGGTAGTTTCCAAGTGCTCCTTAGGGTTATGAAGCATTTGATGAGTCCTATTTTTATTTCTACCCCTAATTAGGTGCAAATTTTTAGGTAGGTATGCCTTATCTTGGAAGTCCTAGAAGAAAAACCATTTTTTAATGTGAGGAGTGATAGATGGGCTCTCAAGCCAACAAAGGTGCAACACTAATCTCCAAATCATCAATCTCAAGTTTTGGAGGATGGGGCAAAGATTGTGGGAAAGCCACAACCCTTAGCAAAGCCATGTTTGAAATGTGGAGAGTTTGATAATAAAGCTAATGACTGCTATAAGAAGAAGTTGAAATTAATCTTAAAGGATGGAAAAGAAGATGCCACAAGCTTTGATGAGAAAATTGAGCAAGCATTTGTTGAAGAATATTGCAAACCTTATTGGATAGCAAAAGTCTTATTATTGAGTGAAGAATGATTATCCAAAAGGACGACTAACGACTGTGTCATAATATTTCTGGAATGTATTGCTTGTAGAGCGGAAAAAATGCATTTTAATGATTGACTCAGGGAGTTGTCAAAATATGGCGTCACAATCTATGATTAATAAATTGAAACTCTAATGTCAACAACTTCCAAAGCCATACAAAGCTCATGGTAAAAGAAATAAAGGAAAGTTCTCATTTCCTAAAGATTCCACATCAAATTCCCAATTGGAAAGTACAAAGATAAAGTATACATTAATGTTTCTCCCATGGATGCGTGCCATCTTTTCTTGGGAAGACTTTGGCAATTTGATCGAGACATTCAACATGACAGGTGGACAAAAAATGGAATAAAGTATATTTTATGTCTTTTAAGAGATGCACCAAGTAGAATTTGCCACCAAAATCAAGTGAATATGTTGCCCATTATAGAATCATATAGTACATGCGTTGTTCTTGTACTCTAGTCACCAAAAAAACACAGCACTTAGAGAATGTGTATTGATAGTAGGATTGTAAATAAAATTGCTATCAAATGCAGATCTTTTATTACTAAGTAAGGTGACGTGTTTAACATTTTTGTAGGGGCAAAAGTCCATTCTAGAATTTATTTTCGTGCTGGATATCATCAAATTCAAATAAGGGAGGGAGATGAATTGAAGACAACTTTTGAGATTATATATAGGTTTTTTGAGTGATTGGTTGTGCCTTTTGGCCTTTGTAATGCTCCAAGCACTTTTATGAGACTTGTGACTCATATTTTAAAGGATTTCATTAGAAAATATATTGTGGTCTATTTTGATGACATCTTGGTCTACAATAATGATAAAAATTTGCAACTCAAATACTTTACATGATGTTCAAAATCTTGAGTGAAAATCAATTGTACATTAGTCTTAAAAAAAAGCTCATTTACGACTAATCATTTGTAGTTTTAGGGTATGTTGTGAATTTAGAATACTGGAGGTGCATGAGAATAAAGTTCAAGAAATTTTTGATTGCCCATGTCTATAAAATTTCATCGATATTAGGAGCTTTCAAAAGCTTGATTCCTTTTATCAATATTTCATCAAAATTTTCAACACGATTTCTACTCCAATAATAGTTTTATTGAAAATCAAAGAGTTCAATGGAAAAATGAACCGAAGGAAAATTTTTAACTTCTAAAATCCAAACTTGTTGGAGCAAAAATTCTAGCCTTACCCAATTTATCTAAAACTTTTCAAGTTGATTGTGATGTTTTAAATATTGCATAAGAGCTATCCTAATTTGATAAGGGAGATCTATTACCTAATTCAACAAAAAGCTTAATGATGCAAAGATTAAATGTTCAACTTATGACATGAAGCTTTATACTGTGGTTTGAGCTTTACAATATTGGGAAGGATATCTCATTAGAGTGAAATTTGTCTGCTATTCTAGCCATGAGGTGTTGTGATTTCTCAAGGCACAAAAGAAACTAAATTCTAAATTTGTTGGATGTCATTATGTTTACTTGTCTTTCAAGAATTCCATAGTAGCGAATTCAAAGGACATTTTTGGAAGGGCTAAAACTAAAGTACTTGTAAAGAAGCATTGCTTTTGTCCATTATTAAAGTGAGACAATGCATATTTTGTTCAAAGTGTGGAACACATCTAAGAGAAAATGAAAGTGTGCAAAATGAAAGTTTATGCCAACCCTTTTAATGCTTCTAGGAAAATTTTTTCTAAGCATTTAATTCTTGGATTGTCAAGAACATAATATGGTAAAAATAGTATCTTTGTAGTGATGGATCGATTTTCTGAAATGACTTATTTTATTCTATGCAAGAAATCCATAGATTACTCTTAAGCTGCAACTTTGTTTTTCAATAAACTAGTATGTTTACATGGAATTCCAAAATCAGTAATTTCAAATCGTGATTTGAGATATGCAAGCAAGTTTTGTTAGACACTATAGACGTTTTGAGAATTCAACTGAATTATTTTAACACTTTTCATCCACAAACCAATAGGCAAACTGAAGTAGTAAACTGAACACTTGTATTCTTACTTAGAAGCTTAGTAGGCAAGGTTCTCAAGAGGTAGGAGTTGTCATTCTGTGTTGCGTTTACCTATAACAACACTCTACATAGGTTTATTTGAAAGGCTCCGTGGTTTATGGCTGAGAACCACATCAAGTTTCAGATCTCGTACCATTACACAGTCAATCAAGAAGCAGCATAGATGCAAACAAATTCACTTCACATATCCAAGACATTCACAAGCAAGTTTGTGAAAAGTTGCTATAAGCATCTCAAGTTTATAAATCTAAAGTTGATACTAATCGAAAAAAGTAGGAGTATAAGGAAAGAGATTTTGTCATGGTTGGTATATCTTCAAAAAGAAAGGTTTTTAGTTAAAAAGATCAAGCCAAGGAAGTTTAGTCCATACTAGATACTTAAGAAACCTAGTATTGACGCTTACCATATTCAACTTCTAGATGGTTTGAAGATCAACCCAATGTCTAACATTAGTGATTTGAACCCATATTATAATGATGAGGATGACCCATCATTGTCAAAAGATGATCCTATTACTTTTTCAACAAATATAGTTTGAGAATCCAACAATATATTAGATAATAAAATCAATCACCACAAGTCAAGGAACTTACACCCATGATATTTTTCATTAACATGGCAAGCCAAGTATAGAAGATACATGGGTATAATGGAGAAGAGTTGAAAAAGATTGATTCCTCAATTTACTGTAATCCAAACTTGAACTTGAGAGCAAGCTATTGAAAACTAGGGAGAATGAGGCAACAATAGTTTCAACTTTATCCCAAAGCCCAACTTGCTCCTATGTTATGTACTTGTTGGCTTAAATTGAGCTACATTTCCTCCAACCACACATTTGATTCCTTGTATTCTCTAACAACTCCCTTCTACCCATGAATTCGATTCCTATCTTAATTATGTTAATTGTTTGTCTTTTTTCCTAGGATTCCATATCTAAGTCATGTTAAAAAGAAGCCCTTTCTAAATGATAATTCTAATAGTTGAGATAACTTTGAGCAAAAAACCACATTTATTGGGCACATTAGAGGGTGTGCCACACATTGTTAGAAAGTTGAATGAACTAATTTCACACAAAAGAAAGGGTTCCGGAAAAGAAGATCCATGGAATACGTTATGGCTATTTTTTGGAATGTCTCCAACCAAGTGAGTTTCATAAAACAACACTATCCTTATAATATTCTTAAGTATTTCTATGGGTTTTTATAGTCAAGTTTCAAGATATTTTAATTACCTAATTGTTGAGTTTCTATAAATTGAGATTTTCTATTCTCTATGCTAGCTAGAAAAAATAAACAAGTTAATTTAGTCTCAATCTCGTATGCTTGGAAGGATATTACAGCTTTTCTTTTCAAAGTTTTGAATAAAAATTTTATAGTATTTTGAACTAATAAAATATTCATATGCAAGTATTCTTGCACTAGAGTAAGAAATTTCTGTTAAATAAATTAAGTAGCATGGTCTCATTGAGTGATTTTATAATTAGTAGCATTAAATGAACCTTTAATGTCAATTGAGTGATTCCTAATTGCCTATCATGTTTTATTTCTACGTCTTAGCCTGCATCACAATGGTGGGGAAATGCATATTTCTATAATATATAGATAGAACTAAAGGGAATCGATTGTTGAATACTAATGACAAGTATTGCAAAGTAGTTATTAGCAAAGATGTAATGTTTGATGAGTCTACCATAATGAAGAGGAAATAACAAATGAGAGCAATTAGAAGGTCATTGTTTTAGAAATTGACACTCCACAAGAAGTTACTAAATAGGCTTTAATGTTTGATAGACAACATATGGTAGATTTAGCTACTGAGAGCTTAATACAACTGGAAAAACAATAAGAAAATATGCCATTATAGGATTATCATCTTGCTTTGGATAGAGGTAAACGGTAGATCAAACTTCCACAATAATTTGGCTACCTTAAGTTAGCTGTTTACATCTTGAGTATAGCTGAGGATTTTGTGGGAGATGATTCGATCACATTCCAAATGGCCATTATCTATCCATACTTAAGAAAATAGTTGGTTGCCATGAATGAAGAAATTGAGTCTCTATAGAAGGGTGGGATCTAGAAATTGCCTCACGTGTCTAAAGGTTAGGAAACAATAGAGTGCAAGTGGATCTTCAAGAAGAAGGAGTAAATCCAAGGGTTAAGGATGCTTGCTATAAGGCACGACTACTAGAAATTGTTACTTGTTATTACACCTTTATTTGATATGGAGTTAGAGCAAATGAACGTTAAGACTCCATTTTTGCATGGGAGGTTGGATCATTAGATTTACATTCATTAGCTAGAGGAATTCATTGTTCTAGGTTAAGAAGATTAAATATGCCTCTTGAGAATATCTTTTCACTATTTAAAATAGTCCCCTAAGCTATCGTATAAAATGTTTTGGCAATTTTATTATGAAATGTGGATACACTAGCAACACGTATAATAGCTGTGTGTATTAAAAGAAATGTGGTGATGGGATTGTTGTGCAATTGTTATTGTATATGAATGACATGTTTATTGGCTTAAGAAATATGTTTGAAATCAACTTCTAAAAGCTTAATTGAATGAAGAATTTGAGATGAAAGATTTGGATGTAGCCATATTAGGTATGGAGATGATAGAGATAAACGCTCAAGAATATTGTAGTTGTCTCAGCAAAAGTACATTGAAAGAGTACTTGAGTGACAGGCTGAACTGCTCCAAGTCGATTGGTAGCCCCAGGTGCATATGCTAGTGTAATTAGTAGCTTGATGTATGCTATAGTTGACACTAGGTTGTTCATTTCACAAACAGTTAATGCGGTCACAAGATTTGCGCACAAGCCACAAAAAAGGCATTGGCAAGCTATGAAATGGATCATGAGGTATCTAAGAAATTCTAGAGAGAGATGTCTAAAGTATAGCCAACTTGACTCTACTGCTAGACAAGTAGGTTATTTGGATACTAACAATGTGACATGTCATATATTTTGTTTGTTTGGTTATGTTGTTAGTTGGAAGGTAATTATACATGCTCTAATTGCATTGTCTATTACTATGAAGGAGTACATGGCTTTAGCTAAAGGGTTAAGTTAAGGCTGTTAATAAATCAAACTTTTATTAAATAATTTGATATTTGAATTCAAATAGCAGATTCGAATTCGACATTTAATGAATTCGAGTCTAGTATAATATTAGATATATACTCGAATCCAAATCGAATTCAATAATATTCAAGTTTGATATTCGATAAAATATTTGAATATATTTTATTATATATTATATATTATTATATATTAATATTTTTATTTCTCAAAACTTAAATTTTTGATGATTTATAGTAATGAAACTGTTGAATATTATGTCAACTATTACAAGTATTTGATACTTGCTTTTTGAGTAAATTAAGTATTTGCATTTTGTGACCATAATAAAAAGTGAAAAATCAATAAATAATTCAAAAGTTAAGTAAAAATTAAGTTAATCGAACATACAAATTGAATCCGAATATATCAAATAGTTACTCGAATCGAATTCCAGCCTAATTTTGGATTTGAGTCGAATTCAAATATGAATACGAATACAAGTAAAATAAATCGAATCTAATTTGAATCCTTAGATATTCGATGTGATTCGATTCGTTAACAGCCCTAGGTTAAGGAAGGCATTGGGCTAAAGGAATTGATTGCTGATATGTGTATGGAGTCTCTAATGACTACAGTGTTTTTTGACAATTAGAGTGTCATTTGTTTATCAAAGAATCAGATGCACCATGAGAGAAATTAGCACATTAATGTCAAGTGTCATTTTCTTTGGAATGTTATGTATGAAGGTCTTATTTTAGTTGAGAAGGTTGAGACATAGGATAATCTAGTGGATATATTAACAAAGTTTGTCCTAACGATCAAGTGCGAGCATTATTTCATTTGATTAGAGTTTGTGGACTTAGATGAGTGTCCCTTCACAGGGCGGGCAAAGAGGGTTTTTAAAGTAGAAGCCAAGAATTCTTGTATTCAGTTTTATACTTTTGAATAGGCTCCTGTAACGAGGAGAAAGGTGAGTAGTGTATGGTGGAGGCGTGCAACATGTCCGAGTGCTGTAGCACGGACACCAAAAGTTCACACCCTGGTGCCCTATTGTGGATCAATTTTATCTTCTCTATTTTTTCTAATAATAACATAATCTAGATATTGTATCAAGCGTATTTCTGTGTGAATATCAGTTCTTGGATGCGGAAAACAATTTAAGCTGCAATTAGGTTAGGTTATTTAAGTAATTAAATGCAATGAGGAAGACGGACGTTGTGAGATTGAGATTTAAAACTAAGACATTTATGTATTCCTTAGATCTGATATTCACTGAATTCAATTTTTCTTTTCACGCTGTGGACATAGGCTATGAAATTGAAGTCAAACTATGTTAGATTCTATTGCAATTTTCATTCATGTTTGAGTTTTAATTTAATTCGTTATTTTTATACATATCAGTCATATTTGGAAACAACAAATAAATTTTGTCACGAGTCATAGAAATAACTTTTATTGTCATTGTATATGTGTCACTAAATAATGTTAATAATAGCACTTTAAAACTTTAGTTTTTGCCATTATTAAGCCATATAATAACAAAATAATGATTATCGCTTAAAAGGAATCTTAGTGACATAATAAACATCATTATTTTTTAATACCTATAACTAATATTTTACTTTTTTGTAGTGACTTATAATTTTTTGACATATTTTAATTTAAAAAAAAAAAACAAAAAGAAAACAGCGCAAAACAAACTTATATAAAATATGAAACTGGTATAGCTTAAACTTAACAGAATACCTTACCATAAGTAGAGAATATTAATATTTTTAAACAGAACAAAAAAAGATTCTATAATATCTTAAGAAATGACATGAAATCCACCTTTAACTTTATTATTTACTAGGCAATTATTTAACCTCTAGCATATATCCATGCGCCTCATTTCTTGTGATATGAAAGTAACCAACCAGTCATTTGCCACTAGAGTGACTCTAAATCAAGAATGAAAGAAAGCCTTTTTCAAGAGGAAAAAGAGTGAGAAACTCTCGTGGAACCTCTTGTAATCTTATGTTATAGCCTAAATGTAAATTATGTAGCTTGACAGATGTGAAAAAAGGACCCCAAATGATTGTAGTAGGTAAGAAAGTTATGCCATTTATTGGTACTTTTGAAGTTGGCCTGCACTTTTACTTCATTTAGGGAGTGAAATTGGCGTGGTTTTCAATTTTACCTTAAATGGTAGATGCCAAAAAATCAATGGGATTATAGTTATCTTACTATATTGTAAATCTTACTAGAAATTACCAATAGACTAAAGCTATTATGAATTCTTGGTTAAGTCAATGAAGATATTTGAGAAGTTCATTTAAGTAGAATTTTAGATCTTAGGCTATAACCTCCAGTGACAATCTATAAATCCACAATTTTAAAAACTAATGTTGGCTGCATTTAACCCATTGACATAAGCCTTACACAAATAGTGTAAGGTCAATGATTTGAACCAAACTCTTAGCATGCATATGTATATATAAAAAAAAATTAGAAGAACAAGAAGAAGACGCCGCAATGTACTAAGATGCCTCTTGAGTCTTGATATCACATCTAACATGGCATTAAAAGAAAGGAAATATAATAGGGAAGATATTCATTGAAGACTATAGTTTAACATTACAAAAAAAAAAGTATTGTTGGATTTTTAACGTTTTTAATAAGAGTTCTCTTGATATTTGAAACTTTTAAATAGTAAAACAATCAGGATAGTTTGATTACAAACTAAAATGAGTGAACTTATCCAACTATTCTGTTATCTGATGATTTCAAGTATGATGATCAATTGTGCTTTTCAATTATTGAATTATGAGATGATCACATGTATAATAATAACTGACGTTTCA
Organism: Jacaranda copaia; assembly: GCA_014898725.1. NCBI lineage: Eukaryota > Viridiplantae > Streptophyta > Magnoliopsida > Lamiales > Bignoniaceae > Jacaranda > Jacaranda copaia. The sequence continues at coordinate 599,552 of JACGDI010001495.1, read as the reverse complement.
ACTAATATTTCATATGAAAAAGTAAAAAGTAACTAAGAAATAGTCTTTTAATATTGTTGTAAACCTTAAAAAGATAATAAGGAGCAAAAAAAAATGTTATTAATGTATCTATCATTCTAGTCAAGCACTTCAAATTACATTAATTGAGTAGTGTTTGGATACATGCGACGTATCTTGCGAGAGCTGCAATGCGACCTAATAAATCCAAATATAAATCTATACTGTTTTTTTTTTTTTACTATTCTTTCTCTTTCTTGGGGTAAGTCTACCATTATAACCCTATACTAATGTATGAGAAATGATTCAAAGTCAGAATTTAATTGTTTGTCATTTTTTCCTACCCACTAAGAATTGCAAAGCCCACACGTTGTCACTCTCATTACTTTTGTCCGCTCTAGAATTCATGCGCAAAATATTTGGTTTTATATCCATTTTTAATTAAAATTTCGGAGTGAAAATTGCCACCAAAATTGGGGCAAAACTTCTTTACATTGAAATGACTGCACAAGAATATTGATTACCCCAAGATTGGCTTTGTGTTGTTACGTGAAAGTGGATTCCATGCTCATTTGGCACAAGATTTGAACTTAAAAGATTTAAAACCAATCATGTGCACATCAATGTCTTTTCTTTATACCTTTTTTATAATTATTTGATGTGAACTGTGTTGAAACTATGTTTTAAAATTTTTCTAGTTATAATTATTTTTGATAATTTGTTTTGACATCATGTACCTTTTTAATTAATATTTATTTAAAGTTCATGGTCCATTATTATATCAATTAATTAAAATTTCATAGTTTATAAGAAAATTACTAAAATTTCCTGCTATTTCTAAAAATCCTACAAACTAGTTTCTAACCCGTGCATGGCAATAATTTTAAACTTAAAATTTTATTATATCCAATGTTAACTATAGTTTAAATATTGGCATTTTTATAAATATTACAAATATTAAACAAAACTACTAATTAAAAAGAAATTAAAAGAAATTTTACTAAATATAATGTAACAGTTGAAATAAGTGAAACCGAACAATATTTCATATGAATGAGACTTATGTGTCTTGAGGTCAAATGTTCTTAGAGTTGCACAATTCCCTATAAATCTTCATGTTTTGCCTACACAAAAAATCTATATTAAAGAAAAATAATATTTGAATATTGAAATAAAATCTCTAGTATCAATAAATATTATGTCATTATAGAAAACTAGGGCATCAACTCCAGCTAATTAGTAGGCGATGATAAAAAATTGTAACTTTGGTTATGAAATTGTTCTAACTAAATTCGAAGTTAATGCTTTCATAGCTAATTCTTGCTGCAACAAATTCATAGTTGATGGTCGTTCATTTTTTTCATATATATAAATATATTAATTTTTATATAGATATATAATTAATCTATTACACTTCAAAAGCATAATGCTACAGATTAATAATTAATAGTTTTAGTTGATTATGTTTAAAAAAAATTATATTTGCTATGAGAATTTATTGCTATATTTTGTAGCTTTAGTTACGAATTAATTTTGTAGTAATTTTTTTGTAGCAAATACTTAAATTTTTTAGTAGTGTGTAAACGAAAAAATATATATAACTAACCTTGTGTGCCTTATATTTATTAATGAGAACACTCAAATCTCATGCATTATTGCATATCTACACACAAAAAATAAAACAATTTAAGTCAATGATCTCATAGCTAATCTTTGCTACGACAAATTCACAGCTGATGACCGTTCTTTATATATATATATATATATATATTAATTTTTATATAATTCTATAATTAATCTATTACACTTCGAAAGCTTAATGCTAAAGATTAATAATTAATAGTTTTTGTTGATTATATTTAAAAAAATTATATTTGTTACGAGAATTTGTTGCCATATTTTGTAGCTTTAGTTACGAAATTAATTTTGTAGTAATTTTTTCATGGCAAATACTTAAATCTTTTAGTAGTGTGTAAAAATAAAAAATATATAACTAACCTTGTGTGTCTTATATTCATTAATGAGAACACTAAAATTTCATGCTATTGCATTTCTACACAAAACAAAAAAACAAAAAATTTAATAGCTAACTAAATGTAACTTATAAAATATAGTTACTTAAATATGTGTTTTATTTTCATTGACCTGGTTCATAACATAAAAATTTATTAATATCATAAATCATGTAAAAATTACAAATTACACGCATGTCCAAAAAAAATAGAATTTAACAGAGCAAGCAAATATAATTTCACAAACAAAGGTGAAGAAAAAATAAAGACAGAACAATTTTGTACTTTTAAATATTAGTGAATTTTATGTTCAGATTATTTTAGTATAAGTTACTTGTAGGGATTTTAAGTTTAGTTTAAAGAATTTAACTTAATTAAAATATCAACAAACATATTAAAAGAGTTTAGTAAAAATAACGTCAATTTAAGAGTCTAGCACCTTAATCTCGAATTATATATTAAATAAATATAATTTAGAAAATATCAAATTAAATAAGGTAAGATTATCTGGACTACACAAAGCCTTATGATTTCCAGCTAATTTGGCAATGATAATTTATTGATGATACAAAGAATCCTTTCTCAGCTGCTACTCAAGCAAAACGATAGAAATTTATTATAGCAGTTGAAGTAATGATTTTTTAATTTATTTCTGTCAAAATAAAATTTATTGTATATCTATGGTCCTTAGTTTGTGGGTTGAGTTAGTTTTAATGAAAAAAAGATATATATGTTGGGTGATCAAATATTATCATGACTTACAATTACATAGTTATTTTTATAATAAAGTACTCTCGAGCAAGTAAAATTTGAAATGCTTATTGAATGTAATGAGTTGATAACATAATTCAATTAATTATTCACAATTAGAAATTAAATATATATTGGTCATAAAAATGTAATGGAATAATTGATGTGAGGAGGAAAGATAGAGAATGAAGCTAATTAAGACAAAAACTAAATTCTCATTTTAAAGAAGATTTTGAGGAATGATAAAACTTTTTACTATTTCTAAAAATTAAACTATTATAACTGGAACCCATAAACGATTTTTATAGGATTGTATTGAATGTTGACATGAGTATTGAATTGGTGGCTACAAATTTATATGGTAATATATTAATATAAAGAGTTATAGGAATTAATTGGTATGAAAAGCTACAAATAAACTAATTAATGTATAGGGAGAGATGTATAAGTACAAAAATTAATGTAAAAAATTACATATATAGATATATTCAGTAATTATCAATATAGGATATGAAAATTTGCACCAAAAAATAATTAATATAGGGTTTTTATATTAATAAAGCAACCCAGCTTGATAGCAAAATATATATGAAACATATTGAAGTAGTAAAAAAGAATAAAATTAATTTATTCACGTCATTACCATATAAAAAATATATTTAAAATAGAGTTAGAACATCAGTTTACTTCCTATATATTAAATTTGTTTTTCAATCTTTAAAAAAAAGAAGAAAAAAAAGCATGATACTTTTCCATTGAAAAGGGCACGACAATTGGACTTTACCCATTTTGAACGAAACTATCCTTAATTAGATTTCTTATATTAAGAAGCCTTTAATGTATTGATACATTTTAAAATTTAACATTTTAATTGCATTCACTTATCTGATCTCGATTTAAATAGTATTATTCTTTATAGCCTTATACCCTAGAAAACAATGGGACTAAAGGCTATCGCTTTCCTTACAGCTTTATAACAATTCTTTCGAGCAAAGCACAGAGAGATTAGGCAGTTTGCTATAATGCATGATTTTGTAAAAACTTTTAAAAGACATTATTTATCAACTTTGAAATATTTTAATATTTTTCTTTATCTCGTTTGATTTTAAAAACTAAAATATTCTCTATTATATTTTCTTTCTATATAAATGATATTGGACGAAAATAGAGTTTAGATCCTTTCTGGTAATCAACAAGTTTTGACTTTTTTTTTTTTTCTGGGACGCAATGCAGAAAATTCTCAATTCTCAAGTGTTAGCAAGATTTTGCAAATAATTTTTCATGCTCAGTGTCTCGTTGAACTTAGTATTTATAGTGTTTTTTTTTTTCTTTCTCATATGAGCTTCAGCTAAGGATGGGAATAGGCCAGGCTACTCACCATAAGCCTATGGCATAGCCTATTTATGCCTAGTTTGGCTTAACATATTTAATAAAAAACGCTAGGTCAAGGCCCAAAAACTAGATTTTTTTTAACTAAATAGGCTAACATTGGTTCTTCTAAAGCTTATGAAGCCTATTGGCTGACCTATTTATCATTCGTCACATAAAAAAACATAACAATAATGATATGATATTAAACAACTAACTGATTTTATTTCTTTAATTAGTCCCTTAGAATCCTTTGTCTTTTGGGATTACTTTTTATTGAAACGATACTATTTATACTTAGATTTGAACTTTTGTAGCGCCCCCTCTTGAGATAGCACCTAAGATGAGGCACTATCCCTATTCCTTCCTTAAGCATGCATCAACATAATCAATAGGCCCATAAAATTTTTTCACAATGTTTCCGATAACATAAACAACATCACAATCTTACAGTTTGCTTTAATTCAAATGTAGAAGCTATATTAGAGCACTAGATACCATAATAAGAAGCTCAACAACATTCAAACCAAAATATCATCACTAGTACCATGATTCATATATATAAACTACGAGTATATCAGTAGTCATGCCATATCACAACATCTCTAAATAAAACTACCCAGATGTGCAGTCATATATATGTATACATAAATAGGCTCCAGTACAGATCATCACTACTAGGTTTGTTGGATCTCATATCCTCATGTCTCTTACCTACCTGAATAAAATCAGGTAATACACGAAGGTGAATTATAAGGACTTAGTGAGGATAGTGTAAAGTAATGCCTGACCAATTGGAAATCAAGGTCCACAGATAACAATCAATGACAGTTTAGCATGAGGACAATAAGTTTATGCCAAAAGAAAATAACAAAGGAAATCAAGTTACTAGTAATTGCTAGGTCGGAAGCTGTGACCTTGGGCTCAACAACCTGTTCGTCTCAAACAATTCTGCTCGGGAGGTTTAAAGACATCTCAACAGATCACCATCGGGAGGTATAAATTTAGCTCGTTTGCCCGTGACATCAGCCCAATCTAAACTTAGATTCCACTCCAACCTTATTACTCCATGAGTAGAATACAATTACAAAGATAGCAAACCCAACCAAATATGTAAGTCTAAGATAAAATATAATATATCATGCATATTGAAAAAATCCTTATGCCTCTATAACAGTACAATAACAGTTCAGTTCAGTATAGTAAACAATCAGTTCATTAGCTTAACTATGACAGCTTGGCAATAATAGTAGCTCAAGTATAATAGCTTGGCATTAATAATAGCTCAAGCATAACAGCTAGGCAAGGCGCTTGGCCAACAATTCTCCTGTACATATTTTTCAGTTTAATCAATCAATCAGTCAAATGCCAACATGGCAGAATAATGAGTTTTACAACATAATTTCAATAAAGCCGATACTGTAGACAATGACAGAAAAAATCAATCAAGGAAGCCAGCACGGCTAACGACAATATAGGATACAGTTCAATCGATACGATAACATATAAGACATAGAATTGTTCATGGTACTAGAACAAAAACAAACAGTTAATTCATACGATTTTGATACACATTAGCCAATGATACTAGTCAAAAGCTCAACAATTAATGATAGTCAACGCTATTCAATGAATGACAGTTAAGATAGTAGAACCTCACAGGGTTCAGGTAACAGCAATAATGATAATCAGATCGGATATCAAGCAGTAGAACCTCACAAGGTTTAATAGTTAATTGATAATAGTATTGATAGCAAAGACAAGTATTAGATCAACTGAACCTCACAGGATTCAATCATAATAATATTGCTTTAATTAAAGAATTACCAGGTCGGTGAATCCTCACCTTAATCACATCAGCAATGCAGCCAAACTCTACTAATCCTCAGGGTCAAACCCTCCGCCACCTATTACAAAAAGTAACATTATATTAAAACCCATATTCAATCCTAATGATCACTAACACTCAGAATCATACCAATAACAACCCAAATCTGAGTAATTATCCTACTGATAAAGGTGTTAGGGTTTGATTCAATATTACTGCCCTAACCATGCTATTAGTATTGGATATATAGACGTATACGGGGTTCACTCATATATATAGTTCCATATCTCGATGTTGATTATAATAATCCAGTTATCAATAAAATCCAAGCTTTTGTTGATTAAGTCATGGTTACATAAAATTAAGGTTTTCTACACTTAATATGCTATATGATCAATAGTTTATATGAAATAATATCATTTTGAATTCACTAGGCTTATTTAATCAATCCAAGGTGTTCTATTTTTATGCATGGGTGTCCTGACTGATTTTTTTTATCATTATATATGATAATATAAGATTTGGCAATGAATAGAATGTGTATATACACACGTGCAATTATATATATATATAACCATCATCAGTTTATACCAATTCTTCACAAATGAGCTGGAATTTCAACAATCAAGTCGCAAACATGTGTTCACCGCAATGAGATAGTGATTTTACCCAATTGCTGCCACCATTAGCTGCCATCAAAAATCTAAACCACCATCACTTAGAGATGCAACTCAGCTTATAGAATACAAGCCCTCAATCAATTTCAATAAACAACCCCAAATCACGGCTCAATTTCCATCTAAAAAAGCAACTTCGCCGCCTCATGCCACCACGTTGGTTTAAGCCAAATTTTGTTGCCACCGCTAGTCCATTTTAAAATCTGAAAATATTGGTGAGTTCTTGGAGTTGAGCTCTACAAAACTCAACTTTTGGTTTTGTCAATCAATTGCCGAGAAGTAGTACTCGCTAAGCTTCACCATTGCTCACTTTCGAGCATTGATTTCATCGCCATCTGTCGGTCTTTTCTGATTGCATGTGGGGTCGCTAGAGTCTTGGGAGTGAGAGCAAGGTGATGGTCAGAGTTGTTCTAGGTATTGGAGGGTGGTCAGAGAAGAGAGAGAGAGAGAGAGAGAGAGAGAGAGAGAGAGAGAGAGAGAGAGAGGGGGTGGTGTGCAATGGTGAAGAATGAAAAATGGGCGTGAAAATGAAAATTTTGATGAAAAATTAGGGGATATAATGAAAATTTTGAATTTTATAGATTCAACGTTTCCAAATTTGCAGATTGACCTTAACTATTTAAGAAATCATTCAATTAAGCCCAAAATGTTTTTAGTGTAATTCAATTTAGCCACCAGTTTCATGAGTCCTCACACTGGGTCCTTTAATTTAATAAAATTAAACATTAGCCCCCATAATTAAATAAACAGTGCAATTACATCTTTTAAAATTGCATTATAACCTACAAAACTTTCAAAAATTTTTACAAATATTAAATAAATTTCTAGAAAATAATATTTAAATAAAATATCAAAATATCACAAATTTTAGGGATGTTACAATCCCTCCTTAAAAAAATTTGGTCCCCAGATTCTCACCTAAATACTAAAAAAAGTTCTAGATACTGTTGGCGCATGAGGTCCTCTAGTTCCCATGTTGCTTCCTCAACATTATGGTTGCACCAAAGAACTTTCATTTGAGGAATCCTCCAATTCCTAGGTTTTCAAAACTTTCAATCAGAATACCAATTGGCTATTCCTCATATGTCAAATCACTTTGCAATGGTACGTTGGCTAGGGGAATAATATGGGAAGGTTCATGGCAGTGTTTTTGAAGATGTGACACGTGAAAGACATCACAAATGCCTATCACGCTTTGCAGTAAAGCCAAGCAATATGCCACTGGCCCAATCTTTTCACTTATCTCATAAGGGCAAATATATCTGGGGCTCAGCTTTTTGCCTTTGCTAACTTTTTGAGCTCCCTTTCACTAAAATACTTTAAGAAATACCTAACAACCCACTTCAAACTCCAAATCTTTTCTTTTATTATTCGCATAACTCTTCTAGTGATCCTATGCAGCTTTCATTCGCTGCTTGATAATTTGAGTATTTTCAATAGCCTCTTGAATTAGCTTTAGCCTAATAGTTTCTAGAGACTTACAGCTTCTACCCTTCTATTCCTTAAAGTCCTAATGTAACGAGGATCGATATTTTCTGCCATATATTGCTTCATATGAGGCCATTTAGATAGTAGACTAATAACTGTTGTTATATGTAAATTTGATCGTAGGTAAATGTCGACTCCAATTCCTGCTAAAGTCCACAACACAAGCCCTCAACATATCCTCTAGTATTCGGATGGTCCTCTCAGATTGTCCATCCATTTGAGGATGAGTAGTAGAACTAAAATGCAACCTTGTCCCCAAGTGCTCCTATAGAGCTTTCCAAAGTCTTGAAGTAAACTTTAGATCTCAATCAGATACAATACTAACCAGTACTCCATGTAGTCTCACAATTTCTTTCATACATTTTTGCCAACTTCTCAACTTTGTACAACGTCCCAATAGTTAAGAAATGAGCAGACTTGTTAGTTTATCCATTATCATCCATATGTTGTCGTAACCTCCTCTAGTTGTAGGCAGGCCCATCACAAAGTCCATACTAACTTGTTCCCATTTCCAATCAGCGATTGGAAGTAGTTAGAGTGATCCTGATGGTCGTTGATGTTTATCCTTTATTAACTAACAGGTTAAACATCTGCATATGTAGTCCACGATATGCTTCTTCATTTCATCCCACCAAAACTACTTCTTTAGGTCTTGTACATCTTAGTACCTCTTCAGCACACCATGAATCTTATCTTGTGTACCCATCTAACAATCTTCCTCCTATCTCTTCTGGCATACAGATCTTTTTGCAGAGCAAAAGGGTACCTTAACTGTCAGTATTAAATTTGGATTCTCCAGATTCCCTGATTGCTTCTTTTTGTATCAATATCCAACTATCTTGAGTTTGAGCTCACCGTATCTCAGCATACAACTCTAGTACACTCACTCAACAAGCCAAACTTTTTATTTCAATATCATCACGGCGGTTATTCTCAAAGCTTTAGTCACTGTTGTTCCAATTATGTGGGCCATTTTAGCTTTTTCGCTTAGCGCATCTGTCACCACATTCACCTCCCTTAGGTCGTAAGAGATTGAGAAATCATAATCTTTGTGAAATCCACCCATTAGCAATATATCATATCTAGGTCCTTTTATGACCTCAAATATTTGAGACTCTTGTGGTTTGTGTATACCTCAAATGTGGCTCCATAGAGGTAGTGCCTCAACTTAGATAGTGCAAAAACTATTGTAGCTAGCTTTAAGTCATAAGTGGGATAATTTTTCTCATGTGGCTTGAGCTTCTAGGATGCATAGGCAATGACTCACCCCTTTTGCATCAGTATGCACCCAAATCCTTCCTTTGAAGCATTCATATATACCACAAAATTCTCCAATCCCTTTGGAAGAGCTAAAATTAGGGCCGTTGTTAATTTGCTCTTCAGCTCTTGGAAACTTCTCTCACAATCATCATCCTAGTTAAATGGTTGATCTTTTTGAGTTAGCTTAGTCATTGGGCCAGCTATTTTAGAAAAATCCTGAACAAATCTTCGATAATTACCATCATATTCTATAATTACCATCACATTCTCGAGCCTCTTCCAATTGACTATTACTTCTATCTTAGAGGGATCAACCTTCACTCCATCAAGGCAGTCTTTGGGACATCTTCTTCTCTAATCTTTAACTAGTAATACCCCTGCATCAAGTCTAACTTCGAGAAGATTGTAGACCCCTACAATAGGTCAAATAACTCTTCCACATGCAGTAGGGGGTATTTATTTTTTATAGTAACTTTGTTTAACTCCTTGTAATCAATGCACATTCTCAAGGATCTATCTTTCTTCTTAACAAATAATACTAGGGCTCCTTAAGGAGATGTACTAAGCCGAACAAATTTCTCTTCCAGCAGTTCCTAAAGTTGATCCTTTAGTTCTTTCAATTCTACTGGTGCCACTCTATAAGGAGTTCTGCATACCGATGTGGTTCCTGAGAGAGTGTTAATAACAAATTCTATCTCTCTGTTTGGAGTTAATGAGTTTAGCTCTTTCAAAAATACTTTAAGGTATCCAACTACTACTTCTACCTCTTCGATTTTGGTTGTATCCCGGGGCTTATTAATAAGATAGGCCAAAAATCCCCATCCATCTTCTTTCAAAGTTCTTCTGGCATCCAATGTTGACACAATTGGTATTAGATGATTTTTATCCATTGGTTGGTGGGCTGACACTGACATTTTGTTTCCAAGTGCCACACATTTCGTGTAACAATTCACATGTGCTTGATGTCTATACAGCCAATACATTCCAAGCAGCAGATCATATCCTTGAATAGGCATTTGAATCAGATTAGCTAGGTATATCTCACCTCTTATCATGATCGGGCATTCCCAATATATAGTATTAACAGTCAACCCTACTCTTAATGGCATTAGAACTTCTATTTGGTTGCCATAATCTCAGGTAGCTTATTGATTTTTTGTGAAAAATGAGATAAATATAAAAGAGTGAGATACACTAGGATCATACAAAGCATTACCAGAAATTCCAAAGATAAAGATCATACCTTCAACCACCTCATTTGGATTAAGTGTATCCTCTCATGTTAGGGCATAAATGCAAGCTTGCACTTTCTGCTTCTCTTTTTCTCCCACTACCTGCTCATTTTTTTAGCTAGTAGGTACTGCCCTTTCCTGTTGGGACAGTCTTGCAAAAAGTGTTAATCACTACCACATCCCATGCACTTACCCTACTTTATCCAACATTCAATTTCTTTATATCTCAACCTTCCATAGAACCCATATTATTTCTGACTCGCACCTTGGGTTAGGTCCACTATCCCTTTCATCTTGTGGTGCATGAGGCGTAGCACTCTCCATCTATAATTTAGGCTGCTTTCTTCCTGTGCTACTTTGTCCTCTAGGGTGTGGCCTTGCTTTTTGATTCCTTTCTTCAATTTTGCGAATTTTTTGCAGTTTTGACTCTAATTGCAGTACTTTGCTCACTGCTATGTTCAAGTTTGGCAAATCAAAAGCTGTTAGCCCTAGTCAAAGTTCTGATCTCAACCCTTGTATGGACTATCGGGTTCATCTATTCTCATCTTCCATCATGAAAAGAGCATATTGAATTAATCGACTAAATACTGCCTCATACTGGTTGACTAAATGATTCCCTTGTATCCAACTCATAAATACTCTTTCTCTTGCCTACTTAACTACCAAGGGAACATACTTATCCATGAATTCTTGAGTGAAATTCTCCTAGGTTCTGAGAGTTCTTATGGTAGTCTACCTTTGATCGATTATCTTCTACCAATTGTGCATAAGACCCTCTAAGAGAAAAGTAGCATAAAGAGAAAAGTAGCATATCCAATCTTCTGCTCATCAGGGTACCGTAGAGTATCAAATATCTTCTCCAAACTTTCAACCCACATCTCAGCATCGTTCAAATGCTCAACCATCAGTACCCTTATCATTTGCCCTTACTCTACCTCCCCTAACTGGGCCACGTCATCCCAATTGCACTTTTAAGCCCCTATACTCAGCAGGTTGATTCATAGCTGGTTGTTCTAATAGATTAGATTGTGAACTTTCTTCCTTAGGCTATGCCTGCTGATAGGCAGGTTCTCCCTGTCTAATATTTTGAGGTACGATGTCTCTCCTGCCAGGCGGTTTACCCCTGCAACCTGCTTTTGCTGGATCAAGAGCACAAACACTCTCACATGACACCATCATAGGTTAGATCCTTCTTTAAGTCTTAGACCTATGATCATTTTATCGCAACAACATCCAAATCATTATCAACTCCCTCAAAACTCAAATCACAACAAGAAATATAGAAAACAAACACAAAAATAATTAATAAATCAAACCACATAAAGCAAATAGTACTCAAGTAGATTACAACTGAGAAAAGGTTCCATTCATGTATATATAAATTGGTGAGAGTAGTTATATCCGAGTATTTATAATTTCAAAATTTCAAAAGAGGTCACACTATTAGTATGCCTAGTCATAAAAAAATTAACAAAGCTATATGGGTATTGTCCTAGAGTTAGATAACCTAGCTAAATTAGCTTAGTCTAACAGTTAAAGTTGCAATATATATGTATATCCATAGATATATCTTATATACACTAACAAAGTGCTCAGTCTAAGTCTTCCTCATCCATGATAACTGACTCAACATCTTCCTTTTCTTCTTCGATCTCCACAATTTTGTCATCCTCAGGGGGTGCATCCTCTAAAAACTCTAGCCCAACAAGGTCATCACCAGACGGCACATCCTCTAGAAACTCAAGCCCAGTTACATCATCCTCAAGTGGTACACCAACTAAAAGCTCTTACACTGAGTCCATATTCGAATCCTTATCAATTGGATCCTCTTCCTCAGGATCTTCCTCTATAGGGTCCTCTTCAACAACATTCTCAATAGGCCCTACAACATGATCCTGCACTGGCTCTCTAGCAAGAACCTCCTTAATAAGGATACCCTGATCATGTCTTTGCTTAAGAGAGAGTCATATCCTTAATGGTTTGGCTTCAATATCAATCTCTACCCTAAATCTTATAGCCCAATATATGGTACTATCATAGGAGGCTACTATCCTCCTAGCCTTCTCCATGATGACATGAGTCACATCTACATTTCCCTTTGGATCAAACTCTAATGTTCTAAAAGTTTCTTCTATCTAGAAACGTATAGCTCAAACCTCATCTATCTAGGCCTTAGCTATCTTTACCTGTACCACCTCTCTTTCTCTACCCCTCTGCATCCTATTTAACATATAGCTCCTAGCACCCATTATCGGTTTTAGAAGATAGGCCTCGGCCTCTCTACCCATTAAGGCCTGTCTCATATCATAAAGCCTCTCTTGAAGGATTTCATACTTTTCTTTCAATTTTTTCTTCTCGGCTTGCAAAGCTCTAATTTTCCCTTTTAAAGCTTTTATAAATTCATCCTCCTCAATAGGTTCTTTCCTATCTCAGTGCCTGTTAGCCATCCTGCAGTCATAACGTTCCTTTATCAATATTAAACAAATCAAATTCATCTTAAGTTCCCAAGTTACATAACACTTTCTCAACATGTGCAAATCACTTAAAGGTCATATCTTATGATCCTGTTTCAATTTGGCTCAAGTTCCCAAACCAAGCTCTGAAACTACCTAAGCAGAAGTACTATTCTAGTTCATTCCTTAAACATGCATCAACATAATCAATAGGCCCATAAAATTTGTTCACAGTGTTTCTAATAACATCAACAACATCACAAGTTTACAGCATGCTTTAATCCAAATGCGGAAGCTATATTAGAGTGTTAGATAACATAATAAGAAGTTCAATAGCATTCAAACCAAAATGTTGTCACTAGTACCATGATTCTCATATACAAACCATGAATATATCAGTAATCATGACATATCACAATATCTCTAAACAAAACAACCTAAAGCACTGTCATATATATGTATACATAAATAGGCTCCAGTACATATCATCACTATCAGGTTTGTTGAATCTCATATCCTCCTATCTTTTACCTGTCTGAATAAAATCAAGTAATACACGATAGTGAATCATAAGGACTCAGTAAGGATAGTGTAAAGCAATACATGACCAATTGGAAATCAAGGTCCATAGATAACAATCAATGATAGTTTAGCATGAGGACGACAAGTCAATGCCAAAAGAAAATAATAAAGAAAATCAAGTTGCTACTAATTGCTAGGTCGGAAGCTATAATCGTTGGCTCAACGGCCTGTTCGCCTCAATTGATCCTATTCGGGAGGTTTAAGGATGTCTCAACCAATCACAATTAAGAGGTATAAATGTAGCTTATTTTCCTAGGACATTAGCTTGATTTAGACTGAGATACCACTCCAGCCTTATTGCTTCATGAGTAGAATACAATTACAAAGATAACAAACCCAACCTCATATGCAAGTTAAAGATAAAATATATCATGCATATCAAAACTTTTTTATGCCTCCGTAACTGTACAATAATAGTTTAGTTTAGTACAGTAAATAATCAATTCAATAGCTCGACCATGACAGCTCGATAATAACAGTAGCTCAAGCATAACAACTTAGCATTAACAATAGCTCAAGCGTAATAGCTTGGCAAGATGCTCGGCCAACAGTTCTCCTGTACATATTTTTTTGTTCGATCAATCAAATAGTTAAATGCCAATATAGTAGAATAATGAGTATTACAACATAATTTTAATAAAGCCAGTACGATAGACAATGACAGCAAAATCAATCAAGGAAGCCAACATGGCTAGCGATAGTATAAGATGTAGTTCAATCAGTATGATAACATATAAGACATAGAATTGTTCGTGGTACCAGAATATAAACAAACAGTTGATTCATACAGTTTGGTTACACATTAGACAATGGTACTATTCATAAACTCAATAATTAACAATAGTCAATGATATTTAATGAATGGCAATAAGATAGTAAAACCTCACAGGGTTCGGGAACTCAGAACAAACGATAACAATAGTCAAGGCAGTAGAACCTCATAGGGTTCAAGTAACAACAATAACAATAATCAGATCGAATACCAAGCAATAGAACCTCACAGGGTTCGGCAGTCAATTGATAATAGTGTCGATAGCAAAAATAGGTATCTGATCAACTGAACCTCATAGGGTTCAATCACAATAACATTACTTTACTTAAAGAATTACCAGGTCGATGGATCCTCACCTGAATCACGTCAGCGATGCAGTCAAACTCTACTGATCCTCAGGGTCAAATCCTCCATCACAATTAGAAAAGTAACCTTATATTAAAACCCATGTTCAATCCTAACGATCACTAACACTCAAAATCATACTAATAACAGCCCAAATTTGAGTAATTATCCTATTGATACATGGGTTAAAGTTTGATTCAATATTACTGCCCTAAACATGCTATTAGTACCAGATATATAGACATATACTAGGTTCACTCATATATAGTTCCATAATGATACTCGATATTGATTAAATCCAAACTTTTGTCGATTAAGTAATGGTTACATAAAATTAGGGTTTTTACAATTAATATACTATATAACCTATAGTTTACATGAAATAATACCATTTTGGATTTACTAGGTTTATTTAATCGATCAAAGGAGTTCTGTTTTTATGCATAGGTGTCATGATTGATTGTTTTTATCATTATATATGATAAGATAAGGTTTGGCAATGATGGGAATGTGTATATACACACACATGTAATTGCATATATAACCATAATCATTTTATACCAATTCTTCACAAATAAGTTGGAAATTCAATGATTAGGTCGCTGCATGTGTTCACTGAGATGAGATGGTGATTCTACCCAATCGCCGCTGCCAAAAAACTAAACCCCCACTATCAGGAGATGCAACTCAGCTTACTAAACCAAAGCCCTCAATCAATTTCAGCAAACAACACCAAACCACCACTCAATTTCCACCTTTAAGCAACTCCGCCACCTCACGCAGTTGCGTCAATTTAAGCTAAATTCCGTCGCCACTACTAGTCCATTTTGAAATCTGTAAACACTGATGAGTTCCTAGAGCTAAGCTCTACAAAACTAGCTTTTGGTTTTGCCAATCAATTGCTGAAAAGTTGTTACCGCTGAGCTCCACCGTTGCTCACTTTTGGGTGTTGATTTCACCATTGTCTGTCGATCTTTTCTGATTGCATCTGGGGTTGTTGGAATCTTGGGAGTGAGAGGAAGGTGATGGTTGGAGTTGTTCTGGGTTTTGGAGGGTGGCCAGAGAAGTTCACTGGTGAGGGAGAGAGGTGGTACATGTTGATGAAGAATGAAAAATAGGGGTGAAAATAAAAATTCTAATTTTTATAGATTCAACTTTTTCAAATTTGTAGATTGACCCCAACTATTTAAAAAATCATTCAATTTAACCCAAAATATTTTTAGTGTAATTCAATTTATGGCCACCGATTTCATGAGTCCTCACATTAGGTCCTTTAATTTAATAAAATTAAACATTAGCTGCCCAAAATTAAATAAACGATGCAATTACATCTTTTAAAATTGCATTATAACCCACAAAACTTTCAAACATTTTTACAAATATTAAATAAATTCCCATAAAATAATATTTAAATAAAATATCAAAATATCTCAAATTTTAGGGGTGTTGCAACTTTCATAATTATACATTTGTTATTTATCATTTCGATTATTGCCTATCAAGGCCTATAACAAGTTTAAGCTTATTAAAAATTTATATTTATGTAATGTTTAGATTTAATTGAAGCCTTAGTGAAAAATAGGCTTTTATGTAAGCTTTCAAATTGGGCTAAGGTTTTAAAATTTATTAAAAAGCGTAAGCCTAACCTTAAAAAAATGTGTATTATGGATAATAGGTTAGGCACAGACTTGTTATTTGCGCAATAGGTCTAGCTTATTTAAGCCAAAGCCTAGTTTAGCCTAGCCTGTTTCCATGCATAGCTTTAGCCAATTAAGGTTCTCATGCCTATCTTTGTGGGCTTAGTCAGTTTGGCTCTCCGGCCTGTTTATTTGTTTAATTTATTTGATCTATTTGGCCATTTTAGTCCTTTTAACTCTTTTATCCTAGTATGCTTAATTAGTCATATCATCAAGTTTCCTACTTTCAATTTGGCGAGTTATTGTTTTCCAAACTATTATCTTGTATTAATCTCAACTTGATTTAAATTGAATGAATTCAATCAATGATAAATCAAATAAGTAAGTAATAGTGATTCTTTAATTAATCAATTAATAACCAATTAACTAAACTAATAATAAGTTTCTTCCTTTTTTTAATTTCCCTTTCTTTTTTGAAGGGTTGGCAACTGCGGGGCGCCTTGAATGTTAGGGAATCTCCGACCGACCTGAAACCAGCCGAAGCTCTGGCGTGGTCCGAGCGCCCTCTCCTTCTTTTATATCCCTGACTGCCAGGGGGGCGAGCAGGCGCACACTGAGGCGCTGGGCTTCGTCCAAAGCCTCAATCAGATTGCTGGCCGCCTACTGGCGAGAAGAGAGGCAAGCTGTGGCAAGTAGAGATCATGTTATCAACATGACCAGCTCACGCATATAATTGTAACCCATCCCTATTAGTTCCTAAAAGGTACATCATTTCTTCCTTCTTGTTGCGCCGATCCCTAACAATTCCAATGAGATCTCTAATTTCCTTATAAATGGAGATTGAGCATCAATGAAGAGCTTTAGCTCGTGTACTGGTCAAAGTCCACCTCACTACTTGAAGAATGGATTATGTTATAAATAAAACGTTAGCTAATATTGTCTAACTTATTATTTAATAATATGCATTGAATGATTATAATTCCTTATGGATCGCTTAATATTATTCATAAACTTAATAATGACAAGAATGGTTTCTAAATTATTAATGTCTATAATAAATGATGTATGTATAATAACATAATAGCAATATAAATATAGTCACCGAGTCTCTTAATAATAGGCAACAACTTGTATACAACTTTAAAAATTATTATTATAATAAAATAAAAGTTTTTATTACCTAGTATATAATAAATAATGACAACACTAATGATGTCACTTTGATATATTAATATTTTACAGCAT
>JACGDI010001495.1:472060-577659 GCA_014898725.1 Jacaranda copaia | reverse complement strand
AGATGTTACACTTTATTTTTTTAAGTGTTGCCAATGTGTGTATTTATAAAACTAAATACATATTATTATTTTAATGAAATAATTAGAGGTATTATATTTAATATCAACTAAGAATGAATTAACAACCATGAACCAATCAATAACAAGTATCAATTACAAAAGATTCAATTATCATAGAAGAAGAAAATTGATATTCTATACTAGTTGCGAGAAGAAACCATGAATAGTGTTAATAAGTGCATATAATAAATTCCTCCAACAGCTTCAATCAATTATTTTCGCAAAGCAAGAACAAATTTGAGGTAATTTGGAACCCTTTAACAAAATTTTGCTTGCAAGCCCATCCCATGGATTCAAAATATGGCGTAACGGTATGAAATTCTGATTAGGTGCGTATTGGGGGCAATTCCATTATGCGGAAGGAAAGTAATGTTGAGATCGTAAAGTAATGTTGAGATCGTATACCCAGTAAAAATTGTGATGTCTCATGTGGATTATGAAAAGAAATTTGTAGTACTAGTTTATAAGTTTTTACAATTAACTGCTCTTACAATTTAGATTAACTATTATCATAAAACAAAGACAAGTGAGACATAGAACCTAGCAAAACCCATTGTGCCATAGTCTCTCTTGCAAACCCCATTCCCCGTTTTCCCCAAGGGTAACAACAGGAGCACACAGTTATCATGGGATTCAAACTCTTGATCTTATTTCTTGAGTTCGACATTGCCACTTGAGTTATGCTTCATTGACAATTGATAAAAAAAGAGAGTTTGTTTCATTGACAAAATTTATACTTATTTCGAATTCCAATGTTAGCCTAAAAGTTTTATTATGTTAAAGATTAGTTCTCATATTCAATGCTAAATACATAGAAGTTGACAATTATTAAATGAAGTATAGAAAGTATATCTAGCTAGTAACCAAATCAATTTTAGTTGAGTTAAAGGTTGTTGCATAGAAGTTATCAAGAAAGAAAGAACGCTTCATCTTGACACAGTTTAGGTACATTAGTTAGACCATGAGAAAGTCATCTATGAATCATATACTTCTAATGAGATCGGAAGTAGTAGTTTAGCATGGTATCTATCAATGACATGTGGGATCGACTCAATAGAGCGAATGTAACTTTAGAAACTTGGATGGCTGAATTATGGGATTAAGGCATAATAACAATTGACACCAAAATTGCAAAAATAAAAATCATGACAAGGAGAATTTGGAATTTCAAAATGGTTGACCCCAAAATAATTGTGAGTCAAGTCCAAGGGTTACAGATAATTTTGCACAAGATAGATATGAAGACATGAGGTTCTAGTGAGTCTTTAAGGTAGTAGTTATGATTGAAAACCTACCTCATTCCTTAAAAGAGTTCAAGAGAACTACCTAAAGCACAAGTAGAAAGAGATAGAAATCTAGGATTTAATCATTGGACTGAGGATGAAAGATGATATTAAGATGTTTGAGGGACATCCAAAAAGCTTTAATAGAAGCAAAGAACAATCTGGGAGCGGAACATAAATACTAGCAAAAAGTTGAAATACCACATTGTAGCCAAATAAAAGACAAGGCTAAAGAGTTCAAAAACGACTGCTACAATTGCAACAAGGCGATCCATGTGATGAAATATTGCTAACTCTCAATGAAAAGCAATAAATAAAAGCAAGACTCGGTGGACTTGATCAAAGACAGGCATATCAATTGACATGTCGAATCTCATATTCAAGACATGCATCTGAAACCAACTTGGTAGATAACTTCAGAGTATGATAGTGGACACAGGTGTTAAATGTCACATTTGCTCAAACAAGGAGATGGGTAGTGGACACAGGTGTTAACTGTCACATTAGCTTAGACAAGGACTTGTCAAAATTCTAATCAATGTTTGAAAGCTATTTGTGGCAACTCCTCAATTTACAAAATTGTTGATCCAGGAATAATAGTACGGAATATTACCTTGGGCAAGTGGCTAGATGATATTATAAATGTGTCAAAAATCCAAAAGAGTTTATTGTCTAATTCGTTGCTAGATAATAGAGGTTTTAGCTACTGTTGAGTCGCATAAATTTATACTCACCTAGAATAATCAATTCATACACCAAGCATATGCGGCCAACTGCTATTAAAAGTGAATGTAATGCCTATAATTCGTAATTTTGAAAGCAAAAAAGTTACTATTTCTACTTTTTTGATTGAACGTTCTAATTTATGGCATGTAGATCATTTTATTGTTAACATTTTGCATGGATTAGTAAAATTGAATTTAGTGCTTTTAATTAAGATTAAACCTCATCATAAATGTGAGATTGGTGTAGAGGCTAAGGTAACTACAAGCAACATTTTTTTTGCTGAAAAGAAACATTACACCTAAAAATCTAATTTACAGTGACATCTGTGAATTGAAAATTGTGCAAACTAGACATCAAAAAACTATATCATTACTTTTTTTGATGAATGAATAAAATGTTGTTCCATTTTTTTGCTGAAAAGCAAAAATGAAGCCTTAAAAGTATTAAAATGCTATAAAAATGAAGTTGAAAATGAACTTAACAAATGAATAAAGATTATTTCTAGTGTAAAGATAAAGAAATACAAAGCACTATTTAAAAAGTTTCACTTTAAGTTTGACAGTATTAATTAAGACATAGTTTCTCATTGAATGCAATTAAATGAAATTGTCGAATAGAAGAATAATACTCTCAAGAGGTTGTGAATGCCAGATTAATAAATTCTGGACCATCTTAGAATTTTTGGGGGTAAATAGTTCTTTCAGCAAACCAAATCATTAATAAAATACCACGTAAAAGTTAAGATAAGACACTGTACTAGTCACGGAAATTTCCTAAGCCTTCATGTATATAAATACCTCAAAGTATAGGTGTATTTAGTTATGGAAGAGATACTAAAGCTTAAACAAGTTATACAATGAACGGTTCACTCCAAAATCATGAAGAAATTCATAAATAAGTTGTTAAGGAAGAAATATTGAAAATTAAACAAGTAAAAATAAGCTACAAAAATGTTGGTTGCATATTCATTCGATATTTTAATAACAGCAATGTATATTGATTCCTCATATGCAAATAAGCAATTCCTAATTACATAAAGGTACAATTATTAAGTCCAAAATTGTTTATTTTTAGGATAAAAGTAGAAACATTATTTTTAATAATGGAGCTTATAAATTTGTAGGCAATACTAGCATTCGAAAAATCAAAACGTTCATTAAATTAGAAAACTTACCAATTCAATCAATCATTGGTTGAACCGTAATTGAACTGCAATTAAACCGTGACATCCTAATTACACAATATATATTTATATTATATATATTACTTAAAAATTAATAAATTACCAAGATACAAAATATAAAGAGTTTAAATGATATTGTCTAACTTCACAATCTAAATTTCACAATTCATATTATAAATTATCACCACATTTTAAATATCTTAAATCTAAAGTTTAAGCACACCAATAATTTAGCAATATCGGAGCTACTTCTCATCGTCCTAACTTTCAAATAGCTTATGGAGGTGTACTTTAGCCTTAAAACCTTGAACTAAGATAAACAAAATTAAAAAATATTAATTTTGCTAAAAATCAAATGGAAAAAACTGGTTCGATTCAATTAAATCATGAACGGTTCACTAGTTTGAATGGTTCAACCGTTGGTCAGAATGGTTTTAACTAAATAAGGCATTTTTTTGGATTTTCCAATTTTTTTGAAAAACTGGACCAGTTCAATGACCGATCGGACTGTAGGGCACCTTTTTAGATTTTTTGATTTTTTCAAAAAACTAGACCGGTTCGATGGTCCCACCGGCCATCAAATCGGTTCAATTTTTTAAACTATGGTCAATACTCATTAAGATGGATTAATAAGTAACTTGGTGGTAAGCTCCAATTTCTACAAATAGATTAGTCGCAAGTTTGAATTTTATAAAGGAGAGTTGGGGAATTAGTCATTGATCCTCTGAAAAAAAAAAGAAAAAAAAAAAAGTGATGCCTATCAAGATAATAAAAAACCAAGATGCAATAAGATGACCAAAACAATAAAAATATTTGGTCTATATTTTAAAATTTGTGTTAGAAAGTGAATTCAAAATGATGAGTGAAATGTTGTCCAATTTAGTTCAATCAAGAAGCTCTATTCTGCGAAGAGTATCAAAAGCGAATTGAATCAATAATGCAAAATTGTATCTAGGAATTAGTAATTCATTAGGTTGTAAGTAAATCATCAAAGGAAAATATAAATCGAATGGATCATTAACAAATACAAGACAAGGTTGGTAGTTAAAAGGTTCAAACAAAAAAAGATTTTGACTTCTTTAACATATATTTTACCAACAAGAAGTATCACTCAATTAGAGTGCTCACTAAAGTTGCATGTTGCATTGCATAATCTTTAGATACATCAAATCAAATGGATGTAAAGATGGTGTTTTTTAGTGGGAATTAGAAAAAGAATATACATGAATAACTTGATTGGGTTGTTGTTTCCAAATAAGAGAAAAAGATGTGCAAACTCAAATAACTTGTTGCATAGACTTAAGCAAGCTCCAAGCAATGGCACTAGAAATTCAGTGAGACACTATTATCAATTAAGATTAACTAGCATGATAAGTGCATGTAAGCAAAGGCATACCAAATTCTTAAATTATAGTATGTCTATATTTTGATGGCATGTTTATCATGAAAAGAAATCATGAAATCATCATGAACACTAAGAAAAATATTTTAACATGAAGAATGTGGGCATAGAAAATGTTATATTAGGGATTAAGGCATCAAGATATATGATAGACTTACTCTATCACAATCTCATTATGTTGAGATAATACTCAAAAGTTTCAATGCGTATAAAAATCCTCTAATTGAAACACTAATAGTCCTAAACTTATTCTTAAGTAAGATTCATGGTAAACTCGTCATACCTAGAATGTTATAGGATAAATGACACTTTAATAATAAATTGGCATACACTAAATTTCAACAATTATTTAAATGGATTTCATTGATTAAATATGAAAATATTTTGGCTAGATGTGATCAATACGTGTAACTGTTCAAAATTAATTTCAGGTAAATGAGAAATTAAAAACAAAAATAAGTCTTAAATGTGTGATTAGTGTTGAAATTAGTAAAAACGTGAAAAGTAATCCACCCACATTAAAATTGAAAAATAGTTAAACCATCCTACAATTGACAATTTGTTTGAGTCCCAAAGTGTACTAATAGTGTTTGGAAACGGAGGGACCTACCTCCTAGTGGGCTTCAATCAAGAGCTATATAAGCATGTGTGCAGCAATTACCCAGCTCGGCCACAGCGTTGGCCTTGGCTTGGCTTATATTTCAATTTGAGCTCATTCAAGATTATATATTTTTTATACATAATAAATTAATAATTTATTTTGATATCAATATATTTTCCTCCAATTTAATTTTGATAAGTGGCATTAATTAAATATGATTATTTAGATGCCACATCAACTAACCGCATGTGAAACGATAGATGTGTTTGTCCAATGAGCATCCAATTAGTGGTTTTTGGATGAAATGATGTACCTACCCAATAACCACTAACTAGGCAAAGAGACATCCGATCATTGGCACTTTTCTAATAAGTTGTGTTCAATCCTAAACAATTGGATAATTATAAATAAACTATACATATTTGTAAATTCATTCATGCAACAACTTATGTAGTCATAGCTCCAGATAGTTTTGTGTATTCAAAGCAATTTAGTTCTCTTATAGTGCTTTGACTTGGCTTAAATTGTTCTTGAACTTCTACATGATAATATATATAATAAAATAAATTAATATTTTAAATCTTATCTATTTCATTCCAATATGATTTTGGCAAGTTCTATTGCTCAATCAACAAGTCATGACATGCTGATTAAGTGGACAAATGTGACGATTCAAATAATCGCCACATTAATGTAGACTACACACCTCAGAATAGATTTATTCCACAATACGGGTCCAACATGTGGTCGTTGGACAAAGTGATATGTGTTTTTAATCACCAATTATGGGACAAAAAGATGTGTCTAGTAATCACCCTATTTTCATTGGGTTGCATCCAATCACACACAACTATTCAAATATTATAACTAGACCCGTAATGTCTTTGAAATTCTTCCATCATACAGTGATAGTTTCAAATAGTTATTTTTGCATTTGTGATGAAAATAATTCTGTTATGAGTTATTTTTTAGTTTGTTATTCTTGAAATTTATTATTTTACTATCTCGGGAAAAAGTTCATTATATTCTAAAAGGCGATTGTTAAAAATCAAGAATAGTACTATGGTACAACTTCATGTTTAGGAGAAAGAGTCGAACATTTGTCTTGATCAATTCCTAGCGTCAGAGATATGCTAAGCTTGAACTAATAATGATAAACTTGAACTACAATTTTATTTAGCAAAATGATGTCTTCTATGGACAATTACATTAATAGAAAAGATAAAAGAAAAGTAACATGTTTCATGACTCAATTTAATATTAACTATATTCTAATAAATAGTCGCACTTCTAAAGATTAAGATAGAGTAACATAGAGTAATAACATAAAGTAACAAATCAAAATATCTAATACCCTTCCTTAAACTAAAAGTAATTTCGAGTTAGTGATGTCCCAAATCTGACTCTTTGTATTGCAAACACCAAGTGAACTTCTTAGCTTTATGAACACAACATCTTTGAGGTGCTTCATGAAGACATCAATGACTTGGTCTTTACTCTTGCAATAAATAACATTAATTATCTTTTCCTTTTTTGAGATCTTTCTAAAAGAGAAACTTCAAATTAAAATGTTTACTATTTCCATGTAGAATGGGATTTTAGAGAGTTTGTGATGTGTTAGACCTTCCTATGGAAAATGAAGCTCATTAAGAATATTTCTCATCCATATTGGTTGACAAGCATAAGAGGTTGTTGCTATAAACTCAAGCTTGATTGTAGATAGAGAGACAACTTGTTGTTCCTATATGAATCCTCAACAAATTACTATTTGAAATCTAATTAAAATATGTCTCCTTTCTTATAAACCATTTTGAAATTTAATGATGCCTTGCAAGTATTTGAGAATTCTACAGGTAGCCAGTAAATGCAGTTCTTTTGCTTACTCTATGTACCTACTAATAAGACTAACAACATACATTATGTCTAGTCTGGTAGCTGTTAAGTACATTAAACGCCCAGCAATTTGCATATATTAAGTGTTATCAATCATTTTCTATTTGAATCTTTCTTAGGTTGTATCCCTATCTCTAAAGGAGTGTAGATAACATTACAATTTTTCATTTCAAAATAGTCTAAAATATCTTAGACATAGTTCTTTTGTGAAATAAAATCTCTAATAGCATATCTTTACTTTATGTCATGGCCATGTTTGATATAAAATTTGGATAGTAGTAGTTAATAGTAAGTAATTGTGTGAAATTGGATTATTTACTATTCTATTTGATAGGAGAGATTGTGATAGAAATTAGGTATCATTAAAATCTTTAATAATCTGATATGAAGTGCTTGATTGGACCTACTACATTTTAGATGACTATTTTGCCCTTGAAAAAAATACATATATATAGCATTTAAATTTTATATATGTGTACATATAAATTAACCTAAAAAATTCAATTTTCACACTTAGTATAAATTATCAATTTTCAATATATAAATTATAAATTTTCAAAATATAAATTTTTAATTTTCAACTTATAAATTATAATTTTTATTATATAAATTATGAATTTCCAATACATAAATTTTAATTTTCAACATATAAATTATAATTTTTATTATATAAATTTTCAATTTTCAATATATACATTATAAATTTTCCATATATAAATTATGAATTTTCAATATATAAATTTTCCATTTTTAATATATAAATTATAAATTTGCAATATATAAATTGTCAATTTTTAATATATAAATTATAAATTTTCAATATATAAAATTTGATTTTTGATATATTAATTTATGAATTTTGAATGGCAGTAGTGAGAGTCTGCACAGAGGGGGTGAAAAAATCATCACACAAGGATAAAAAAAATGTTCTAATTAGTTGAGGAGAGAAGCGTCTTTTTTGTGAAAAGCAGCTTAGAGCAACGAATGAAATTACGTAGTAATAGCTCAAGAGTAGCGATGTCAATCTCGCCTAATCTGCTGAATAGTGCGGACCATGAATTCAGTAATGGTCAGCTCAAAAAGTTAATTATGCCAATCAAACGAGATATTACCTAACATTAGAGGGTCTTGTAGTGGCTAATTTGGGGAATCAAACATGCCCCATGAAAATAATGCATTCTCAGACATATCAAATTTCTTTATCATGGACTCATTAAATTTATCAAGATTCCTAGTAAAATTAGATCATCAATATAAACATACAATAACAATATTTCCATCTTCAGTTTTTACAAAAGAAAAGAACATGCTCATAGGGATATTTCCTAATCCAAATCCAGCCTTTATGAAATAAGCATCTATATAACTATACCAAGCTCCCAAAACATGTTTTAGCCTCTATAATGCCTCATTTAACTAATACACTTTATACCTGAATCCACATTTCACATAACTAGGAAGTTGATTGATGAATCTAGTTCCTTTGAATCCCTATGAAGATATGTTGATTTTTACATTCATCTAGAAAATTGGCTAGGAACTTTGTGCTATCAAAGCCACCAATAGTCTAATTATATCAAATCTTATCACACCAAATTTTTGTATCATTTAACCACCAAGTGCAACTTATATTTTCAATATAGACTTTTTCTTACATTTTATCTTATAAATCCATTTAACCCCAACCTCTTTTGTCCTCTTAGTAAATCAATGAACTCCTATGTATTATTTTGTTTAATGGCAATGACTTCATCATCCATAACCTTTTTCCAGTCTAACTCATTCAAAATGATCCAATTCTAATCATTGTTTGCATCTTTTAAATATTTCTTTTAGAATGTTCTCAACAACTCAATTTTCACAAACTTCTATAGGAGAATCAAATTTGGGAAGTCTAGCTACCATTTCCTTTTGTTGTAATATTTTTAATCATCTAAAATGCAAATGTCTATACCGATACTGCAACAAGCAAGCTAGGTTAGTCAACATTGTTGTAAAACAACAGTGACTAACTTTTTGAAATGTAAAGGAAACATCATATTTTTAGTCATGCTAAATTTTGCAATCAAGCCCAACTTGTCTCATCTCAAGTTCATATCCCCCATTTTCAATGAAGTTGCTTGAATAATTTTTTTTTAATTTTGAACAATAACCTACATATCCCTTTCCCATGAGTAAGACTCTAAAGCTAACTCCAAACTTCTTTGTATCTCAAAAGGATTCATGAAAAATAGAGAAAGTTAAGTTATCTCCGCTCATATAATTGTTGCAAATAGTGTAAGACGCCACAAATCCTTATTGGTTTCTTTTCTGCATGGCAAAATATTAACAAGGATATTCCATCTTCCTTTTCTTTTTCATTGCAAAATTAGACCTTTTTCAATGCATTTTATATGCGCAACACTTAAAATGATGATGACTATATTTGTGGCATAAAAGAAATTCTACATTAATTTTGTCACTGTCTCTAGACATTAATTTTTTTCCCACTAAATGATGGCCTCAAATATTTCCTTTTGGACTCCCTTCACTTGCTTTGATATTGAAATTTCTACCCTTTTCACTTACTTTTCTCAATTCTAACATTTTTGTGAATTAGTACTTGCTTGTAAAGCTTACTCCTTATTATCTTGTTAGAATAAGTTTGCTCATGTACCAACAAAGAATTATGTAGTTGTATCAAGATTTTTAGATTTTTTTTTATTGAACAAATAACAAAATTGACTTTTAGCAGCCTGGATTAAAGGATCTTTTCAACAATAAGAGCATCTTCAAGTTTGAATCCATGAATCCACATCTTGTTTGCGATTATTATCATTCTTGAGAAACTATGTTGCTAGACTTTATGCGCAAAGTCTTGATTTCCCCATGGAGATTTTGAAATTGTGCACACTTCACCCTTGTACTCCCTTGCTACTTTTTCATGGAGTCCCAAACTTTCATTGACATATCTTTATTAAAAAATGTTTCTAAGATTAAGCGACCAATAGCTTGAAAAAGGTGAGCCTTCAAATTTTTCAACTTATGTGCATCTATTAAAATAGTTCAACTATTGCTTCTAATGAAGCTGTTATCAACAACCTATCAATACTCTTTTGATCCTAAGAAACTTTCCATTAGCATGATCTAATGATCATAGTGACTATCAAAATAAAGAATAGTTGGTTGTACAAACCATAGTCATGAATTGATTTCATTGTTGTTGCAAGCGCTATTTCTCTCTTCCTTGCGTATTTCATGCATAGAAATTGTACTTATTTTTTATACCAATGTTGATCTTGACTTAATACTGATAAACTTGAATTATCATTTTATCAAGCAAAACATTGCATTTATCAGCAATTATACTAGTAGAAAAACAAAATAAAAGAAACATATTTCATGACTTTAATAAGTTCCTATTTTATCTCTAACTCAATATCTATGACCCAATAGAATAACCACACTCTTAAAGACTAGGACAAAATAATATAATAACAAAGAGGAACAAATAAAAATAGCTAACAATAAAAAATCTATCAACCTTAAATCTAATTTTTCCTCATAGTGTTTTGCTTGAAATAACGAGATAGAATCAATATCATTGCCACGATAGTTACGAAATGCAAATTGAATGATTATCATATAGGAGACTTCATTAAGCTAATGCATTGTTGGCTAGGCATTAGCAGCTCGTGTAACCATAAATTGTTGCAATGAACAAACTAATAATGAGTTATTTATTAATGAAGGACACGACTTAAATCTGATTTCAAGCTTCAATCTCCAAGAAAGACCTCTCTACAACATACAATCCTATTAATTGATATTTTGCTCCTTATATTGAATTAATCCAATGTTCTATTTTGTTCTTGTGAAATATAGGTGGCAATAGTGTCACTTATTATTTAGCTAAGTATACAAATTCTCTTTGTGGGATTTATTTAAACTTGCTTTTTGTTGAATTGAAAAAATTCATATTCAATAAATTATCATTTTACATCAAAATTTTAAAAAAAATGAAAACCTAAAAATGAAACAAAAGCTTGTAGATGCGATATGCCCTAGCAACATATTATAATAGCAAAATTATTTTTTTTCATCCTATAATTATCCCCAATTTTTATTTTTGTCCAATACATTATGGAATTTCAATTTTAATCATGTATGCATCAAACTGCTTGCACATTTTGTCTGATATTTGCTAGAATTTTAAAAATTGAGAGAAAAAGTTGAGCTAACATACCAAAGTTTCTTCAATTTAGGGATATTTTACTTTGTACGTAAAATCCCAACTTATAGTGTTTTTAATTTTTAATTTTTTTTGTCTTGTTTGCATTTTCTTAATGTTGATGGTTGCCTAGTTGGAATGTAAAGTACAAAAAAAAAAAAAAAAAAAAATCAATTGCATAAGTTTGAGGCAACTAATTTTCTTTCCTCTCCATATTTCTAATCATCAACCCTATCCCTCACAAATAAAGAACCCTGTACCTCGCATTTTCAACATTCAAATCAAAGTCAAAATCTAAATCAAATTGTAAAATCAAGTAATTGAAGTCGTCCATATTGCTAACAAGAAAACAATGGAGTTGCGTGACTCAAAATATAATGATGCGATTCCACCTAAATATTGTAAGTCTTTATTCTAAACAATTGAATTTCTTTAGTTGATTTTTATTTGATAGATGTGTCAACATATGGCATAGACTACTTTTTGGAAAAATGTATGTCCAATGGCTTTTTTACATATTTTGTGTTTTATAGTTACATGTTCTTTTAGTCTGAAAGTTTGCTACTTGTGCGCTTGAATACAAAATGCTATATAAGACCAAAATGATGGTGGCCCCTTAGAGTTTGTTGTTATTTTTCAGTTTCTCTAGTATGCATTGTTATTTTCTTTCACTCAAAAATGAATGTGTAGGTTCCTCCGTGGATGTTATTTCTTTTGTTAGTGTAGGCTTATATGAAGCATGTGGTTTCTCTAAAGATGTTGTTAATATCTAGTCTTTAAATACCTAGTAATTTTTTTTTCTTTTACCAGTGCATGCTTATGAAATATTCAAATCCTATTTTCTATTGTGTTATAACATATAATATTTTTTTAATGATCTACTTATCGATACAATGGGAATGTTACTTTAGCTATGCACTATAGTGGTTAAATTTAAAACTTGTTCTACCATAGAATATTTGAGGGGTTCTGCTTATAAGTTTGACTATGTAAAAGTTAAGCATGCGTCTATAGTTGAATTAATGCAGCTAAGTAAGTAAGTTGGCTTATGTGGTTAGGAAAAACATTAAACTATAATGCTTATTGTCTTTAAACAATTGATGAATAATAATGATTTGCACGATAGGTGTTTTTGAGAATTTAAATGAGGTTAGTGAAGTTAATTATACATAGACAGTCACCTAAAATTTTGGGGTAGTAAATTTAAATTACCCATGATTCAGAGGATGAAAGAACAAAGTAATTCGAAATTCTTTCATAATTCTTATTAGAATAAGTTACTTCCTAACTTTATCACTTTTAGTAGTGATAAACTATGTGGTGATTATGAAATAGGTGAACATTTACATAGAGAAAATGATGACAAACTCTTTGACAACAATGTAGATTTTGAGAGGGAAAAAGGAGACAAACAGAATTGAGTGAGTGCATGAAGGAAAAAACTAGATTATGAGGACTACAAGACCCTCAATGAGGGCATTATAAGGGATTGGAAGATACTTTTGGAAACAACTTTGTTAATGACCAGAAGGACCAGTTCTCCAATGGCAATGAGGAGGACTTTGTTTATAAAATGGGGGAAGATTTAGATAATGAAAGTGATAATAGATTATTCATGACCAATATTTTCAAAATTGGACCAAGCATCGAACTAGTAGCTTTACTAGTTATCGATTCAACCGGTGTGATGTTATAATGATATAATAATTAAAAATAATTTTATAAATTTATATATATAATATTTTCAATATTACAAAAGAAATAATAATATAATAATATAGAAAAAAATCGAAAAAATTCTTTAAGTTGTTCTTCAAAGAACCAAAAAAAAAGGTCCAATTAAATAGTCAATTGTAAATATTTACCACAACTATTTAATGTTTCCCAAGTAACCATCCCTTATCAAATTCCAAATTCAAACTTCAAGACTTAACATAATAAAATAAATTTTGTTGCACTAAATGTCTCAACCATCTAGTATCCAAATATAAGTACTACATCATTAAGTTCTATTTCTAAAGAAATAAACACATAATTCACAAACTACAATGTACTCAAAATCTTTAATCATCATCTCCATTAATAGGGTGATTCCTTCATCACCGTAAAAAATGGTTGAATAAATCAACTTGATCATTAATCATATCCGTGTCATCTTCATCACCTAGACGAAGAATTGAAAATAATAATATGAGTAAAACAAGAAGAAAATTACATATTAACGAAATTAATGGATGAATCATCTAGTATATGACCTCTAGGCAGACGCAAATTTTCATTGCATAACTCTTCTTCAAGCATTTCTTCTATCTCATCACAATCAAACTCTCTACTTGGCTCCTCATCAATTATCCAAAAGTCCACTTTGTCAATGTATTCATAATCAATTGGATCCTATGATCTTTTTCTATGGTTACCACTACAAAAGCAACATAATATTTCAAATGTAAGTTTTAGTTTGGAAGTACTAAAATAATAAAAAAGTGAACAATTAATACAATATAAAATTTTAACTAATGACAAAAGAAAAGCAAAATATGTAATTCTTTACCATTGTTGCAAGCGCAAATTATAATGAACAAAGGCAAGATCATTTTGCCTTTGATGCTCCAATCTATTCCTTTTCTTAGTATGGATGTGTTCAAATACACTCCAATTATGCTCACATCTAGAAAACTATGAGGTTTGACTCAATATCTTGATAGCAATATTTTGCAAGTTTGGGGTATCACTACCAAAATTCCTTTGCCATTCATCTTAAAAAATAATTATACACCATTTAGACAAATAAGATTAAAATCACATGATAGCAATAAAATATCAATGATAAAGAAAGAAATAACTCAATACGAAATACATAGTGGGCCTAGTAGTTTTTACATTATTGATTGTTAATTTCCTTCCAAAACTATTCCTACACTCCCGAAACATAATAATCTCATCCAACATATTATCTACTCTTGGACAAAGTTTCTCAATAATATCAAGTAGACCATTCATAACCTTGGAACTTTATGGAGGGCTCTCTAGATCATATTAAAAAGCAGGGTTCAAGTAAAATGCAGCTGCATAGAGGTGTTTGCACAACACATTATGCCACCTATTATTGATACCATCAATATATATGTTGCAAAAATGTTCCTTATTTTTCAATAATTCCTTTGTGCCCTTTATCGCCTTCCACATTCCCTCATACACATAGCCTAATGAAGGCTTTTCATTAGAATCACAAATGCACAATAATCTCACAAGTGGACGCATAATCTTCACAACAATTAAGGAATTAATCCAAAATGTACTATCTAGAACAATTTGCTTAACCTCCCTTCCGTTTTCAGCCTTCAAAAACTTTTTTAATCCTGCACAAACAACCATTGCTTTCAAATGTTCTTTGTAATCAAAAAAACTCTTTAATGCTGTAAATGTTGTGCCAAAGCAAATATCTCCTGGCCGAATAACTTCAGTCCATCCAACCTATTTTCTCAACCATGCATGAGGTCATTTATGATTATAAATAAAAACTATGATCCTTGAAGTAAGAACAACCAAATTTTTCACTAATGTCAATTCTCCAATATCCTTCATAATCAAATTAATGCAACGAGTAAAAAATGGAGACCAATAACTAGAAGGATATTTTTTAGAGAGCAATTTTCCTATTTTTTTTGTAATTCTTTGCATTATCGATGACCATATAAACAATAATATTAACACCCACCATCTGAACTATCTCAGAACAAAGATTGCACAAAGTCCCTGCATTACTTTCAATGTTGGAAGCATCAATAGATTTAATAAATGATATCCCATACGAACAATAAACCAAGAAATTTATCAATGATTTATAACTCTAATCAATCTAACCATCATCCATAATTGTACAACTAGCTTCAACCCATTTACTTCGAAAAGCATCAATAGTTAATAGACATTGAGTTTTAGCTTATTCAAGTAAAGGGACTCTTGAAGCATGATAAGAAGGGCTAATGTATCCATGACCCATTGTTGCTATCCTATTTATCATTTGTTGAAAATATGAAAAATTCACAGCATTGATTAGAATGCAACAGTCATACATCCACAAAGTAATAGACATATCAATATCATGCAATCTCTCTTTACACTGCAATTTTGCTTGTATGTTAGGTTGAAATGAATCAATTCCATCATCAGCTTTCATGTAACTCCCAATGTCAATGGTCTTTTTCCTCTTATTACTACCACCTACATTTTGTTTACTAGATGGATTTGGAATTTCTTTAATATGCTCTCCTTCAAAATCACACATAACATCATCATACAAGTCCAATGTAGAAATAACTTTCTCATTTTTATTATGTGCAGTTTCAATTAGTGATCCTTTGATCTGAAAGCAAATATCAACAAGAACTTTAGGACAAACTTTTACATTACCAGTAATGCCAACAAGATTTTTCTTTATACGATTGACTCTTCCACCACTAATTGCTTAATTACAATATAAGCATTCAAGAGTTTGAGTCTTCCCATTAAAAGGTACTTCGTAGCAATGTTTCCATGCGATGTCACTCCTTTAAAGAGGATTTTGACCACAACTTCTGAATTGATCTATTGATTGTGATGAGTCTTCTGGCACAAGTGGTATAGAGAAAGTGATACTTTCCATGTCCTACAATTTCAATGAAAACAATGAGAAAAAAAAATAAAAGGACAGAAATGATATATTAAAAATACAAGGAGAAGTCACAAATAAGGTACTTGAGGGCTATGGAATTCATCTTTGAATTTATTTGTTTCTCTCTTTCGTTCTCAACTTTTCTTTTTCCATTTCTTAGATGAAACTTTTTTCTTAATATTATTAATTTCCATGATAAAGTAACATATGCTTTTTTCTAATTAGCAATTAGGATTAATTAATAATTTCAATAACTACTACAAAATAAATAATCTAAATATACTTTCAAAGAGAAACATGAGGGATGAAAACCACTCAATAAATGAAAGTGACTAAAGTTTTTTCTTCTGTGTTGTTAGTTATCCAACTTGATCTACCACTATTAATGGCTCCTCCTCCTTCTACTAACTACCATAGCTTTTCAAGAATGTTAGAAATTTTATTCAAAAAATTCACAAAAAGGAAAAATAAGAAAAATATGCATATCACAAATAAGTGCCCTCTAAAAAACTCTCTTTAATCTTCTAAAGACGTAAAGAGACAAAATTAAAAGTTCTTAAATGAAAAGCATAAAAAAGAGAAACCAAATATTAAACAAGTAATTTAGAAAATAAACCTCTTACCAAAATCTTAGAATGGATATTTTAGATGTAGCAATAAAAACACACAACAATCTGTAGTACCAAGTGATTTTCGAAAGCTTGAAAAAATAATTGTAGCAACCAACAACATTTTTTGGGGCACAAAAATGAGCAAAGCTAATAGGCGGCGGGTTTTGATGGTAAGTACTAACAAGAAATAGAAAGGAGAAACAAAGAAGGAAAAGCCTTAAGCGGCCCTACCCTTTCGCTTTTGTCTTCTTTTTCTTTAACTTTTTCCTTTTTTCACATTTTCATTTGTTTTAAGCTCCCTTTTTTATTCTTTTGTAATATGAAAAAAATCAAAGTGTGAACCAGTTAACAAATGGTTGAACCGTTGCCAATTTGACCTATTTTTTTATCAATTTTGACTAGTTCACATTGGGTCAATTGATAGTTAGTTTTTTCATCTAAACCGAAATGAATTTGTTACTAGATACTGGTCCGACCGGTTGGTCCGATTTAATTTTAAAAACCTTGTTCAAGACCATGTCGCATGGAAGTTAAGTAGGGAGATAGGATGACAATAATGATGATAAGGATATAGAGACCAGGCAAGCAAATAATGATGTGGAGTAGGATATATTGGTTAGTAAAATTAATTTTAATAGTGCAAATGGATATAATGAGGAGAAAGTTGGACCAAGATTCCCAACCTCTAATCATGTATGCTTGCATAATCTTACTTTAGATTGATATTCACCATTAAGAAAGAATTGTAGATAACAATACACTCTCATGCCATCAAAACAAAGAGGAATACAGTGATAACAAAGAATGACAAGGTAAGGATGCATTCTAAATGTGATGACAAAGAGTGTGACTTGAGACTCCATGCTTTCCAACACATCTCCTCACAACCTAAACTACACACATTAAAATACACAAAATGAAACCAAGTTCTTTAACAAAATGGCTACACTAAAAGATTTATATAATAAA
The DNA here is from genome assembly GCA_014898725.1 of Jacaranda copaia. Classification (NCBI taxonomy): domain Eukaryota; kingdom Viridiplantae; phylum Streptophyta; class Magnoliopsida; order Lamiales; family Bignoniaceae; genus Jacaranda; species Jacaranda copaia. The sequence goes on along the minus strand of JACGDI010001495.1, from coordinate 560,067 downwards.
AAAAGGATCAAGCTTCATCAAACTACATAACTACATACATTGCCAAAAGTTTTAGCAAGCTACATTATATAGATATTTCTCCATCTAACCCAACCAAGTCTTTAGGAAATAGAACCAAGAAAAACCAAAGACAATATACAGTAATTACTTAGTTCTTTTCAATCTATGTACCTCTTCTTGGTACATATTTGATGCATGCTATTAGTATGGATATAGTATCCTAATATAGGCTAATGTCATGCTTTATACCCATTACTAGAAAAATAATTTTGCCCATAATTTTGATACATCCACAACTATAGCAAAGATTAGGTCCAATTATGCTAATGGCCATAAGGGTGCGATTATGTAATCACATCCTTTCGTTGCAACTGGATTTCTCAAATTTGCCTTTGAGTTGAGACTTATTCTAATTTTATCCTCAAATATTAACATACATCCCCAATTTAGTAAAATTCTTTCGCACCTTTTTCCTCTCAATACCAACATTGAATTATAATTTTTTGATCATCTAAGAAATTTCACTTCATCTCAAAAATATTCATAAAAATAATGTGAATGTTCCCCTGCCTATTAAGTATCACAATGGTAGATCGACTATTTGCTCTTTTTTGGAGTTGTTTGTATTTTTTTTCCCCTCTTTCTTTGTTAAACATTATCATATTGGCATTTTTTTATCACTTCTTGTTCTAGGTAAGAATTCTTCACATATCATTCTTTGGGGTACCAAAAGTTGTAGGTAACAGTCAAGGTTAAGGAAACATCGAAGATAAATCCAAAAATTCTATTATGACAAGTACCAAAATGCTCTTATTTCTATAAAATGTGTTGTGCAATGAGCATAAACATGTGAAAATTGTTGTTTGCCATGACTTTATTATGTATGGTTCTAATTTGAGATTGTTTACAATTAGAATGTTAGTCTAATGGCTGTTGGTTGCATTTGGTAGCTATGATTGAGATGGATATAATGTTTATCCAACTCAATTTTTTGTTTGGTTCACAAATGTTGGGCCCCTTTATAAGTTTATGGCTTGGTTTCCAATCAAATAGAATATTAGATTATGGATCCCACCTAGGAGGAGGGAACTAGTATCAAACCTAATTTTATTGGGTATACTAAACAATAAAATGACATTTTTGTCCCCACTTATAGAAAGGAAAGAAACCTCTTAAGTTAATGGTCCCTTAAATAAATAACGTTTAACATAATAGTCGACTAAAGTAGTAGTAATGTTTAGTAAAAAGTTTCATAAATATAACAATAAAAAGTTTAAGTTTATACTTCTCAAGATTTCCAATAAATAAACTAATTCAAGATTATTAATACTAAACAAGAAAGAGATTGACTACCCAAATATATTAGTTTAGATTTTTTATTTCTTTTTCCCAAATTACCCTTAAAGTGACAATATGATAATTTAAATTTGTCAAAAATTAGAATTAAATCCAACTAGCCGGTCTAAGTTATGCCTTTAATTTTTACAAAATAACTAAGAAATAACAAAACAGTACCGTGTAAATGACTTTGGGAAGAATCAAATTTGCTCTTTATAAGACCAAACAGTTCTTTAGGCGGAACACAACAGCTTAGCACTCTCAAATCTTGGAGCTTCCAACAAAAGAAAATGAAGCATCCCATTTGCTATACTTGGTGCTTTCAAAAATGGTTACCCACTTCTGTCTTACATGAATTGATACTTTCGATGTTTGCTTAGGCCAATTTTGGTAGTGCAATCTTTTTTTTATGGGTATGTCAGTAAATTTGTAAGTTGCCTACATTATTAATTCTAACTATCCAAACAACTAAAATAATATTTTTATGAACCACATGTCAAAGCTAGAGACGACAATAGAGCATGTTTGGCATGACCCAAGACCCACCCCACATTGTCTTGTTTGGAACCAAAACTGGCCCCACCCCCATTGTACTTGTCCCATCTAACCTTATCTCATACTGTCTCCCATCTGAACCCAAACCCCATAAGTCCAAGCCGCTTAACCACCCCATTTTTTTCCCTTTTCCTATTTGAACTATACAAATTTTGCAACTCATATATTGCAACTTTCATTAGATCATATAAATTTTTGTAACTCACAAATTGCAAACTTATACGATTCATAGTTCCGTTAGTCCATACACCAAATTTTTATACAAGTACATTAACCAAATTCAACATAAAATAAAACATCCCTACTTAATCTTCAAATATGAGCTTTATAAAAATCAATCACACTTAACATAACCCTTTATCAAATTAACCACCAAACAAAACTAGTTGTGCGGTCTCACCATCACATTCTCCTTAATCATTTTCTTCCTTATCAATCACTATTGGCAAGCCTTCAATCCACCAACAGTTGAAAAAGTACCTAAATAATAAACAAATAAATTATGTAAATTATGTTAATTGCTATAGTGTATATAAAATGATAAAGTACTATAGAAATTTCACTTACCATTTGCCACATTCCATAACTATTGATGACCACACATTAAAACCACCAAGTAGATGGATGGAGCCTACTACAATAAGGACCAACCAATCTTGCACTACCACTAAATGTAGACTCAGATGCAACTGTTGAAATTGGAATAACTAAAATATCTCTTGCCATCTTCTATAAATGTGGATATTTCACTTCCATTTGTCTTCCACCAACTTAACACATCACATTTGAAGGTGTTAGCAAGACACTTTCCTCTAAATATATATCCAACTCTAATGTCATAGACTCCTTAGTACTAAGATTTGAACTTGAATCCACATCATACATCTCTAGAGGGTCACTTTCAAATAGGTCATTGATACTAGAAACACAAGGTAACACTATACTTTCTGAGCTTCTAAAACCACTAATATTCAAGTTATCATTTGATGTTGTAGGTCTAGATAAATATTCACTTAATAGATCAAAACAATTTGGATGAATTTCATCAATTTTATATTGTGATCGATCACCATAAATTAATGGGAAGTAAAACTCAACCAACTTCATTTTATACCTAGGATCCAAAACAGTAGCAAACCCCATCTTAATCTGACAAGTATCCCAATACTTTACATATTTTTCCAACGTCTTTTCAACCATATCCTAAACCATCACATTTGGCCCCTTCATCCACTCATCTAATTTCAATTTGATATCACATATTTTTGAAAAATAAAAATTAGAAATGGAATAAAGAGTATCAGAAAACATCTCTATCACTTGATAAAAGATTTTTAACTTCCTAGAAATTTCAAATACGTTCTCCTAGTCATCTTTAGTTGGTAGGCCTTTGTAATGCTTCTCTTGATATTTATCTCATGGAAACACATCTTTATATACTATATAAGTTTCAAGAATAAAAAAAGTTTGAGTTCCAACGAGTTTTACAATTTAGAGACAACTTCTTATTACAACCAATATGTAATTGGCAGGCAACTTCCTCAAAGTTTTCTACTCTAGCATGTGAAGCAGTCTAATATATGACACTATAATGTATTCTCTTCATTACATCACTAATAATTTTCATCTTTCACAACTAAATTCAAAATATGAGCACATCATCGCATGTGAAGTACGTTTACATCCAATAACATATCTTTCTTTGAGAGCTTGTCTAAGAGATTATGAAGCACAACATCATTAGTTGTGTAATTATCCATGATGATTGATGATAATTTTCTATGAATATTCCAATCCATTAATGATTCAACAAAAAAATCAGACAGCACTCCAGCAATGTGTAGAGCTATAACATATATGTACCTATATAACAAGTAAATGTAATAAGCACATTTTTAAGTATATATAACATAAATGGAACATATTTATAATTAGGCATACCTCAAAATGTAATTTTGTGAAATGTACAAGTCCTCAATATAATGCGAAGTGATAGCCATGAAATTTTTTTTGTTGTTGCTTGAAGTCTATATGTTGTGATAGAAATGACACTCAAGCTTATCCAATAATTGGTAACATTTGGCTTTCTCAACATTGTTAATCTTGAGAATATCATTTTTGATAGTATTTCTTGAGATTAAATTAAAGTATAGTTCAAGGCTAGCAACAAATCTTCGAAACCCAAAATGCTCAACTATAGTAAGTTGATAATGACATAACATAACCATCATTGCAAGCTCATGCCTTGAATCTTCTTGATTGAAAGTATATGTTGTAAGCTCTTGGCTTCCCACGCTTTTCTTGCTTACCATCATTAAACATTGATGAATATTCATTTTTCTTGGTCGTTTTTTACAAGCCCTAGCTCACTAGATGTGCGATTCCACAATCAGATGGATCTTTTAGGCAAATCTAGCGGTAGCTACTCTTGGCATATTGGGAGTTGTCGGCTTTCAATCTTTTGAAATGGTTCCATGCCTCGGATGCTCATTTTCTCTTCCTATTATCTTGGGAAATACCCTCAACCACATGTAATTATTTTCATTATTGTCCTTAGAGGCCATTATCCAATGTTGCTCTCTTGAATATTAACAAATGGTTGAGAATTATCTGATTCTTCAAATTCCATCAATGACATTCAAAAGAAAGAAAATTATCATTTACACTAGTTATAATTTTTTTTAAATCATAATATTTATTAATATATACATTAGAAACACTAGAACTAGAAAAACAAGTAAAATCTTGGCAAACTCTACCATCTTTTGGTCCACTAATTCAAGACTTTGATATAAAAATTTCTAAGTTGCAAGGAATTTCAAGTTTAGATTTAAACTTTTTATTCCAAATGCAACCATGAACTAAAGGTTTTTACCAATAAAATATGTACTCTCAACTTGTGTGATTCTTTTCAAAGGGCCAAAATTCATCTCAAAATTTTTAATTTCTAATCTTAATTGGTTGTATGATACTGTCTGACAAATTAGATTGGTGTTAAAGAAAGTTCTCACTAATTCAAGCATTTGAACATAAAAAATTCAAAGCTATAACAAACCATATAGATTCAAATTTATATACAATTTTTTTCTAAAAATTATGGAGTTCAACTTAATGAAAACTATGAGGAAGCACATTACATCAAATTAACAAACCTAACCTTATAGATTTGGATAAGTCAGCATAAAATTGAAGCAAAAAATTATAAAAATGAAAAGATTAAGAATGAGTAAGAATCAAGGAGAACCAGGAAGCAAACTATAGCAAAATAATAGGCCACTAACCTGAGGAATTTGAACAAATTAGTATAAATGGAAGAAAAAAATTACAGAAAATAAAAGGTTAAAAAGAATGATTAAAAATGAAAGAAACTAAAAAAACAAAAGGAATCGATTATTCAACTTACCTTTTACTTTTTGCCTTCTTCTTTTATTTTCTAAGAACTTCTTTAATTCCTTCTAATTCTTTGACCAGAGAAATTGAGGGGACATAGTGGATGGCGATGGCAATGGCTGATAGTGTCCTTCATTGGTAGGTTCAATGGAGAAAGAGCAAAAAAATGAAGGAAGTGAGAGAAACAACTTTAAAGGAAAAGGACAAAACTAAAAAAAGTAAGAGTAAAAAGCTCTAAATATCTTATACTATATATGCATATATATTTATCATTATACAAGGTGGGTTAGGAGTAGTTTACTTAAGCCCGAAACCTACCCTCAAACCCAATCAGGTCCATAAAATTTAGACCCAGCACCAACCCTCAAACCTATTTAATTCACTTCTAATCCACCCCAAATTTGAACCCATTATCATGCCTAGTTAAAGCCAACCAAATAATAGGTTAATTATTTTTCACACACAATGTAGCATACATATCCAACTCATATAAGCTATGCCTAATAATATCAATTGAACCAAACGCAACAGTTAGGTATTGATACTTTAATATTGATGACATTCTAATATGGTTGGTAGTATTTTTAATTCAAAATTGTTGTTTTTTAAATGAATCTATCATGTATGATTTGACATTGATTAGATTCGGATTATTAGTGTAATGGTTGGGCTCTTAGTTATTATTCAAGCTGATTTTCCATACAACCACACCACTTTATGTATAGTCATTATATAATTTTCAAAAACCACACTCTAAAATTTCCAGTTCCCACAACATTATATGTACAGTTGTTGGTTGTAGCTTTACTAGATGTTTCTAAAAACCACACTAGGAATTTTTAGTGAGCACAAACATTGTATGCTTACATTTCTTTTACTTTAAAGTTTGATCATTTAAAATTGGCATGTTTTAGGAATGTTGTTGGAAATTTGCATGGATTGGAACAACAAAATTCATATTTTGATATGATTCCATGTATTTGTACTCTAAAGAATATTTTTCATGTATTTAATTTATCATGCTACCACACACATTATGGAAGATAGGGCGATAGACTAAGTCAAGTCCTTAGAAGGTGGAACATCATTTCTCAAGCTCCTAATCAATTAAAACACTTGAGAGAAACTGTGGAACTCAGTGATCATGCATGTTTGGATAATTTGTGGATGGATAAAAATTCTTTTTGGAGGCTTTATTATTTGATGGAACACGTAGAAGGCCTTCAAAATAAGAAATTTATAAGCATTCTTGAAAAAGCGCCATTTTTTTTATCTATTCTAGCTTATCATAAGAAAAACATAATTGTGAAGCATAATTTTAAAAGATTTGATCAGACAAACAACAAGTACTTCAAACAATATCTAAAAACATTTATAAAACTTGGTCCACTGCTCCTTTTCGAGCCTCAACCCCTCAAAAATGATGTTACTATGCTTTAAGGTAATTTTAAATAAACTATTGAGTAAATAATTTTATTTTTATTTTTGGGATTTATAAATTAATTAAAACTATTTTGATTGGAAGGTTGTCTTGGAACTCTTAATGGTACTCAAATATTGGTTCGTGTACTAGCAAGTGAACAAACATGCTATCAATCCATGAAGGGTGAAATTTCAGTAAATGTTCTTAGTGTTTGTAAAAGTGAAATGAACTTCATATATGTACTTTGGAAGGGAAAGCTCTACTGCGGATAGTAAGCTATTACGTGCATCGATTAGCAAACAAATAGCCTAAAAAGTAATTATTGGTATGTCGTATTATATATATGTTTCCACTACTATTATGTTGTATCATGAACATTGATCTAACCTAATGTCAATATTTTTTAGGAAACAACTATCTATATGATGCCAACTATACCAACTACGATGGGTTTTTTACTCCATATTGTGGTGTGCAGATACCACCTTGATTATTGGCAAGATAGAGCCTTAGTACCTCAAAACCCTTGAAAATATCTCAACATAAAGTATTCTAGGGCACGCAATGTTATTAAGTGGATATTTTGGACTTCTAAAGTATCAATAAGTTGTCCTAAGGAGCACTACTTTCTATTCTATCAAAATTTGGAACATGATAATCTTAACGTGTGCACTTTTGTACAATTACATTAGTTTACACATGCCTATTGACCCATTCAAGGAAAATATCTTGATGGTCATGAAAGCCCTCGATAGATGGATATCGAACATATTGACTCGATTGAGAGCTCCTCAAAGTAGAGTCATTGGTGTCATATCCTAGCATTTAATATGTACAATTTGTGGAGAGGGTCCCATTCTATGTCTTAGTATAATAAATCAATTGGATTAGGAAAATACATATTGAAGAGCAATAACTACTTAAACTCGGATAGCTATACTTTTCTAAATTAGTGTGCAAAAAGAATATATGGCTTTGTTTGTTTTCTTTCAAACCTTCAGACCTACTTTTCTTCTAGCAATTGAACTAGTGTTTTAAATTAAATATTTTCTTGTTGTTTGATATATAGATTTAAAATGTTTTGCTCAAAAATCATGTTTGAACTATGCATTTTTGTGATTAATTTATATGTAACTATATGTACATTCCACTTAACTATTATGATTTTTAAATAACTTTGTCAATGACACAAGTTATGGCATAATCTTAATACTCCTCTCAAAGCACAAATAGTTCAAACAAAGCATCCTTTAGCCTACACCGATTTTGGACTTATAAAGAGAGTCTAATAAATGCATTGAAGAACTTGCTAATATGGGGTTGGCCTTGCAATGAATCTTTTATTAATAGTGGTTACATGGTTAGACTAGAGTCTATGATGAGAAAAGTATTTCTCTAGTAGTGGCATCTTTATGCAACATATAAAATCAAAGTTGCAAGTTTTTTAAAAAAACATATGCTACTTTGAAAGGCATACATGGTTGTAGTATGGATAATAGAGCTACTACAGACCTCACAATGCATATCATACTTGCAGTATCAGAATCAATTTGGGCTAAATATGTCAATGTAGATATTGAAAATTTTTAGCTTTTCTATTAATTTATTTTCACTAGATAACTTGCATCCACCTACTTATGCTAACAATTTTGTTCTTATGTCCACTTCCCTATTAACTAAGTGCATCCTAATGTAGTGAAGCTTGGAGAGAAATTATATACATGGTCCATTAATAGATGGATAGATATTTTGGAAACAACATGGCAATTGGTGAGCAATCCTTTGATATAAGTGATATTATTCAAAAGTTATTACATGGTCTCCATGTACACAATGGAGAGAAGTCAATAGATGATGCTGAGCCTATTGCTAGATTTATTGCGGGTAACAATACCAAAAATGATGCTATATCTATCACTCCACCATTCAAGTCAGCAAAGAAGAAGAAAGCATCATCCTCCAGCAAGCTAAATAGGATAGAACCATCTAATATTAACTTTAAGATGATGATAGAGACAATATTGGAAAATACTAAAATAGCCTTAGGAAATCTTGCTGAAAAGCTAACCCAACCATTACCACCTCAACCTGACTTAAACTTCTCATTGAGAACTTTTTATTTAAAGCACTTGTTGAAATCTCAAATCTAACTCTAGATGATCAAATTACTACTACTTATCATCTCACACACTACAAAGTGGACATGGATGCTTTCTGGAGAATAAACTAAGAGACAAGAGCTTGATTTATAAGTTTGCTACTGTCTTGTACTTTGTGATCAAATTAGGCATTTTAGCTTGTTTCAATTGTTTCGCTTAACAACATAGCATTTAGGCATCTAATTATGTCACTATTTAAGGTTTTCTGACACATGAAATATGATGTAATAGTTCTTGATGCACTCTTAATATTTTCTGACCTTTGAATAAAACTCTGTTAATCTAAGAGATAAAGAGTGGTTTAAGTAGATGATAAGCTTGGATACTATTGTCTTTTTGTTCCTTTTAGTTTGCTTAATGAATGCTCAGTTTAGTATTGTCCTTAATGAATGTCTTTTCTGCATCATGAATAAAGAAATTATGTTTTTAAGCTACTAAAAGAGGTTGATGATTGAACTTTGACTTTTTTATTATGGATAAATATTTGTGAATTAATTAATTTATGCAGATCATTCACGCTAAGCTATTTGAGTACCTGAAGGTTTTTGAGGTAGTGTTAATTTTGTTGACAACATTTAATACTTGATGACTACCAAAGTTTTGTAATTCAAATGTTGTTGATGGAATTTATTTATCTAAACCTACTGTCAACTTTTTGTGTTAAGTATAAGTTGGCATATTACCATGAACTAAACAGTAAGGTTTGCTTGTACACTTTCAATGATTCATGTGAAGAAGCTCTATCTATGTGCATTTATTTGTGGTGATGAGGATACACCTAGGAGCGCACCGATTGTGACCATACGCATTCTAAACTTTAGATTTATGGCAACAACAATTGCTCCATTGTACTACCTTTGTGCCTAATTATTAGGTCAAAAAGCTTGCGTCTAGGAATAAAATTTAACACATATTAGAGTGAGTAATTTGAGCCTAGGCATGTAGGGATCATGCCCAGGCACAAATTCAATCATCTAGGTTTTTGCAGATGCAAAGGCTACTTCCTTTGTGTCTAGAAAATGGGGTAAACAAGTCTTTAAAGATAGTTGGAATTGGACTTTGATATATCTATTATACTTTAAATGCCTAAATATTTTGTGTTCAAAACTTTCATATTTGTAATTATATTATTGTTACAACAAAATTGCTTGTTTTGATTAATCTTATTATTATGTATATGATCATGAAAATGTAAAGCCGATGAAAAGAAAAATGTTTCATATGTCAAATAATTGCAAATAAGAAACTAAAATGATTTACATAGCAACAACATACATAGCATGATACAAAGGCAAAACAACATTACTAAATGTCAACAAATGATATTACAAAATAGTTGGATACACATTAACCACCAAACAGGCAACATCATAGCCACCACCAAGTTATAAAGCAGTAAGTGGTTTTTAGTAATTTATTCAAACAAACAAAGGGGTTTCAAAGTGAAAGCAATATTATGATAATATACTTTACACATAGAGACAAAAACATAAAACATCATTAAACTCTTACATTATCTTTACTTTTTGCCATAGTGTTAGAATGTGCCGGAGGAACATGCAGGGGAGCTTGCTGGACTATCTATTATGGGAAAGACAATGTATCTGAACATTTTCCTATCATCTTATTCTCTCCATAAGTTATCGTGCTTTTAAGAGAACATATTGGAATATGGAATTCCAAATGGTTTAAGTTGACAAATTTGACATAGTCCTAACTTGCATTATCACAGGCATAAAGTTTGCCCAAATTATTCCAAGACAATAAGGATAAAAGTTAGCTACCCCCATGTACAGGAGTAGTCATAGAAAGGGTGGTATTGTTGTTCACCATTTTAATTAATTTAGTGCAACTATCATTAGAAATTTGTATTATATCTAGCTTAGTGAAGAAATTAATCGGCATAGGAGAGATAAAGATATCACATAACTCTTACCATTGAGCATCCCATTTCAACATGTGTGCCCATGAAAGTGGGTATTTCTACATGTCCAGCATATAAATAAAATTTAGTAATCAATTAAAAATGGGAACTACAATGTAAATTAGCTATAAAATGAACATGCAACTAAAATAATAAGATTCATTAAAAGATAAAGCAAGTATAACCATGGTAATAGTCATTAAATGTAAGCTTCAATGGTCATGATATTGTTTTCCTCATCGTAAGTAATTGAGGAAAGGGAAATCACAAAGCCTAAACAAGTATGCCTATGCTGGAGTTTATTGAATTGCATGCCCAATCATTATAAGTGAAGTTCATCCCAAACTTAACATTCACCGAGTTAATGGAGGAATAAATGACAAAAACATCAATGCTGCCAAGAACTTTTCCATCCAATTGAGCAAACTCCTGCGAGGCAACTAACAAACTCTTCGTCAATTTCCTCAACCTATAGTGTAGCAAAGAAAATTTATTCTTGACTTCGTGAATTTTTCAGAGTCGTGAGATGTTTTAATTTTTTAAATGATTGTATGGAAGCTGTTTTTTAGATGCCACCAATGAGACAATTTATACACAAAGCACATTCTCTATGACTAAGCCACATGCATAGGAGCAAATATATTTCAATTATGATAGTCTCGACACATTATGGGAAGTGACACCAAGCAAGCCTTTTATAAACTTTTTCCCTTAATAATCCAAATTGGTGTCCTATGTTATTGAGTTTTCCTTAAAATTGTGCATTTAGATGTAATATGTATGATGAAAATCTGGAAAATTTGTTATATCTCAATTATAGGAATCTAAATATATCCAGGCTACTATGTTCCACAAAAGGTGCAACTAGAAAGTGTCCACATGGTCAAAAAGAAAATGAGTAATGTCATAGTTGTCACTTATTTTTTTTAATATTGGAGCTATCTTTTTTATGGTTGAATGATACTAAAAAAATTTTCCTCCTTTCCATTAATTAAATCATCTTTTGATAATGCAAAATTTATTTGTTTATTTATCTAATCTCACTCTTTTTGCCTTGTTGTTTGAGATTATTCTAACTTTTTCAATTTTAGTTACAAGCAAAAATCTTATTAGAAGCTTTGTGTACACAAGAAAAAAAAAAAAAACTAATCAAAAACCTTCTAACAGATATAGGTCCCAAGTTATCAGAAAAATTTAGCAATCAAAAATTAATAATATGCAACTCATGAGCATCATATATAATAATAAAAAAAAGGATATTTGTATATCCTAAATTCAAGATTTTAAACTAAAGTTATAGGATGATTCAAGAATGCATTAGGTGATCATTAACTTCATATAAGGATACCATATGTTCATCATCTTAAAATGTTGCATTATGTACATAATTTTATGATTACCTATGCACACACAAAGACTACTGGCATATTTCACTCAACACCCACAAAGTGAAATAGTTCTTCTTACTCACCTACCTATTACAACAAGGCTTCATGAGCACTAACCCCATTAATAACCCAACAAAAGCAAGAATGATAAGGCAGCCACATCAACACAACCTCCAAAGAGCATTTCAAATTTTGCATAAGGGTTGGCAAGATTCAATAATTCAAGCCCTAAATTACAAGAGCTATTCATTGAATGTCCTATACATGAACTTTTAGTCTGCTCTGCTTGATTGACGCATCCAGGTCCATTTGACTTTGTGTGTTTACTAGTCGAAGGATTCTAACTATAAGCACCTAGACTAAAAGGCCTAGAATATGCTTTGTAGGAGGCATAGTTCCCATATGAATGATGCTATAGGACATCTTGGTACATATCCCACCAAATGAAGTGTCCAACATGATTAAATCCCTTGGAACATTTGTAAAACAACCTATCTAGATTTTGATTTGTGTGAGATTAGTGAAGCACTATGGAACTTCCACCATAGGGGCATTGAGGCGATGACTTTAGATTTATTGTACCCTAGATACAATTTTTAGAAAAATGATTGTATAAATCATTACACCCATACACAACTAAGCGATCAGATTGATTCCAACCAGCATATTAACATACAACATAATACATAAACGTATGTGTAATATGTTTTAGTCCTAGATAATACCACATATTTAACATGAATTGTTTGCTTCTACTAATGTTAATCATTACATCCATTTACAACTAATTGTATTTGTATAAATTATGAGGTGAATCATACTTATAGCACAACTTCCAAACTGCAAATTATGTGACTTAACTATTATTGTAAAAATACTAATTGCTTCTGTACTAATTGCTTCCAAATAATTACTAAAATGTATCCATAAATTGCTGACAACATATACAACCATATATTTTAATTAGGGCACTTTCCTCCACCCATTTGGTCAAATCCTAACTAAAAAAATTACTATAAATAATAGTAAGCATTTTTATGATCAGTGTAAACAAATATGACATATGAAAATTGATTATCTAACACCAGTCAGATTATTGATTACATTAACAAAAATTTAGATTGAAAGCAATCAAAACAGGAATAGTTATGCAATATAATATTTTCCAAAGTAGTATGATCCAAACACATTTGATACAGTATGGTAATCGAAAAAAAGAAAAAGAGATTAATATGAGGTGGGTACATATTTTGTGGTGCCGTCGAATTACCTTGTTGAGTTCCACTAGAAGCTATTGATTCCACCAACGACAGTAGAGCCTGATGAAGACTACATCAATAAAAACAAATGGTTAAATAGTGAGGTAGAAAAGAAAATCACACTTTATATTAAGGATGCTTTTTAGAAGGTATTGTACATGAATTTTGGGGTATAATCATTATTAGATTTCTCTTCAATTATATGGGTTTGCTAACAAGAGGAGTATGGGTCTAGTATTGAGGGTCAATTGAGGGAAAAGAAGCATTTAAGCTAAATGGGAGGGAAAGGGTTTTTACTATGGGCAACTTTATCATTTATGAGACTAATACTACATATCAAACAAGCATTAGAAATTAGGGGAAATTATGGTAACAACTAATTGATAGACGAATTTTCAACGTTAAACAAATTAAACTATTTTATAGTCTCATTTTATTTCCTTCTATTTAAATCTCTACTACCGTCAACATTCTAAATCAAATGTGCCCTTAACGTCAACTTCTGCCTTTCTTAACTTCTTAAGTTCAACTTCAAATCAAGAGCATTTAGCCAACAAACCTAGATTAACTGCGGTTGCTCTAGCACACATGGGTGGGTCATCCCAAGCAATGAACCACAACCTCCTCTCTGTATAAGAAGAGTAAGTGTAAGTGTACATACATAAAACATTTCTAGAAAACAAATACTTCCCAGAAAAATGTCAAAAAAATTATTGAGAAATGCTAAAGTAAAACTTATTAAGCGCACAATATCAGAGAAACAAAATGGTATCTTTTTACCATATAATCCCAGCAATGAGTGGGACCTCCTATCTAGTTTTGCCTTCATCCATGAAGACATTATGCAAGCCCTCCATCCATAATCACACATTAGAGGACATTCAATGAAAGACATTTTCCTCACATTGCAGTTAGCCATGAGGTTTTGCATTGATTGAAACAATGAGAACATGGTGGATAAAGTTTTAGAGGAAAAATGAGTGAAAAGGATGGAGTTTTACCACCCAAATACCAACTAAGCGAAGACCTCATGCCAAAATATTATTTAAGAAGCCATGTCGGATGGAATTTTGCTAACAAGGCAAACATTTCCTAAATTAAAGAAATTCTGGCGTGCCAACTAATCCTTATCAGCCAATTTTAAGATTCTAACGCAAATTAGATTTAATGTGCAAAATTTTTCATACATATAAGATTAAAATTAAAATATTATAATATATGGAACCAAATGAAAATTGAAGATGCTTATGGAAGAAAAAAAAGGTAATTTTCCCAATAATAATAATAATAATAATAATGAATCCTTGACAGACGTCATGAGTTGTCCAATTAATTTGCAAATGAGTTTCAGCATGAAAGAAACAAGAAGCAAAGAGTAATCATTCAAAAAACTTACAATCTTGTCGGGGCCCAATCATATCAAAAACCTAATCCACAGAGAATCGCCGCTGTTCGGATAAGGTAATGAAAAAACTTTAGATAAGCACCAAACCGTCAATCCATCAAAAGACTTCCATTGCAATATTGCACGTTTTATATATACTTATATATATATATATATATATATTATCTTTGGAATATTACTGAAATATTGAGACTCAGAATGAGAATGATTATACATATAGTGTATTAATTATAAAGATATATAGATACATTTAAGTGAGACGCCGACGTCCAATATCTTACTGAAAGCATATTTTAAACAGAAGCAAAAAAGCAGTGGAATCAACTTTAGTTCAACTGGCTCTTGAGCTGCTTTGCAAAATGGCCACAATCCTTAGTTCACAAATTTTCATTCATACAAATACTGACAAATTAAATGTGACGATAATATGAAGATGGAATTTTCATTTCTTTTGTAATAATAATTTTTTTCTTTCTTCATATCATGATTATTTTATTTTCATATATTATATTTTGTCTATGTATTAAAAAAAATTACACACTTGTATGGTTTATTTTTCATATATTGAAATAAGTGTTAAATATTTTTTACTTTTTATATTAACTATAGGATTTCTCTAGAAGATGATAATTTAAGATTACAAATAGATAAAGAATTAGCAATTCATCAACAAAAAATCAATGATATCCAAATTTTTATTTAACAAAAAAACAAAAGATAGTAATCTACTTGCCCTACAGAAAGAAACTCTTGACAACAGCTAACGTAATGTAATAAAAATTGATTTTTTTTAATTTATAAATAAAGTGGTATTTACTAATAGTGGTTTTACATCAAATATGGAGTTGCTAAATTCTACTGGTCTATCGCCATGTGTGTATTGCCGAGTCGTCAAATGATGCAATAATATTGCTTTCATATTTAACTAAAAACTCTTAACTACAACTAATGTAGTGTAATAAAAACTGAATTTTTTTAGTTTGTAAATAAAGTGGTATTCAATAATAGCAGTTTTATATCAAATATGATGTTGCTAAACTCTGCTAATTTATCGCCATATGTATATTATCGACTGTTTAATTAATCTAATAATATTACTATTACATTTATATTTATGAGATTTAAAATTCAAATTCTGCTAAATCTTTAATGTACATACATATAAATAAATAACCGTCATACAGATTTGTGGTGCGTTGTCGTAATTACCAGTCTCTTGTGAGTTCAGTTAATCAATATATTCTAACAACGTGTTATTAAAGAAGATCAGTAGAAAACATTTTACCAGTTAGTTATAAGGGGAAGCTGCCAAGAAATATGAACTCCCAAAAGAATTAGTGGAAGTACCGCATAAAAGGGCATATATCACTACTATTCAAACATTAATTACTGCACGCGCGCATAATATATTATTTTATATATAAGGTAATTTGTTGAGTTTAGAGTTGGACAAATATAGGTGAAAAATAAATTGTTAATTAAAAAAAATCCCTAAATCTATTTTTATTTGGTGTTCAATCATCATTTGAATTTTTACATACTAAACTTCCTATTTTTTCACAAAACTTAAAAATCACTTCCCATTTTTTTTAGAAAGACTTATATACCCTTATAGTTGAAAAAAAACAACAAAAATATCTGAGAAATGTATTTTTTTTTCAAGCCGACACTTTTCTTTTCTTTTTTCTTGAAATAGACGACTTCTCCAAGTGGCCAAACAAAAGGGGACGAAACCATTCATCTACCCTTGACGCTAGAAGAAGAAGAGGAAAAAGAAAAAATACCTAAATTTCTACTATTTTTCTGCGACAATGGAAAGAGAAACAATGATAACAAGAAGCGAAATACAAAAAAAAAGTAATTAAGAGAAACAAAGGATTTTTTTGCATTTACAATTTTAAATGTCCGTGATTTTTCGGTGTTACACTTATTTATTGTCTATTTTCTCATATTTACAGTTTTTATTCCTTTTTTAGTTGTTAAACAATTGAACCCATTTGATATATATATATATATATATATATATATGTATGATATGGGATAACTTAGTAGGCCCAACAGACCCAACATCAAATGAGACAGCTCAGGAGGCCCAACATCAAGTCTATTTGGTCGACCGGTATCGATCTCACTTGGTAGGGACCACAGTCGACCCGCATCGACCTCATGACCACTCCAGAAGTTTCAATATTTAGGTCTGGTCAACATGCATCAACCTCAAGACCTACTCTGGCATTAACTCAGATCTTTGCCACATTTATTAGTTTGACAGGCTGCAAGCCTCCGTATTAATGACGTGTGATAGCCAGTACAGCCGCTGCCACCAACTCTACCAACCCTACCACCACCTTTGGTAGAGACATGCCTCTAGAGGTACTGTTCATCTGGGAAAATAGAAGATTTAGCCACCTAAAATCGTACCGAAATCTGGACATGGAATGACCACCAACCCTTTGGCAAAGATAAAAGTCAGTACACCTGATAAGGGTACCAAGGTCAAATCACGCCTGGAGAAGGCTATAAATACTTCAGACACAACTACGCTCAAGATAATACCCCATACACTATAAGCCTTACACTCTCTATATTCTGTTCGATCTTCACATTTCAACTAAAGCTAACTTGAGCGTTAGAGTGCCTTAACCGAGGACACCTTGGCTAGTTTAACAAGTGTTGTGGTTGTAAATCTCAAGCCCCAAGGTATATACAACTCTGAGTACTCGACCTCCCCGGCCGATTCACCCGAAGCACAACTCACTTTCTCTATACGCAACTTTCAGCAGCATCAATATATATGATATTTGTTGTGAGATGGAAAGTTTTTAATTTGTACTTGAAAGACGTGAAAGTTGTAATTCACCTTCTTGGGATTTATACTTCTTTTTACCAGAAATTATATGGTGAAATTATCTGAAAGTGGTAGTATATTATCTATAGTACAAAATATTCAATTTTGCAGTACTCATTAGGCAAAAGTATAATATATAATCTATGTAACTTCAGTATATTTAGAAATATCTGTAGAACAAAATATTCAAGCCTACAAATTAAATGAAACTATAGTATATAATTTGTGTACAAGCAATATATTTTAGAAGTATCTGTAGTATAAAAACATTCAAGCCTACCGTATACATCAACTGAAAGTGTAGTATATAATCTGTGTTTTTGCAATATATTTTCGAAGCAACTGTAGTACAACATATTTAAGTCTGTAGTATATATTAAATGAAAGTGTAGTATATAATTTATGTATCTACAGTATATTTTAGAAGCATATGTAGTACAAAAATATTCAAGCCTACAGTATATATTAACTGAAAGTGTAGTATATAATATGTGTATTTGCAGTATATTTTAGAAGCAATACAATGAAAATGAAGTACAAACGTAGAACAGACAAAGTATAAATGGTGTTATGTTGAAATACACCTCAATTCAATTGAAATTAGGCAGTGAATTTGAGTACAATACGATAAAAACAAAGTAAAAATATAAAATAAATAAAGCATAAATGGTGTTATGTTGAAGTAGACCTCATTTAAATTGAAATCGGACAGTGAATTTGAATACAATATACTGAAAATAAAGTACAAACGTAAAAAAAAAACAAAATATAATTGGTGTTACGTTGAAGTACACCTCATTTAAATTGAAATCGGGCAGTGAATTTGAGTATAATATGATAGAAATAAAGTACAAATGTAGAACAAACAAAGTATAAATAGTGTTATGTTGAAGTACACTTCATTTAAATTGAAATCAAACAGTAAATTTAAGTACAATATAATGAAAATAAAGTACAAATATTGAACAAATAAAATATAAATGGTGTTATATTGAATTACACTTCAATTTAATTGAAATCGGATAATAAATTTGACTACAATATAATGAAAACGAAGTACAAATGTTGAACAAACAAAGTATAAATAATGTTATGTTCAAGTACACCTCAATTCAATTAAAATCAGACAGTGAATTTGAGTAGAATATTATAAAAATGAAGTACAAATGTAGAAAAATGAAGTACAAATATAGAACAAATAAAGTATAATTGGTGTTATGTGTTCAAAGTATAAATGATGTTATGTTAAAATACACTTCAATTCATTTGAAACTGGATAATAAATTTGAGTACAATATGATGAAAATGAAGTACAAACGTTGAACAAATAAAGTATAAATAATGTTATGTTGAAGTACATTTCAATTCAATAAAAATCGAAAAGTGAATTTGAGTACAATATGATGAAAATCAAGTACAAATATAAAATAAATAAAGTATAAATGGTGTTATGTTGAAGTACACTTATTGTAATTGAATAATTAATCTCCAATAACCATAGTGATGGTCAAGTATAATATTTTGAAATTATTGAATTAGATAAAGTACATATTTGTACGGGTAATAAGGTGAATACTATCGTCAAATGTTCATTTGTTTACATCTTTGAAAGCATAAGTATTCTTTATATTACTACGATTGATAACATTCATTCGTTGAAACTAGTGGTTAACGCTTTAAAACTTTAATATAATTTTTTTCATATGATAAATATTACACACATTTTTAGAGTTTGGTTATTAATTACCAAGACTTAAAAGGTAAATCATGGAACAAATTTTAATTCAACAATATTAGTAAAAATATTAAGAAATGAAGTATATAATGGCCGAAATGAAGTACAAATGTTATGACATCAAGTATAAATCTTTCAGATTGAGGTATAAAAGCGCTGATATCTCGAATAAGATGAAAAAATGCTAATTTCACGTTAAATCAAATACATAATTGCCAAAATGAAGTACAATTGTCATAAAATCAAAATTAATTCTCCCAGGTTGGGGTACGAAATAACTAATATCTCAGACAACACGCAAAAATACTAATTTCATACTAAATCGAATACATAATTGCCGAAATCATGTACAATTTTCATGTAATCAAGTATAATTCTTCTAGATTATGGTACAAAATAACTAATATCTTGGACAAATGGCTATAATTTTTTTATTATCATTTTTCTTATATTTAAAGGACCGCAAAGTAGACATCATATAATTCTTAAACATAATTGTGAACTCCTGAGCATCCTTGAATGTTTGACTAGGGGTATTCATTCGATACAAACCAAATCAAAACTTCGGTTAACCATTCGGTTCGGTTAAAATCGAATTTTTTTTCGATTTGGTTCGGTTAAAAATCAAAATACCGAATTTTTAATATTATATATTATGTCTTAATATTATATATTAATATTCAATTTGGTAATTCAATTCTGTTCAGTAAACTGGTACAAAAAAATTAAAATCGAATCAATTTTGATATATTATATATAATATAATATTCTTAATATTATATTTTAATATTCAATTTGGTAATTCAATTCAGTTTGGTTAATCGGTACAAAAAAATCAAAATCAAACAGGATACCTATTTAAAAAAAAATCAAATACCGAAATTTCAGTTTCAATTCGGTTCAACCAGATTACTGAACTGTGAATACCCCTACGTTTGACCCTCTCCATATATGCAATTTCTCCATGTATCAATTGATTTGTCAATTAAAGCCAATTTATTATGCGATGCATTGGTCGAACCAATTCCTCCTCGCTGCATTCCTTGATGTAGATAAATAAAATACAATTTTTAGATAATCCATTAATAGAACACTTGAAACTTAAATAATAGCTTTAGATAATTGAGGTACAAGTTTAGACAAAATGAAGTACAATTTCAAAACACTTAAAATATAGAAATTTGATTAATAGAGTACAGGTTTAGGTAATGAAGTGTAATTTCAGACGATAGAAGTACAATTTTATGTAAAAAGAAGTACAATTTCAGAACACCTAAAGTATAAATCCTTAGCTATTGCAATACAATTTTTGATAATTAGTAGAACACTTGAAGTATAATACTTAAATAATAAACTCAAATAACTGAAGTACAAGTTTACATAAAATGAAGTACAATTTTGGAACACTTGAAGTATATAAATTCAATGAATAGAGTATAGGTTTAGGTAAAATGAAGTATAATTTTAAAAAATAGAAATACAATTTTAGATAAAATAAAGTACAATTTCAAAACACCTAAAGTATAAAACCTTAGCAATTTTAGTATAATTTTTGATAATTAATAGAACGCTTGAAGTATAAAACTTAAATAATATATTCATATAACTGAAATACAAATTTAGATAAAATGAAGTACAATTTTGGAATACTTGAAGTATAGAACTTCAATTAATAGAATACAAGCTTAGATAAAATGAAATATAAAATAAAGTATAATTTCAAAAAATAGAAGTACAATTTTAGATAAAGTGAAATACAATTTCAGAATACTTGAAATATAAAACTCTAGCAACTGTAGTGTAATTTTAAATAATCAATAAATAGAATACTTAAAGATAGAACTTCAAATTGAGTACAAATTTTGTGAAATGAAGTATAATTTTAGATCAAAGAAGTATAATTTGAAAACACTTAAAGTATAAACCACTAGCAATAGTAGTATAATTTTGAATAATCAATTAATAGAACACTTGAAACATAAAACTCAAATAATAGAGTACAATTTTATGTGAAATGAAATATAATTTCAGATAACTAGAGTATAAATTTATATAAAATGAAATACAGTTTTAGAATAATTAAAGTATAAAATCCTAGCAACTGTAGTATAATTTTGGATAATCAATAAATAGAACACTTGAAGTATAGAACTTCAATGAATATAGTACAGATTTTGGTAAAATAAAATATAATTTCAGAAAATAGAAAGTACAATTTGGAAACACTTCAAGTATAAACAGCTAGAAGTTATAGTACAATTTTGAACAATCTATTAATAGAACATTTGAAGTATAAAACTTACATAATATAGTACAATTTTTGTCAGATGAAGTACAATTTTAATTACAATAAAGTATAATATTGAACACTCCAAATAGATAAAGATTTTCAAATAAATAAAATATAATTTCAAAACACTTCAAGTGCAAAACTTTATAAACTGCAGTACAGTATAGATTCTATAAAGTATTATCTTAAAACATCACTGCTCTTCTTTGTACTGCTGCTTGATTCATGCTTTCAGTTTACTAGGATATCAACAATATTCAACTTTAATATCAGGTGCAGTAAGACCATAGTTATGACATCATTTTCATCAATCAAACTCATATACAATTTTTGATGTGGAGCTATGTATTGCAAACTAAAGAGCTCGGCATTGATTTCATTCCACTTTCTTACGAAATTAATATACATGTCCATTAAAATTATATTATCATTAATTAACGTTATATGAAGCTAATTTTTGTAGCGACAATTCTCCAATATTTGATTGAACACTCCAGCTTTACTACTGGAAGAAACTCAGCAGCAACTGAGAAGAAACTAACAAAAAGAAAAAACCCAAAAATAATGAGAATAAAAAGAGAAGAAAAAGACAATGTTGATATCGGGTTGGTGGTCGCTGGCTCTAACGATTATTCTTGTTCCTGTCGTAGAGCTTATTACATTTTTTCTTTTCTTTCTATTTCTAATAATGAAAGTACATATGCTAGGATTTTCTGTTTACTTGTGTAGATGATGAAGAAGTGAAAAAAATAAGTAAAAAATATTATACTTAAAAATATTTTTGTCAAATCAAATGAGTAGAGAGTAATTTCTAAGATTTCATGATAAATTATTTTATTAGGTTAACTCATCAAATTATTTTTTATCCAAGAAAATCCATTCTGTGGACTTTTTATTTCAAAAAACCAACAGTTACTCTTTTGGCTATATTATCCTTGGTTTCTTGGATTAAAAAAAAATCAAAAGAATCAATTAGTTGTTCTTTAATAGAAATAATTTTTTAGATTGTCAACTTAGTGATGATTTTATTTTATAGTAAATTAAACTTTTGAGAAAAATATTTTTTGAATATTTTTAGATATATAAATTAGAAAGTGTTGATTTTTTTTAAATATTAGATAATTTTAACAGAAAATACTAAAATCTGTTAAAATTTACAAATTAAGTTTTGTAAAAGTTTTAATTACAGATAAATGAACCATTTGAAAGAAAATTAATTTTATCATTGAATTAATAAATAAGGTAAGAAGCTTAAGAATAATTTCATCCAAAAGAAGACAAAATTAGTTAACGATTAGAATTTTTGGAATGAAAAATTTAGAAGTGAGATGATTTTTTTTCGATTCAAAACAATTTTTTATTGGATAACCCAAGCGTGTGTTTGGTTGAAATTGTGGCGAAAATAAGCTAGCTATGAACTAATCAATTCTTCATCAAAAGTTTGGTTAAGATTTTGAAAATTAATTTTTATCATTAATCTAACTTTTTCTCTAAATTAAATAAGTAAAATAATTAATTTTTAGATTCAATAAAAAATTCTTTTAAAATTTTGGGAGTGTTCGGTTATGTATCCCAAAAACAAATTGTTTTGAGGAAACATAATCAAATATATACTCGATCTATCTCTAAAATACTAAAAAACATTTTTCAAAAATACTTTCTCATATTCTTCATTGTCATCAAAACTTTTCAATTTTTCAATATATGCATACATATTATATATATCATATATTTTTTTATTATTTTAGCAATAAAAATAAAAAAATTACTCAATTTCACACTCACCCCAAAAACTCAATAAAAAAATATTGATTTGACTACTATAGTTAAAAATGTCTCTCCTCAAAACATAAACAAACATACCAAGGATTTGTTTGGTTAAGTTTCCCTAGAACAATATAGTTTTGAAGAAACATAACCAAATATATCTCCATTTTTTCTCCGAAATGCACATTTTTCAATATATACATACATATATTATATATTATATATTTTATTATTATTTTAATATTAAAAAATCACTTTATTCTATTTTCACTCCAAAAATTCAATAAAAAAGCATTGACTTAACTGCTATAGTAAAAATGTCTCCTCCAAAATATAAACAAATATTTCAAAAAATAACTTTCACATTCTCTAATAATTCATTCTCTCAAAATACATAATAAACACATAAAAAAATCAAACAAAAAACATAATCAAACACTACCCAAAAGTCTCCAAAATCAATTTTTAAATATTTTTCAAAACATAACTAAAAATTCATTATATTCTCCAACACAACTTTCACATTCTCTAATATTATTCAAATATTTATTCTCTTAAAATGCATAATAAATTCACACAAAAAAATATAACCAAACATTACCTTAACTTCTGATAATAATTTTCATTTTCTTAATAAAATTCTAGATGTATATATTTTTTTCATCATCTGTTTTTTCTCTTGTACTTATACGTGAACTTTCTGTGGGGTTGAAAGGGCAACACGTTTCTTGGGAACTTGGGTGTTGGAATTTAGTTGAATGGCAGCCGAGACTTGGAATAATCATCACCGATTCACAAATTCAAATGCCCCATCACATCTCTGAATTTATCAGGGTCAGTACAACTGTACTATGTAGATGAATTGATGGCCCTTTTTGTCCACCAATGTCTCGTTACGTGTGTGCCCTTCTAATAAATTATTGGTTGGCTCTCCAGGTATGGGTGGGATGGGAGAACAAACGTCTATTAATTGATGTATGATTCAGTTTTTGGGATGTGCATGTGAGGGCGGTTTGAGCGAATGGTGTGAGGTCCGATAAAACTTGAAGGGATGCCGGTCTAACTCGACGGAGGGGCATTGAACCTACATAAAACGAGATAGTTATCCTCAACTAAATTTTTTTTTATGATTAAATTTAATCGAGCAAAGGGGAAATAAGTAACCAAGCTGAAGAGAATTTTTAGTCATTAAATTTGCATGTAGCATTTATGATGTTGGATTTTTATATGCATCGAGATTGGCGTCGAAAAGACAATAAATTCCATGTAAAGATGTGAGCTAGGGGTATAAAATAAATTGAGTTGGCTCTTAAGCCTCACAAGTCAACTCAATTATAGTTTGATTCGAGCTCGAACTCTATGATAAACCGAACTCAAGCTTTAATTCAATTGTTCAAAGTTCGTGAACTATTTTTCTCACTACAAGAAAATTCACATTTAGTGGCTTTAGTTTAGTGACATTTTATAATATAATGAAACAACAAAATATTATTGTGATAGTTATAAAAGAAAGTCATTATAATTTAATATTTTATAACATTTAATTATTCAATGACAAACAAAATAGTGACATTTAATTAAAAATACTAAGATAAATGTATTTTAAAGGCATTTAACTAGTGTCACTAATTTTTTTTAGAAAAATACCACTAATATGTAGTTATTGTGTCGTTTGAAGAAAGATGTCAAAGCGTATTTAGTAACACTATATTAGTGACATTTATAATGTATAACACGCAAAAATAAAATAGTGATAGTCATAAAAAAATGTTACTATAATAAAATATTTAATAGCATTTGATTATTAAATGATATATAAAATTGCGGCATTTAATAAAAATATAATTTGAAGGCATTTAACTAGTGCCATTATTTTTTCTTAAAAACATGTCACTCATATTTATTTATGGTGGCACCCAAAAAAATGCCATAAAATGTTTAGCGGCGTTAACTTAATAACATTCAATAGTGCAATGAAACATAAAAGTAATATGGTGATAATTGTTAAAAAAACATCACTGTAATACAATATTTAGTAGCATTTGACTAACACATAATAAAAAAAATAGTGACATTTGATTGAAAATACCAACATAAATATATTTACAAAGCATTTAAGTAGTGCCACTATTTTTTATAGAAAAAAATGCTACTCATATTTATTTATGGTCTCATTTATAAAAAGTACCATAAATTATTTAGTAGTACTAATTTAACACCATTTTACAATATAGTGTTACTTAGTATAAATTGATTAATAAATATTATACAAACGTAATTTTATTAAAATTACTAACATAACTATATGTTAAAAGCATTTAACTAGCAATATTCATTTATTTATTTGGAAAAAAGTATAAAAACATAACTCATAATTTAGTTATGGTGTAAAATGAAATAAATATCACATAGAAATAGATGAAGTATATATAATTATTAGTAATTGTAAAATATACAATTTCATGTCTTATCATAATGCATTTATTAAATTAACTACTTAAATATAATTTTAATGTATCAACTAAATTAATCATAGTTTTCAAGAAGTATAAAAAACTAAGTTTTTGCCCATTTTTTCTCCTCACCTATAAATTATATTTTTGAATATTTTCTATCTCTAAAATTTAGTGTTTCAAACTTTTTCAAACGTATTATTTAATATAATAATTTTGAGCATATATTTAAATAATTGAGAAAATATGCTTTTAAAGTTAAAGAATATAATAATATTTTTGAATATTTATAATGAATATTTGGTGGGTAGCTTGATGGTAAATTCATATCTTTCCAAGTGAAATATCGTAGGTTCGAGTCTTATACAAAGCAATTGAAGTATGTTGAGATCTCATAATATGGCTATTGATGGTAAATAAAATGTCATTCAAATGAATCATTTTTGCCATTAATTTCGCATGTTGTTTAATTAATTTTTATGGCATGTTACTATGTCATCTAAAGAAATTTTTTGTGACATTTTAACATCACTATATGCATTTTTTATGGCAGATTAACATATCAGTTAAAATTATTTTGTTGACATTTTAACATGTCATTTATTGTTTTGTAGCATATTATCTTATTATTTAAAGGAATTTGGTGGCTTTTTAATATGTCACTACATACATTTTTAGTGGCATATTGGCATGCCATTTAAAATTTCCTTTAATGACACTTTGGCATATTAAGTAATGCATTTTTTGTGATATTTTAATGTGCCACTTAATATATTTTTTCTTACACTTTATTAATGTCACAATAGAGGTAAATTGATGATATTTATACCTTTAACTACACCGCTACAAGTGATACTTTTAAAAAATATCATTAAATATAAAATTACCATTATAATACTATTTAAGTTGCACTTTCTAATGCCACTAAATGTAATTTTTCTTGTAGTGTCTATTTTTAAATCTTTTTATATATTAATTAAATAATTATTATATATTAATAATTTATTTTTTTCTATTTGTAAATATTTTGTATATAATATTAAATAATTATTATATATTAATAACTAAATTTTTTTGAATCGAGCTCGAGCTCAACTAATACTGAGCTAAAGAGCTCAAGCTGAGGCTCTTAAGAGCAAACTTATTGAGTTCAAGTTGAACTTATTTACACCTCTAATTTGGGCAATGAGAACGGTTAGCTTCAGTTGGCCTATGGGCTACCAACAACATGTTCGGTCGAGGATGGCCGACCTGAGGGTGGCAACCCTTACATGGTCGAATGGGCGCCATTAGACATATCTAACCCATTGTGATGATTTTAGGAGATGGCTTGGCGCTCGATTTAATCTCTTTCTCACTAGGAAGTGCTATTCCTTGCCTCCTACCTATTTTTATGGGTCTGATATGGTTTAATATGAAACTTTATAAGGATTCAAAATAAAAAATATTGTATTTTTTAGGGATAAAGATATTTTACCATCCGAATTATGTATTTTTTTACACTTTACTAATTAAACTTTTTTTCGTGACATTTTACTATCTGGAATATTCTTTTTCTTTTGTATTGCCATCCATGAACTAGTTTTAGTCAAATATTTCATGGTATTCCATTACAAGAGTGGCCAAAGTCTTTTCTGAAGGTATTTTTTATCACTTTATTAAAAAATAACATATTTAAACTTGAATTATCACAAGATATTCACCTGAAAGTATATTAAAAAAAGTTTGTTGCATTTTACAATTTAACAAGGCTACACCAAGCAGATGATTATTATATCCACAAAATTAGAAGATTTGACTATAATACTTGAAAAAAGAGGCCTCTAGCGTTAATGTGACGAATATTTTCCATAATATTCCACCATATTTGTTTGTATATGGTAAGGTGAAAAAAAGTGCAATGAATAGCAAAGGATCACATAAAAAAGTTCAGTTAACAAAATGTAAAAACACGTATAGTTCAGCTGGCAATATATTTTTATCCCTTTTTTTTATTATGGTATCCTACGAAATAACTATTGAGGTTTATAAGACTTTTTTGATAAGTCTACCCAAACATCCTTTTAGAGATATTTTATCATAAGGGTACTTTTAATAAATAAAAATTTAATATTCGAAAACTAAAATAATTTTCTAATAAATTGAAAGAGTAATAATAATTTTGAGACTTGAGAGTACATACATGCATAATTTGTTGCATGAATAGAGTCTCCTTAGTGCAAAGAATTCATCTTATCAAATGTAAGTCAATGCCACGTTACACATTAAATGCACCGGCGCTAATTGGATCCGCAAGGTTGAGAAAATTCTAACAACTCGATGCAAAAACCTACAAATAGAAATATAGTAGAAATGGGAAAATCGCATATCTCTGATCCTGAGCAGAAAATATTCTGTTTTTACAAAAACCAATTTTAGTGAGTTCTTCTTTTCTTCTTTCTTTCTTTTTTTTTCTATTTTTTTTTTGTTGGATGGTGGGGAGTGGGGGTGGTCTCTCTCTAAAACAAGGGTTTGTTTGGTCTTCTTGAAAAAAAAATCCACAAAATTTGTTTTCTTCATCTCTACATACTTTTTGCAAAAAAGAAAGAAAAAGTACTCATAAAATAACTACTCATCCAAACATAATTTCACAAAAAAGACATAATATATTAATAGAAATCCACATTTTCATCCTAAAAAATAATCCTGTTGAAATATTTACATATATATGGTTGTAACCTAGAAAGATCTAGCAACAAAATTATGAAATAAAAAAAAAAATTCAATGAAAACTGACAACAAGATTTAATGTGGTTCGGTAATGTGCTTAATCTATCTAACAAAGAAAAGAATTTTATTGATTCCAAATCAAAGTACAAGTATTATTTGAATCCCACAAATCTCACAAGAACACCCACCACCCTCGTTCTAAACTCCATTCTGAGAGAATATCTCTAAAGCAGTAAAGAATAAAGTTTCTAGGGCTCCTCTCCCTCAACCAGAAAGAAATCAAGGGGTTTAAATACCTAAACAAAACAACCAAACATGCGAGTTATGTGCCCACCACGTTTCCTCTTCTCGTCATTTATAACTTAAATTTCAAGGTAAAATCAACAATTCTCCACTTTAACTTGAAATTATTCATCTATCCTCTTTGTCCCTACCCCCAAAAGGGCCATCATTTGAGTCTGCAAATGTTGATCAAATTCAAACAATGCTTGAATTTGATTACTGGAACAGCCTTAGTTAACATCTCTACCGGATTATCCTTAGTGCCAACATTGTCAACTAAAATGACAGGTTGAGACACCATATCCAGGACAAAGTGATACCTCAATCAATGTGCTTTGTTTTCTCATGAAAAGCTTGATTTTTTGACAAGTGTATGGCACTTTGACTATCACAAAATATTGAAGTAGTATCAAAGTTCATACCCATATCCTCAATCAGCCTCTTTAGCTAAATAACTTCCTTCATGCCTTCAACCAAAGCCATGTAATCAGCTTCTATTGTAGATAATGTAACTAATGATTGCAATGTCGCCTTTTAGCTAACCGACTCAAAACACAAAACGCATACCCAATAATGGACCTTTTGCTGTCCAAATATCCTACATAATTCACATCCACATAGCCAATGATTCTAGCAGTAAAATTCAATTGACTATACCTCAAACATCTATCTGCAGAGCCTCTCAAATACCTCATAATCTATTTCACAACCTGTCAACTAGTCTTTCTTAGCTTATGCATGTATCTGCTAATAACATTGATTGCATGTGAAATGTCTAACCTAGTGCACACCATGGCATACATCAAATTACCTATTGCACTAGCATACGACACTTTAGACATGTGCTCCACCTCCTCCTCAATACTTGGCGATAAATCTTATGAAAGCCTAAAATGTGCTGCAAGTGGTATATTAACTAGCTTGGACTGATCCATCCCAAAACACTCATGTATTTTCTCAATTTAATGTTGTTGAGACAAGTACAGCAATCATGCATGTTTGTCTTGGATGATCTCCATGCCCAATATCTTTTTTACACTACCCAAATCCTTCATTTCAAATTCTTCACTCAACTGAGCCTTGAAGACATTAATCTTAGACATGTTTCCAAAGGCAATCAACATATCATCAAAGTACAACAATAAATATATGAAAAGACTATCACTATACTTTTTATGATATACACAACAATCATAAATGCTTATAGTATATTCTATCTTGGTAATAAAAACATCAAACCTTTTATACCACTGTCTAAGAGACTACTTCAAGCTATATAAAAACTTCTTTAAGAGAAATGCTTAATTTTTTTTCCCTAAAATAACAAATCACTATGGTTGGCTCATGTAGATTTGTTCCTACAACTCACCATGCCGAAACACTATTTTTACATCTATTTGCTCAAGCTCTATATCAAACAAAGCTATCATGGCAAGTAAAACATAAATAGAAGTATGTTTTACAACTAGAGAGAACGCCTCATGAAAATCAACTCCCTTTCTCTGAAAAAAACCCTTAGTGACCAATCGTACCTTATATCTAGCATCGTCAACCCAAGAAATCCCTTTCTTTTTCATGTAGATTGATTTGTAACCTACAATCTTCTACCATTTAGGTACATTAATCCGTTCCTATGTGCTATTCTTGTGTAAACACTCCATCTCTTCATTCATAGTTGCTACCCATTTATCAAAATTTGGACAGAAAATTGCCTCTTTGAATGAGATTGGATTGTCTCCCACAAACTACTTGGCCAAACTCAAAGCACAAGCTACCAAATCTAAAAATACAAACCGCTATTGTAATTTAATCTGCCTCCTCTCTCTATCACAAGCCAAACAATAGTTCTATAGTGAATTATTTTTTCATTGCTAATGAAGTGATAATGTGCTCTCACTAGCTTCATCTACCACCTTCTATTTCCCCTTTAAAACTTGCGGAGTGCAAGGTCAAACTCCACTTTTTCTTTAACACTCTGCTGATTACTTTCAACATGCTCCGCCTTCTTTATTATAGCAAACTCATCAAATGTTGCATCTCTACTAATAATCATCCTAGAGCCCTTGTCATCATTACACCATAAATGATAATTCTTTACTCCATCTGCAAAGCTTAGAAATATGCACTTCCTAGCCCTTGGCTCAAGCTTCCCATCATGAATAAGGGTGTTCATAGGTCTGGTTTAGGAAATGAATCCAAATAAATCATTTTTAATTTGTTCGATTTGATTCAGGTTTTATGATTTTTAATACCTGAACCCGAACCAAACCAACCAGATCTAGATCGGGTTGGTTTAGTTTGGATAATCGGGTTCTCAAAAGAGAGAGAGAGAGAGAGAGAGAGAGAGAGAGAAGGAAAAAGCACAAGTTGCAATTTCTTTAGTTTTTTAATTAGAAAATCAAGACAATCAGATTATTTACAAAATATTTATCAAAATTCAAAAGCACACAGTATTGCACAAAAACACCACAAGTCATAATTGTTATAAATTATCTCCTTCTTTAGCATAAGCCATGATTAATAATATAAAATCTCAAATCCAAATCTAAGTTGAAAATTAAATATAAGTATAAATAACAAAAATCATAATTTAAAAAATATTTATTTTAATTAAATGATCGGATCGGGTTGGGTCGATGAATATGAAATTTGAGAACTGAACCAAATATAATCGGGTTTGATCGAATTTGACTCAATCAAACCCGATGACCCAAACCAATTAGATTAGTTTGATTTGGTTTGTTGAGTTCATCAAATCAGGTTGATCTAATGAACACTTCTAATCGTGGACATAAGTATAAGATGGATGCCTAAATACTCTTAGATTTAAATAATCAACAGAAGACCCAAACCAAACATCCATTAGTATCTTAGAGTCCAAAGCAATCGATGGTGACCTATTCACCAAATAACACATAATGTATATAGCTTCTACCTAAAATCCTTGGGCAATCCAGCATTAAAGAGCAAGCATTTAGCTCTCTCCAAGATAGTTCTATTCATCCATTCTACAACTCCATTCTATTGTAGCGTATGCACAACTATGTGATGCCTCGCAATTCCTTTCTTATCACAAAATTTTTGAAATTCCTTATTGTAGAACTCCAATCTGTTGTCAGTCCTCAAGCGTTTGATTTTATTTCCTATCTGCTTCTCGATCAAAGTTTTATATTACTTAAAGTTGACAAACACTTCATCCTTATGCTTTAAAATGTACACCCATACTCTTCATGAAAAATCATAAATATCAGCATATATCTGCCACCACTCTTTGAAGGAACCTAAGAAGGCCCCAAAAGATCTAAATGAATATAATCTAAGGTGCCCTTAGTCCTATGAACTACTGTGCCAAACTTCATTTTGTGCTGCTTACCAAGCACACACTACTCATAGAAATCTAGCTCTCAAGTCTTCTCTCCACAAAGCAAACTTCATTTGCTCAGTTCTAACATCTCTCTCTCATTCATATACCCAAGCCGCATATGCCATAATCTCGCAGTATCATTGACTAATGAAGAAACCACTACAGTACCAGAAATAATGTTGTCCTACAATATGTAAAGGCCATTCCTTTTGTCTCCCTTCATGATGAGCAATGGAAACCCACAAAACTCTATCCTGAGTTGTGTACTCATAGCCATTCTTATTCAGAGTTCCCAACAAAATCAATTTTTTCTTCAAATCAAGAACATGACACACATCTGCCAACGGCCTCACAATACCATCATGCATTCTAATACTTACTATGCCAATTCCTACAGCTCTGCAAGAAACATCATATCCCATTAGCATTTTACTACCATCGTATTTCTAATAAGCGGTAAACCAATCCTTTCATGGGCACATGTGGTAGGAACAACTACTATTTGAAATCCACTCTGAACTCAAAAAACTCTCAATAATATTGAGAACAAGCCCACCATTAGACTCATCCTCAACAATTATTGCAACATCATCCTATTTTTGATAAGAAGATTCACCTAAATTCTTCGTCTTTCCATGTTTTAGATAATTTCGTTTTAGTACCCCTGTCCACAGCACTTAAAACACTTGCCACCAATTCTAGGCTTGGTTTAAAACTTCGATTGACTTCTACTTCTTCTCTTTTCTTTTGATCTCCCCCCATTGCCAATCTTTCCCCACATTCACCATCATTACTACCCAGGACATGTTTTCTCAATTCTTTGAAATTCAATATGGCCTTCACATCCTCTATTGAATCATATCTCACCCATACAGAAAAGTAGTAATCAAGTACTCAAAATGTTTTAGCAGAAACAAAAGAGAATTAACATTTGATCTTCATTTTTAACTTTAACATCTATACTTGCGAGATCTAAAATCACTTTATTTAAATAATCAATATATTGAGTAATAAATGTACCTTCCTTTAACCTCAACGTGTATAATCGTTGTTTCAAATATAGCCAATTTGTCAAGAACTTTATCATATAGAGACTCTGTAGCCTTGACTACAATCCTGCTGGTGTACTCTCTGTGGCAACCTCTCTCAATATGTTATCTATCAATGATAATACCATAATATTGTATGCCTTCATCATAAACTCGTCCTTCTCCTCATCTATTAGTGTCTCTAGCAAGAAATCTCTACCCTTGAATGCTCTTTGTAAACTTTATTGACACAGGGGTGCATGGACCTTCATCTTCCACAACCCAAAATCGTTTTTTCCATCAAACTTCTCTACCTCGTACTTCATGGCTGACGTCTTATCACTCTTGGCTCTTGATACCAATTTGTTGTATCTCAAAAGGATCTAGTAACAAAACTATGAAATAATAGTAAAAAAAATTCAATGAAAATTAATAATAGAATTTAACGTGGTTTGGCAATGTGTCAAATCCACCCAACAAATAAAAGAATTTTATTAATTCTAAATCAAAGTGCTAAGTACAATTTGAGTCTCACGAATCTCACAATAATACCTAACACCCTCGTTCTAAACTCTGTTATGAGAGAATATCTCTAAAGCAGTAAAGAATAAAGTTTCCAGGATTTCTTTCCCTCAACCAGGAAGAAATAGGGGTTTAAATACCCAAGCAAAATAGCCAAACAGGCCATGGGCCTGTGGGTTTTATAAATTTTTTGGAATTCGATCTTAAGAGCTATATAGATCAATACCTCAGTGATTTTTATTGATTCTCTCCAATAAAATTGATCAGAGTTTTATTCTGAATTTAGAACATAATAAATACAAGTCATTTGGTCCACACAGAGAATTAATTGGTATTAATCCAAATATATATGAGCTATACTTCAAATATGTTTTTCTCCATGATTTTCTAAATAGAAAGTGCTAATTTAATCCTCACTCTTGATTCAGATGCCAAATTCTATTAAAAATCTATAAGATATTTTGATTGAAGATCTCATGATTTGTGAACGATGGTCGTAAAATACAGCTCTATGCATCTTCCTTTTAGCAACTCCAATTGATGGACAACAGTATCAAGCAACTTTGGCTTTATGCACTTCGATAGAGTTCTAATATTTCAAATATTCGACAATTGAGGGACCACCCAACTGAAGCAACTTTAGTTTTGTGCACTTGGATGCGATCCAGTGAACACAGACCAAAATAATAAAGGACATATCTTGTAGAAATTGAACCAACATAGACGACTCGCATGGTGCGCAGGGGACTTCAAAGGGATTCGTTCATTCAAAATTTAGGCCGTGTACTGCTTTAATAGGCAAATAATTTAACTTTTGGAATATATTATAGCTATAGTAGGTGAAGGGATGACATTAAAATGCTAAACATTTCCATGGATGTGAGCTTTTGAGAAAGATTGATTACTAAGGTGATTTGTGACTATCATTCATACAAATACGGGACTATCAATGTCTTGCAACAAGAGAGGGGACTAATTGCCCTTAGCGACTTAAGAGCCTTCAACTACTAAAAGGTTAATAGGATGAATCACACTTTTACTATTAAATCGATATGATTATTATGTATAAATGGACCTTTTGTTCATGATCAAGATAAGATCATCAAAGAATCATTAGAATGAAAGTGTTGAACTTTTTTTAGGATAAAAGTTTAATGAGATTCAAAAAAAGGCTTCATTTAAGTCAAATAAAAAAACTTCTCTTTTACTGAAGAAGGTAGATGACAAGGATTGACTCATAACTATGTTGTGTGACCGATCTGATCAACAACTTTAGCAAAAGGCTAAAACATTAACTTATTTAAAATATTTTAAAATGTTTGAAATATTCAGCAAATATTTTAAAATATTGGGTAAATATTATCAAACTATTATCATAACTTCTAAAACAAGATATTATAATATTACAAGCTCTTCAAAGAAGCTTAATTAAGGAGATCCATATATATTGTATTCAAAATCTTAATAAATTCATTTGATTCACTATGTAAATTACAATAATATTGTTATTATTTTATTAAAATATTCAAAGAGTTTATTTTTTGAATAAGATATAATACCTGATAAGCTTTAAAAGAATGTATAAGATATGGAGAAGTCAAATACGCTCTAAGTCATTGGATGTAGAAGGCATTTGGCTAAGCCTATAAACTAATTGCCTTTGACATCTTACAACAAGTTATGAGTATTGGTAAAAGCTTTTGAATAAGAGCTTTCAAGTTTCAAAATTAAACGTCAGTTGTATAAGCTCCTTCTGAAAATATAAGAAAGCTCTAAATTACCTTTTTAAAATCTCAAAAAACTATTTCTAATTTAATCATATAAATTATAACATTTAATCTATTTTTGTTTTTTTTTTTAATTTTTTTATAATGATTCCTAATACATTATTATGCTTCATGATATATTAAAAATTATATATGAATAAAATATATAATTAAATAAAAAAAGTAGCAATCAAAGAAGCTTGTAAATATTTACAAACTGAAGTTACTTTAGAAATATCAAACTCGTTTCTTCGAATTTGAAAGGTAATTTTATAAAAAAAAAAAAAATTTATAATTTTGTTGCTTCTTTGCAAATATTTACAAAACGAATTTTTCATAGAAAATATAAAACTCTTTTATTAAATTTAGAAGGGTAATTTTATTATATATATATATATATATATATAGATAGATTCATTTTTTTGAATTAAATTCATGGAATTTTTTGAGAAATGAAGATTCTTACGAGAATGCAGGTTCTTATATCTAAAGTATATCTATCATGTATTGTGGAATACATCTACAAACAGAACTTCACATGGAAGCAGAATATTTTTGTTGACCTCGTATCTTAAATTTTTGGATGTAACAAAATTTATGGAGTGGTTAAAAAATCGAGGCAGGAGTTTCACCCCTGCGCTTTCGAAAAGTCAGGCCGCGACGCCAAGGGATTCGATGCTGGAAATGGCAGGTTGCGGTGGCCGTGGATTTTATCTAATGTTAGTTTTCCATTGAAAAATTTTGTACTGAAAGTGCTTTTAAGTTAGAAAACACTTTTAGATACAATTAGAATTGAGTTTTAGTAAGAAAAATATAGGATTAATTACAAGAACCTCTCCTAAAGTTCGACCTAATTACAAAAATTATTTCTAAGATTCATGAAATTACGAATATCTTTTCCGTTGTTTGTCTCTGTCTAACAAGTAAACCCTATCATTAGTCAAACAAATGATTTTTGTTGATGTTAGTATTGATATTTTTTAAAAATTCAATTTTGCCCTTAGTTTGACTAGCCTTAACCGTTGATCATGTGACTAACCCAAAATAACCTTATGTATTTCATGCATGTATGGATCTACTTGTAATATTGAATGCATTAAAGGGGGTTATTGTAAGAAATTAAACCAATGGTTAATGTAACGAATGGAAATTAATTAAGTAAAATAATTAATTATTATATTAACTAAAACTAATAAACATTAACATTTACTTTTTTAATTTTAATATAACTTTTTATTATTCAAATTATTATTGTAAATTTTCAAGTTACATATAACATCCTCTAATGAATGAATTGTTACATAGACATCCTCCCCCCCACCCCCACTCCCACCCCCAGAACAAATCCTACATTACATTAACTTTCCCTTGTCAATTTAATAACTTGCAATGAGTTCCCTTTAAAAAAAAAAATAGCAATTCAATAAACTACTTCACATTTAACCACTTAATCATATATTCAAATGTCATGAACTGCACAAATTTTCTTTAGATAATAAAGCCCTGTACAATTCTAAAGGGTTGTACAAAAACATCAACCAACTAGACAAAATATCAAGTAAAAGTTGTGTACTTGATCATCAATCAATAGTTTAAAATGACAAAACATAGTGATAATATTTATATCCTCCAGCAATATCATCAAAAACCCCTCCAACTTCATTAGCCCCTCCATTATGTACTTCATCACCTCCCCCAACTCCATCATCTATACAACCAAAACATCCACTTGTACTTGTCACAATTGATTCTATAATTCTATCAAAAGTGACACAAAATCCATCATCAAACTCAATATTGTCATCAACAAGTCCTTCTTCAACAGTAGGGGCATTTCCAAAAAAAGCAACAAGGCCATCTCCAACCATAGCAACAACAAAGTCATCTCCAGCAACAACATGGCCCTCTCCAACAGGAGCAGGTCCATCTCCAGCAGGTCCATTAAGGCAACAATCGACCCTTGTGAACAAGGAATAGCAGAATTTCCAGTTCCAGCTCCGGACTTGTGCTTCTACTTCCTTGTACTAAACATTTAAGCCAAAGGAATGTTTTCTTGAAATAGAAAATAAAAAATACAAAATAAAAATGAATCAAAGAATTAACTACAATAATAATTAAATAATGAACAAGTTCAAAGAATAAAATTAGAATAACCTATTCAGTAGGTATTTTTTTTCTCTTAGTTTCTATACACCTCTCATCTTCATTGGTTTCCTTTGGCATGTTCTCTTATTGTGCCCAAATTCATGACATTGGCTATGTTTCAAAGTATTGGACCTCACTATCTATCACATTAGATAACTCCACAAACTCCCTTCTCCTATTGTTTCTAGGTCTCTCCAACAATCTTTTCAGTGGTGGAGGGAGAACACTTGGGGGATCAACCCCCAAAACACCCCAAGACAAGGATCATGTATTAAGTGTACAGGATGACTATATGCCCTGATATTAGAGCTGTAAATAGATATTCCAAAATTCATTTACCGTTCACATTTATATCTATTTATACAAAATTTATCAGCATCTATGTAAAGTGGATATTATTCATATTCGATTAGTAAAGATCCGATTATAAATGGATACGGATATAGTAAATGCGTATTCAATCCGTTTAATATCCGCTCCTAACACATTTATTAAATAATATATTATTTATATTTTTTAATAAAAATCTCATAATCCATGTATGTATATATAAATTATAATTGAAGAATTGAGAATAAAAAGAATAAATTTAAAAAATTATTGTAATATAGAGAAAAAAAATTGAAAAATAAAGTTAATCAACCCATTATTGTTGGTTGACTTTATAATTAATATACTTAAATGCCATTATTATTAAGTACTAATAATTAATTATAAAATCAATTATTAATTAGAAATTATGCTATTTGTTTGATTATTTTCTTTTTAATGAAATTATATAGTTTCTTCTATTAATTAAAATATGTATTTATTATAAGTTCACAGATTTACGTATTTGAATATTTGTAAATAGATATTTAAATAAGTATCATTGAATATGAATATAAAAAAAATAATTCGAATGTGGATAAATTTAATAAAATATGAATAAATTTAAATAATTATAATCGGATATAGATATATCCAAATTCAACTGATATTCGACGGATACGAATTCGAATATCATTTTTTAATATCTGTCAAATTCGTATTCATATATGAATTCTCAAAAAATTAAACTGATATGAATATGAAAACGGCGTATTCGATCCATTTAATATCTGTTTACACCCTTACCTTATATAGAGTTAGCTTTAGAAAAACAAGCAGCAGTGTACATTTCTATGTTCTCCATCCTATGTCCAGTTGCTAGTGCAGCATACTTAAATGGTATGCCTAATATCTCCTACACCTTACAATCACATGTCCAAGCACTCAAATCGACAGTGAAGTGGCATTTTGCTCATGATTTTCAAACTCATTTTCACAACTTATCATGATTTTAAACAGTTTCTTAACATGATTCAGCTTCTTAACAATATTTGCAATAACATAAT
Source organism: Jacaranda copaia (assembly GCA_014898725.1). Classification (NCBI taxonomy): domain Eukaryota; kingdom Viridiplantae; phylum Streptophyta; class Magnoliopsida; order Lamiales; family Bignoniaceae; genus Jacaranda; species Jacaranda copaia. Next base: position 520,941 of record JACGDI010001495.1, on the reverse strand, counting down.
TGGTCCATGCAACCCTCTTCTCAAGCCTTCTCTAAATCCTAGTCATAAGCTTGTCTCTCAACCCATCTACTAAAGTAAGTATTGTCTTAAACATAAGCTCCCCAACCCAGTGGTTAAATGACTTTGATATATTATTTGTCACATGATCATTTTTAAGCCTAATGTCAAAAGCATGCCTAGACCATATACTTGAAGGGATTTTAGCAAGCCACTCATGAGCTGCAAACTTTACCACTTTTATCTTATACATGGAAAAATTATAATCTTGAACATGGTAAGATTTTGCAACTATCTAGAAGTATTTCCTTAGCAAAACTCTAGAAAAGGAAAGTCTGAAATTAGAGTAAATATGCCTTATATACTTTCTATTGATTGAGTGTGGCACGAATTCACTGATTGTCTCCACTAGATCCTAGCTTATAATAAAGAGCAATGTACAATATCAGAAAACCAAATAAGCAACCTTATAAATAACACCCTCAATTCAAACATTATAATTAGCACCCTTACAATGTTTTAAGCATAACAAATAACACCCTTGCAGAGATTTCAAACATTACAAATGCAACCCTTGCAAAATAAATTCAATGCAAATGAAACATTAATTAGATTCCATTACAAAATACATAGAAAACATAATAGAAAATTTTCAAAGTTTAAGACATTAGAACTAACACCCCTTCACATTTCTATTAATTACAAATTGAACCCTTCATAGAACAAGTACTTAACAGCCAAATACAATTACGCACCAACTAAAGTAACCTCAGTTGCATCAATCCTAGCCCTAGATGGGGGGTAGGTTCGAGGCCTTAGGGGGATACTCAAATTAGATTGGGGACAATCCTCCTTTTAAAGAAAAAAATGAAAAAAAGAATAAATATAGTGTCATACATCCAAATACTAAGTTTATAATATAACATTTAACACCCTTACAAGGTTTATAACATTACATTTAATATCCTTACAAGGTTTTTAAGATTACATGTAAGATACACATTTCAAATTAGGCCTCAAATATGTTTTAGCATAATAAATTCTCCATTTACAAAATATGAAAATATGAAAATAAGAAAATAAGAAGCATAATATTACCTTTTGTCTATCTGTCATGAATTTCCATGGTCTGTCTGGAGTAAAGCTACTAAGAAACTCTTCCAAGCACGTGAAGAAAAAGCTCAAAGACTTTTTGCATTCAACCTCCACAACTACAAAAGCTACAGGAAACAGTCTATTATTTCCATCCAATCCTACAGCAGCACCTCCGTAATGCCCTTTAAGATAACACCCATCAAATCCTAAAAATTGATTATATCCACTCAAGAACCCCTTCTTCGGTGTATCCAAACCTATGAAAATCTTTCTAAATGAAGGTATCCTACTTATGTTCTCAGTTACATTTTCCTCATAATTCACTTTCCCATCCAGATGGTAATGAATTTTCACAAAATTCCACAATTTCTTTTCTTCAAGATCTTAGCATACATAGACAGCATACCATAAGATTGAGCATGGTTGCTTTCAATGACATACTTTTACCTTCTATTTTGCCCTCTACAACTACATGTATGGTGGGTTGACTCCATATTTTTTCATTTCATTCCTCAACCCTCTATCTCAAGATTCTCTCTCAAAACATCGACCAACTTATTAGACATCCACTTAGCACTAACCTCTTTAATTTTTTCAACTCTCACAGAAGTGTGTTCAACCACTATTGTCTTAATTTGAAAGGTAAGAGAATCATGCATAGGAGATGCATGAATTCCCTAAGGACAACCAACTGCTTTACACTTTGCCATCACCCTATTCTTCTTATTTTTAACCCTTTGCAACTCAAAACCCTCCCTTTTGACATATTCTCTCAAGGCCTCTCTAAATGCATAAACATCAACAAACACCATACCCTTTTCAACCTAATTTTTTTCACTTGGATCTTTAAGAATCTCAAATTCATCCTTGTCCATTCTCTCACCTAATGGATCATCAATCAAATCATCATCTAATGCGTTCTTTGCTTCACAATGGTTATCAAATTCATAATCTGATTCTTTGTTTCACAATGGTTATCAAATTCATAATCTCATAACAGTGAATTGTTACTTTCACCCTCATTACTCTCACCCTATTCTTCATCTTCATTGGTTTCACTCCCCTCTTCACTTTTACTACCTTTTTCAACCTTATCAGTGATGTGCCCACTGCCCTCACCTTTCTCACTACCACTTTTCTCTTCAGCTCCCTCACCCCTTTCAACATTTTGTCCAACACATTCTTTAACATACAAGTCAATAGTCTTGCTTCTTTTATTTCACTCAAACATACTACGCATATCATTGTTGTCAGTAACTACAATCCTATCCCCTCTACCACTTAAACCAAAAGAGTAAACTAAATCCATTGCTTCTATACCACGTACATGACTCAACGCAAGTGCACCAACGTCTGTCATCAAGTCAACATACTTATAACCTTTTGGACAAATATTCTTCAATATAGACATGCCTTCCCCATAGTGAACAACAATATCAATTGTTTTCTTCAAACCTATTAAGTGAAACAACAAAAGAAAACAACTATTATTTAAGGATCAAGAAAAAAAACAACAATATGCCATCAAAATTCTTCATGACACACATACAAGAACCTAAACCATTCTTTATTAAATTTTACACAGTTTCTGTCCTAAACAAAATATCAAATGATAGAAATGAGTTTGTTTCAAAAGATGCAAAATTACGGTAGTAAAGGCAGGGTTTCTTTCTAAACAACTTCCCAAACTTTTAAAAGTAACAAAAATGAGTACAATAGTCCAAAGATAGGATTTTTATTTGGTGTCAACAATAAAAGATTAGGGTTTTTTATAAAAAAAAAAAAAACATTAAATCATGCAAAATAAAACTATGCATTCATCAATAAACATTCCAACACATAATATTATGTCAAAAAACACAAAAATCACATTTTGGAGAAAAAATAAGTCACATGCCACTTTCAAATCACAAAATATTACACAAAATATCACTAAAACTAACTTGATCTAACACAAAAATAAGGAAAAACAGTAGTGAAAAAACTTGCCCATACCTTCGGGAGCTATTTTCACTTGAAAAGATGAAATGCCACCAAAACTTCATGATCCAGTCACTTGGGGTGTAGAAAAAAAAAACTCAAAGTTTTTCTGGTCAGTTTTGTGGCCTAAAAAACAAGCATGCATAGCTCAAACAGGAAAGATAGCAGGCTTCATGTCTTTTTCGAAAGAGAAGACGAAGCGAATGGTCAAAATTTTGCCCCTCTGTGTTCTTCATACACAAAGGGGCAAAAATGACTTTTTCTGTTCAACATTTTTTTTTTTGAATAAGTGAGGGTATAACAAGCATTCACACCTTCTATCACGTTTTTAAACATTTGTTAATGCCAAGGGAGGTATTTGTAATTTCGCAAACTTCAAGAGTAGTTTTTATAATTAGGCCAAATCTCAGGGAGGTCACTATAATTAACCAAAAATTGTATGTAGTAGGTTGGTTGTAATGAGACTGGTATATGGAATCACGATATCTTTAATTTATATTTCTTAATTTTGTGTTTAATAAAATTTAGTATCCTTCTGTATCATAGGGCGGAAGCTATTCAATTTGACGTGAATAGTGTATATAAGGATTGAAATGTCCTTAAAACCAATCAAGAATGTACACTCTGCCAGATTTATCTTTTCATTTAGGTTGGACTTTAACCCAATCCAAGCCTAATTCAGCCCATAATCATAACTGTTGGATTAATATACCTGTGCAAATCTTGGATTGCCACCCTAGACAAACAACACTTGGCCACCTCAACACACATTTATAAATATCCCCTCATTAAATGCAAAAATCTAAATGAGATGAGACAATTTCCCACATGATACAACCTGTCTTCATTACCCTTGATCTATTAGACCTTCTGTTTAACTCTTATGGTTGAATATCTTAACCAGATTGTGATGTATCTCGTTACACAATTCGACATATGAAAGTGACCTTTCAAGTTGGGCTTGAGCCAAATCACTAAACAACCTCTCGACCAATGAAACAAATATTCTAACATCATATTATTCGGCATCACAATTGAAGCCAAGTAATGTTAAATCGTTTATCTTTTGTTTTTTTGGGTTTGATAACATGAATTGGTTAAATTTGGCACAATAACTTTCTTTCACAAGAAATTAGTTGTTGTGGCACGCCATCCTATCTACATAAACTTAACTTAGTTTATCATATTATTGAGGCTAATTATATTGAAAAATAATAAAGTACAAAATTTGAAAGAATGTAGATAAATAATATTAATTAATAACAACCACATTGAATAACATATAGTACATTATTAGTTAATATAAATTCATTGAATAACATATAGTACATTATTAGTTAATATAAATTCATATATAGTAAATAATTAGTACGTCAAAAGTTAAAAAATGTGCAAATGTATATACTTTTATGTACATTCAACAAATTTTTTCGCTATAATTTGGTTATATAACTTGTTGAACTGTAATTGTATATAAAGTTATAAAAGTACTTTTGAAATTAAATTAAAATTTAAAGGTATAACTAGTAATTCAAAATTTTACGTAACATTATGTAACTGTTATTTTAAATCTATGATAAAACCTTTTTTCTTATATAACTAGTCATTAGCATGTTATTTCTGCTTGCATAAATTTAAATTGGTATAGCATAAATGATATGTAATTGAAAATAAACTTATCAATTGGAAAAAAATAAAACTGCACAAATAGGATTAAAAAATCAACATGACCTTATAATTTCCTCATTCCAGTTTATGTCATTGATCTCTTTTTACATTACTTATGCTAATTAAATTTAAGGAAGATAACAATTAAAAGAATTGATGAGATAATTTTGTAGGATTAATTTAAGAAAGAATATATATATATATATATATATATAATTAGTTTATGGAATGCGGTAGAAGAATAGACGGAAATAGTAGGAGAAAAGAGATAGGTATTTTGTTTTACTAAAAAGCAAAATTTCATTTGTAGCCTTAAATTTTTTTTCCAGCCAATTAAATGTTTAAGGCTAAAATATGCATACCATAATTTGGTGTGGCAGTTGAAAAGCTGCCATTTTATGAGTGTAAGAGGACTTTTTTTTTAATACATAACTAGTGGTCATGACATGCCGTCCTTACAAGCATTAATGTTTACATTATTCATATGATTCACCTATATGATATAAAATATATTATAAAAATTATATTATAATATTAAAACAGAATACATAGTTGGTTTTTGTGTATTGTGGTAGAGAAAGAAAAGTAGAGGAAGAAAAGGAGAATACGAGTATAAGTAATTATTAAACAATTAATTTTTTTTAGAAGTAAAATACTATTTGAAACTCTAAAAATTTTTCTACCTATCAAAATATTTAAAAGTATAATAGGTATAATAATTTGATGCAATATTGAAAAAATCATCATTCCGTGAGTATAAGACTCTTTTTTTTAATCAAAATATTTAAACGTACAATAGGTATAATAATTTGATGCAATATTGAAAAAATCATTATTCCGTGAGTATAAGAGTCTTTTTTATAATATATATATATATATATAGTATAAGCATAGATATAGATATGGTATAGATGACTATCTCAAGAGAGAATTCGAAGGGAGAGAGAAAGAGAGAATTAGTAGAATTGAGAAGAGGGTGTAAAAAGAGTAGTAAATCCATCCCTTGTCCCTCTTAGGTTGTGGAAAGAATGATCTAAGAATGCTCCCATATGGATAATAATAGCAAAAGTGAACTTCTTTTTTTTTTTGTTTTTCTTTTTCAAATAAATAGATATCATCTTCCATTGTACCCCAAACTGTACAACCTATTTTCCCTTTCGTTTTCTCACTTGAGAGTTTCCAACTGTCCAATCTGCCAATCACACACCCAGACACAGTACCCACAACACCACGCCCACATGCATCATTTCACGTGGGTCACCTCCTTCCTATCCATATTCCATACTCCATACAATTTTTTCACCATCAAACTTCGCTTTTAATTCATTTCCACCCAAAGCTACCTTCCCTTAAATTTATTCTCAACTGCCATACCCTGGCATAATTAATTAATCTACACTCTACACCTACCCACTAATCCACACTACACTTTACATAAAACTCTCATCTTAGTTCAAACCCCAAAATATATATATATATATATATGTGTGTGTGTGTGATATTCATTTACTATTCCCTCTAACCCTCACCTACATCAAAGTACCACTCAGTTCTCTCTCTCTTTCTCTTTCTCTTTCTCTCTCTGTTTTTTCTTTTTTTTTTTTCCTTTTTTTCCCTATCTTCCACTTTCATAGAAATCAAGGAGGATAAAATACTACCAAAACAAGCATAAAAGACTTGGATATCGCCCGCATGGCCGCCACTTTTGGCACCACCGTGAACGATCTCCCCGATGTGATCCTCTCCAACATAATCGCCGCCGTCTCCGACGTCCGCAGCCGCAACTGCGCTGCCCTCGTCTGCCGCAAGTGGTACCTCTTGGAGCGGGCCACCCGCTCAGCCCTCACCCTCCGCGGCAACCTCCGCGACCTATTTATGGTCCCTACCTGCTTTCCATCCATTTCCCATCTTGACCTCTCATTCATCTCTCCCTGGGGCCACCCCCTCACCTCTGCCTCCGACCCCGCTCTCATCGCACACCTCCTCCGCCACGCCTTCCCTTCCATCACCTCCCTCACGCTCTATGCGCGAAACCCATCTACCATAGAGCTCATAGCCCCTCAGTGGCCTAATCTCGAACATGTAAAGCTCGTGAGATGGCACCAGCGACCTCAGATAGCATCCGCCGGAGACGAGCTCAAGATATTGTTTTCGGAATGCGAGCAGCTGAATTCTCTCGATCTTTCTGCGTTTTATTGCTGGACGGATGATGTGCCTCCGGCGGTCGAGTCATACCCTTCAGTTGCTTCCAATCTCACTTCCCTCAATCTCTTGAACCCATCCTTTTCTGAGGGTTTTAAGTCCGATGAGATCAAAGTAATCACCAAGGCCTGTCCGAATCTGAGGGAATTCTGGGCTGCCTGTATGTTCGATCCGAGGTATATTGGGTATGTTGCTGATGAGGCCTTGGTTTCTATATCAGTGAACTGCCCAAAATTGGCGATTCTTCATTTGGCTGATACATCTGCTTTGTCGAGTACAAGAGGTGATCCCGAGCACGATGGGTTCACGCAGGAGGACGCTAGGATCAACGTGGCCACTTTGATTGAGGTGTTTTCAGGGCTTCCGCAGCTGGAAGAGTTGGCTTTAGATGTTTGTAGTAATGTCAGAGACAGTGGTCCAGCGCTAGAGGTGCTTAATTCGAAATGCCCCAAGTTGAGGTCTCTTAAACTGGGGCAGTTTCATGGGATTTCCATGCCTGTGGAGTCGAAGCTGGACGGCATTGCCCTGTGCCAAGGGCTTGAATCATTGTCGATTAGGAATGTGGGCGATTTGACTGATATGGGACTGATTGCAATTGCCAGAGGTTGTTGTGGATTAGCCAAGTTTGAGGTTCACGGTTGCAAGCAGATAACGATGAGGGGGATGAGGACTTTGGCTTCTTTGCTTCGTCGGACATTGGTTGATGTGAGGATCTCTTGCTGTAAAAAGCTCGGCGCAGCGACTTCTTTAAAAGCATTGGAACCAATACAGGATCGGATCGAGAGGCTTCATATAGATTGCATCTGGGATTGCACTGAAGAGATGGAGGATCTTGATGGAATGGGAGGTGGTTTTGACCTAAATAGCTTGGATCAAGGTGAAGTATGGGATCAGCCTGTTGAACATGCAGCAAAACGTATTAGAAGCTTTGGTTATGATTACGATGATGCAACCAGTAGTGCAAGCAAGAAGTGCAAATATGATTATGATCTGAATTCTTCTTGTATGGGGGAGGACGTTAATGGAAACGGCAATGGGTATGGCGAGAGGACATGGGACAGACTGCAATACCTTTCACTTTGGATTGCTGTAGGACAGCTATTGACTCCTCTAGCATCTGCAGGACTTGAGAATTGTCCCAATCTGGAGGAGATTCTGATCAAGATTGAAGGAGATTGTAGGGAATTCTCAAAGCCCTCACAACGTGAGTTTGGATTGAGCATTCTGTTGAATTACCCTAAGTTGTCCAAGATGCATTTGGATTGCGGCGATACAATTGGATATGCCCACACAGCACCTTCTGGACAGATGGATTTGAGCCCATGGGAACGTTTTTATCTAATTGGTGTAGGCCAGTTGAGTCTCACCGAGCTTGATTACTGGCTTCCACAAGACAGGGATGTCAACCAGAGGAGTCTATCCCTTCCAGCAGCTGGTTTGCTGCAAGAATGTTTAGGGCTTAGGAAACTTTTCATCCATGGGACGGCTCACGAGCATTTCATGATGATGCTCCTGAGAATCCCTGAGCTACGAGATGTACAGCTGAGAGAAGACTACTACCCAGCACCAGAAAATGATATGAGCACTGAGATGAGGGCAGACTCATGCAGCCGCTTTGAGGCTGCTCTTAACAGGCGCCGGATTTCTGATTGATCCAATCTGACTGTTAGGCAACGTGTATGACAGAAACTTGAAAATGCACAGGTTTTAGAATTTCTTGCATCAGTGTGAACCATGATTTTAGTTTCGCAGAATCAGAGTCCTGTTCAGTTTTCCGTTTTTCCTTTCTTTTTTTTTTTTCACTTTTTTGCCCGTGTTTCTAAAGTTCAAGTGAGAAATAATGTCAAGTTACATATGCGTTATTTTGCCTAATTTTGCTATTTGAATCTGGGGAGACACGAGTAGAAAAATTCACGATTTGATTGCACAAAAAAGATTGTTGTTCCACTTGTTACAGAAGTCTCATTCTGACATAGGAAACTCAGGAAAGTTGTACAATGAACCGAAATAGATAGTAAACCTCAACAGTGCTGTTTTGTATACAAGGGAAATGAACATATAGTATTTGCATTAGCAAAGTGCTAATTCGCAGTCTAGCAAACGGTTAAGAATTTCCTCGCAACTGGGTCGAGCATGAGGTTCTGCCCAGCAATCTGAGACCAAGGAATTATATGGTCATCATAGAGCAAGACCTTATTTCATAGCCTAACAGCAAAATGCAAAGATGAAGTTTTAGCTCTTCAACATGACTATTACCTGCAATTAAACTGCCCATGGGCCCTTCAGATATCTCCAACCGTGACCCCTCATTTGCAACAGCATAAACAACCTAAATATGGCAGAGAAAATGGAAGACTGGTGAAAATCTACAGTGTAAAGGGTTAACTGAAAATACTGAATGGAAGTCCGGCATACCCGCTCAGGTGGTACCCCTTCCCATGGCCTATTTAGAGTGTACAGCTCCCACATTATAACACCAAGGCTGAAGATGTCACATTTCTCTGAGAAAGGTTCATTACGAATGAGCTCAGGAGCCATCCATTCTGGTGTCCCAGCTGATGAGGAGTCCTTCATGGGTACATCAGTCATGATTCTTGAGAGACCAAAGTCACAGATCTTAACTGTCCAGTGCTTGTTCACGAGACAATTAGCACTTTTAAGATCACGGTGGATTATCTTCATGCGGTGTATGCACATTAGCCCTCTTAGTTGCCAACAGTAGGAGAAAAGCAAGTTAATATTTTCCGACTTTGCTTAGTTAATAAAGCAATTCCAAATGAACTCTCTTAACTTTCTATATGCTTCATCCCCCATCCACTGGAATAAAACTACATGTGTCATGCATCCCACTAGAGGGGTTTCCATAACCACACAACAGATCCGGACGAGGTTTATAAGCCTGGCCCCTGAACAATATAGCAAAGAGCGTATAGGTTACGCCCTTCATCCTCCAATGGGATTCCTGATTTCTAATTTTGTTTCTCCAGATATTCTTTTTCCCTTCCCAAGAATCAATATGCCCTTTTTAGATAGGATTAATTAGGATTCATAATCAATGTATTCCAGTGGTTAGTGGCATATATGTAAACAACAAATTAAATCCTATGATCATTAATTAGGCTTTTTTAACACAAACCAAAAAATTGTTATAGCTAAACTACAATGTTATCAAAGAAAGGCTTCTGCATTAAAATCAACTTCTACATTGCGTGGTTATCACCTTTTAGAAACAAGGGTAACTTTTTTGAAAAGGAAATTTATGGCAACTTTTCTTACTTTCTTCGGAAAGTCAACCCATGGAGGGAATAGTTCCTATTATATCAGAACACAGCAGAAGGATCCAGCAAAATTCACTTATAGCTTCACTTTTATCTGAAAACATACAGCTTACCAGATTCTTTTTCCTGGTGGGATTTCCAAAAATTTCTACAGCCACCTCTAACCTTCTGTATTGGTCTTATCGAACTTTTAGTTCCAATTGAAAATGATAAAACAGATTCATGTCATGCCCTACATCTGCTAGAACTAAGTTAACTCCATCTGGAATTAGGGGCTATTTAATATCAAGGGTTAGAATCTGATCCAAGAATAATCATTGGAATAGTATTTCCATAAAATAGACCTACCAAATGGAGCTAACGCAGAAAATATGGAAACAACATTGCTATATGGACATCTTGACTATCATATCAAGGAACTCCACTAACTATTGTGCCAAGCATCAAGGTTGGGCTTAGTATACACAGATGCTTTAACTTATGCCCATTAAAAAAGTGTCAATTCTCCAAACTGTAAAAGCAGAAAATATATTTGTAGAAATGATCTAGTCTTTCCTCCAATATTTGACAAAAGCATGTTTAAAATTTATCCCAGATATTTGGGCGCCCACCATATCGAAGAATTATGAACACGCGTAGCTTTTAACTAGTTGTGCAAGAACAGTTAAATGAGAGCCAAGTTATGCAGGCAATCTGCCGAAAGCACAATTCCAATAGCAATGCGTATGAGCCCCAAAGAAAAAAATTGTATTCTAGGAATAGATTTTGCAAGGGTAGAAAAGAGAGAACAAAACAAAGTCAAAGCTACAGCACAATATAGAAATATGAGATGATTAATGATTTCTTATCTTTGTTTAAGAATCTGCACAGGAGATGACCCGTGCTTGTGGACATATATACATGCTTGCCAATTTGACACGAAATATAGAGGAGAGAAAAGCGAAATGTTAAAGCATGCTCAGAACATGATAAGAATGTCTGTGCAGGGTAAGCATGACTTGGAACCAGACATGACATTTGATGCCAAAAAGCTGAAAGCATTCAAGGCAAACATAAACAAGTGAAGGAGCAGTCCTAAAGACCAAAATTCAACTTTGGCCAGTCAATGGTGATTAATTTGGCTCACTGACTGTAGATTATCTCAGCTTACAAAATCTTAATTAATCCAAGGTTATTTAACTTCCGTAACAGTCTGCAAATGGTTTTCAAATCTCCAGAGCAGCGCAAATTTCTTCATGGAAAGTAATAAATGACTAATAAATCCAAATGTACCCAAAAAGTTTCAACTAACCTGCATATGTCACGTAACATCTTGATTCTCTTCCGCCAACTGAGTTTCTTCTTCTGACCACTTATATGAATCAAATAATATAGCGAACCCATCTCCATGTATTCGGTGATCATTGACAGTCGTGGAGGTTTCGTGCAGGCACCAAGAAATAATATAACTGCAGGAAAAGCATGAGTTAAACAGCAGAAATTTGATCTCAAGATATGCATCTAAAGACATTAAGACACATGACATTTGGAGACCTACATCAACAATTTCAAGAGGTATAAATTCCATCTGCGCATGAACATACACAAGCACACATACATTTGCAAACACGAAGGCTCAGAGCTCAGAACGACAAGGTCCAAAGTCAAAAGTCCAAATATCCCACTAATGGAAGTTTCACTTTTGATTTTTCTCATTTAGACATTCAAAAGAACTTGATTGATTATAAATAAATAAATAATTAATTAAAAAAAATGTCTACTGTTCTATCATTTAAAATGCATGAGTTGAGAGAGAATCAGAGAATTGTTCTATGCATGCTATCTATTTCACTTACAATCATTACTTGCTATAGTCATATTCCAGGTCAACTTAAAATAATCCGAAGGTTTGATCTTCACAAAGTTCTTCCAAAATATCGACCAAACAGCTAGCACAAAAGTGATATTTTCACGCTGACACCATTCGCAAATAAATGTTCATTTTGACACAGGACATGTATTATGAAGATGAATAACGTAAACACTATATTCTCTATGCCTATTGTTTTAGATGTATGAAGTTGAGTTTGTCGCATAATACACTCCTTTTTGTAATAGGCATGACTCAAAGTTGCAATGCATGCGCTCAACATTAAATTAATAAAAGTTCATTTAGTTAAAGCAGGTGAAGAAAAGTACCATTTGGGTGCCGAAGGCGACTGGAACAAGAAAGAACCAGGACAAAAATTTCAAAGTTAGAATGGTACACCAGAAGAAAATTAGATGCCAGTAAAGTAACAAATCATGATTATAGATCACACCTGAGGATGGATATTTCATTGCAAAAATCCTCCATGTTTTCGGCAGTGAGATCTTGCTCCAAGAACACTTTGATAGCAACCTCCGTTCCATTCCAAATGCCATGAAAAACTTCCCCAAAGAACCCTGGTCATTGGTATCTTCATAAGTCGAAAAAACATGAAAAAGAATTGCATGTGGAAAATCAAGCGTAAGCTACAACTAAAAACAGCAATGACTTACTAGCAAATCAAACATGAGATATCAAGATGATTTTACAAATTCGAAAGGAATAATAATTTCAATAGAAACCTAAGTAGCAGTTACCTATTGGCTATCTAATTTCTTGATTGTCAATGTCATGCCCCATTAATCTGCTTCCACCTCTTTACTTATACTTCATAGGACTAGATAGAATTGAACTGCCAAATTTGTTCAGTTAAGTGCATAGTGCATAGTTTCTTTTGAGGGCAGCAGTGAATTCATCATGCATTTCAGATTTTAGCAAACTATGCAACACATTGGCCTCCCACATCTCTTTGCTTTATTCTCTGTATTAATATAATCAACTGCATTATCAGGACAGTAGTACATAGAAGGGGTAGTGTGCTCACCAATCCCAACACGAGTGCCAACAGCTAACTCTGAGAAATCAATATTCCACTCTTCAAATGGTAGCAGAGGCTTATTCTGGAACAGAGGTGAATCCAGAACTCTGTTCCATGTTGAGACCATTTCTTCATTTACCTGGTGAATCCCAGCTGTCTTAGGAGTCTTACTTGTGAACTCATGAGGAGATGAAGGTAATGACACTGCCTTCTGAGAGCTGTGCTGCCTCAGAGGAGCATAAAAGGAAGACCTTCCACCAGACATTTTGCCATGATCATCAAGGTGAATATCAGTAACCTGAGTAAGTAAAGCTGTAAAAGGTCATTGATAAGGTTTTGAAACACAAATTAGTACTAGTATAAATAGAGAAAATAATGGGCATATTAGCAAACAATGAGAACCAAGCAATATTCATTATATCCACTCTAAGACAGAAGACCTCATGCCTTCCAAACTAGGGTAAGCATGTGAAACAAGCACCGTATTTGACAGCTAAATGCAACTTTGAGCTCATCAAACTGCCTTACTGATTCAAGAATTATCAAAAAGAAATGCTTATGCTTGGTGGTATAAGACCAAAATAAAATGTGACAAGCTTATTGGAAAAACCACTAATAAAATCCCATTCAAAAAATAACTTCAAATGATTCTTAGGTGAATTAGATCAGTTAATGGGTAAAGAAGATGCCACATTCTTCCACCCTTTTTGTTTTTTACTGAAATAACCACCAAGGTAACTCTAAAGGATACAGAGAAGGTTTTAAATTGCAAATACGCAGAGAAAGGGATAGGAAGAAATGGAGAGTAGTTGATAAATTCAATTTTCTTAATGACTACTAAATAGAGCTCAAACTAGATTTATCATCCAAAATAGGAACAAATACATTAAATGGTGTCAAAAATGAGAGAATATGGGACATCAACTATAGATAACAGAATATGGATATATGAAAAGCTAAAAACATCCTTAAATTCTTAAATCCTTAGAAATAACTATATAGCAAATGAATGGAAAAAGAGAACAAGAAATCAGCAGTGCAATCACAGGTTAAAGCATACATACATCTTTGGATAGACCTGCATTATGTTGGGAATTGGTTCCAAAGGAATATGAGCCACTCTCTCCTTGTTCTCTTAAAAGACGATTCTGCTTCAGCGATTCATTCATTGCTCGCACAGCCCTAATGTGACTCACAATAATTTGATTTAGGAATGGAGATAAAAACGTGGTAAGATGCAAGAAATTTTACACATAGACTAGCTATCCAAATTTGGGCACAAATTCGTTCGCAAATATAACGACCCAAGCAAGTGCTTCTACTTCAGCTATTTGTACAGTATTTTTATCATAATTTATTGGTGGAGTCAAATAATGGAATATAGTTTAAGTCAGACAACAGTTAATATTAACCTTACGATGTCATCGCCAATTTCTGGAGTCATACTCATGCTTCTTCTTCTTAATCTGCGCGTGTCAGATGTTGATGCACCTTCTGACCTGCAGGACAATTTAGCTTAAAAACCAAAAGTTCAAACAAGCACTAATTATGCAATAAACTAAGCTGCCATTGGAGAGTTTATTTACAAAGGAGACTTGGATGAAAAAGATAAGGAAAATTTGGCATATATACATTGGCTGATATGCATAAACCAAATCAGGTAACCATTCAAATTTTTTAGTTTTACTTATCATTTTTTGTCCATCAATTCAAGTGAAGAAGGTTCAACCAATCAACCTCAAATAGCATTCAGACATCAAGCTTCCACACACACTAACCTCAAAAATTTTTCTGATATATTTTCGAAACAGAAATTTGAAGATGCTACAAGCTTTCAACAAACATATCAGCAGCAGAACAAAATATGAAGGAAAATGTCAACCCCAGTTTGCTTACCTAATACTGATTCCGAATTCCTGGAAATGAAAGAAGGCAAAATAAATAGGGCTCCTGAAACAGAGGCAGAAGTACCTTGATGTAGCAATATCATCAGAGAAGTCTCTGAAAGATTTGTTATCTCCACTAAGCGTAGATCGGGCACGTGCTCGAAGCGAAGGATGCTCTGGACTGGAAAATTTAAAACATTATAAAAGTGAAAGAATAATTCTAGCCTAAAAACCATCCACTACAATCACTCACATGAACATTTTAGGAATTTTCTGGCACAAAATCATATAAAAGATAGAGCTTCCATTATTGAAATTGACTCACAAGCGGAAACAATAGCTTTCATTATGTCCATTATAAAGGATGCTCTGGACTGGAAAACTTAAAAACATTATAGAAGTGAAAGAATAATTCCACCCTAAAGACCATCCACTACAACCTCAAATGAACATTTTAAGAATTGTCTGGCACAATACCATAAAAAGATAGAGCTTCCATAATTGAAATGGACTCACGAGTTACAAATTAGTTTTCATTATGTCCATTATAATTCTTTTCCTTTATTTGAAAAACATAACCAATAGAAAGTATAAGCTTTACTATAAAGTAAACAACCTAGAAAGTTGTAAAAGAGAAGACAGAAGAGTACTTGTCAACCGTGCTATATTATGTGATAATAGGCCAAAAACATGTTACTAAGTAATGTGCATCTTGTAGAGTATTTTCCACCTGCCTTCAAAAGAATTACTGTGTTTTTTACTTACCAAGTTACCATAGATGCTACGCTGCTGCAGAAAGAAAACTATTTCTTTGTGGTTTCAGTTTCTTGCATAGTCATAGGTGATGCTCAACAACTCATCAAAAAAATTTTACGTTCTTTCAAGTGAACATAATGACACAATCTGATTTGTAACGAGAATAAATGGTTTTTAAAACATAAATGACACATCATAAGATTGCTGTAGTGTATACCCACATAAACATAACCAAAGACCAATTACGACTGAGGAAATTTAATCTAGGTTGGTTAATACCCAAAACAAATGAAAAAAGTTCAGAATTGATAGTTGGCAGTTGGCAACGAACTTGTAACTTGATCCCAACCCCAACCAAAAGTAAGCCAAGAGGGGAGGCCATCGTTGAACTCTAAATCTGTAAGGAAGTCAGGGCCCTTTTAGGCAAATCAAAAACAAGATCTCCATGCTCCTTAGCTCACCTATAAGGCTAGGCAAGGCATGGTTGCTTTGCCACTGACATTTATATGACCATGTTTATTAACCTTTGAAAATAGTACTTGCTAGCAAGTCTAACAACAAGACTCATTTAGAGAAGTGTGACTTCAGCACCAGGCATATGGAGGGGGGAAGAGGAATCCATCTTTGTCTTTGTCTTGCAATATAGCAAGTTTAGAGACCATTAAGGTAAATGGAAAAGACAAGATATACTTTGACTCATAACAATCTCGATCTGTTTTTTCCCTCCACCGAGAGGAAGGCATTTAAGTTGCTATGTTTCTTCCATAATCCAAGGCAATCTTTGGTGAAACACAGAACACAATAAAGTCCTAAAAGCAAGTACCAGAATGACAACTACATCACACTAGATGTAACGATTGTATAAAACCAAGAAGTTTAGTGTCGCATGTTATTAGATACATGCTGCCAAATAATATGGCATAATACTTCAGATACATTACCTTTAGAAGAGGTGTATACTTCATTCAGACAAGAATTCGTTTAGAATAGGTGCATACTTTGTTCAGACAAGCATCCTTTTTATTTATTTATCTCCTTTTTGGCCAAAAAATAATGACAAATTTCATATAGTGGTCCATCGCTTGCTCACACTAGTGCAACTCATTATCCATCAGGAAATCTAAGAGACGCTCAAGTTTTAGTTTCAAACAATAAGTTTTACAGATCAGATGAAGCATTGACTTACGCATGTTGGTACATTTTGAAATCCATAAGGAAAAGTAGATAAGAGTATCTACATTTGATATTTTCAGTTATCAATCCAAGGAAATTTAGAACCCAAAACTCTGGAACTGAATAGTCATGTGTTTAATATAAGTTTTACTGTAACAGGAGTCGCAGTCATCAAGAAAAACCTTGAACTTGCAGTCCTATTTTCGGCAATGACCTTTCTCCGGCTCCTTCGCCAAAATGTAGCGGCAATATTTGGTTCACTCTGTGACAAGCTGAAAAACAATATTAAACCTTATAAAATAGCTCCCCTGAATATTGGAAGAAAAAAACGCATAGGAATCAAGAATTCTTCAAATAATAAAGAAATTTTTTTAAATTATACAATTATAGTACCTCAATTTTCTATCAATGGAATTTGATTGCAACATCTTATTCCTTAAGGAAGGCCCAGCTGCATTTGAAGATACTTCCAGTCTATGCTGATACAGGAAACCATCTTCTTTCTCAGCACTGCAGATGCTAAATGAATTAACTACGGAAATATACAAAGAAGACATCACTCAACCATCTCTCTTCCCCAAAAATGATTTGTCCCCCAAAAGGTAATACTAAATTCTAATGCTTCCTGATTGTTATAAAAGATGTTATAATGACTATTGTAGTGTTCAACAACAAAAATGTGAATTCTGCTAACCTCTCGGGATCCACTCTCTCTGAAACCCCATAGAGAGGGCTGTTTGGTTCCATTGGTGAATCACAAGAATCATTTTCTGCAGAATCACTCTCCCCAGCAGCAGATATGTGAGTCATATAGATAGCCTTAGACGAGCGAGGTATCAGTTGGCCAGGAAACCGCATGAGATCCACTAGAAATTCCACAGAATTTAGCACAACTAAGACTGACATATGCTTGTACGAGTCTATACACTCAAAAGCACCTTCTGCAGGTAAACCCTGATAAGATTAAATCAGGCGGACACAAGATAAGATAAGGTGGAAAATTTTGAAGAGAAAACTTCCCATTCAAAAGTACAGCAACAAGAAAGACTTAAATAAAATGAATAATAGACTGAAACATTCCATGTAAAAGTAAATCTTACCACCACTAGCCTACTTTCAAGCCCTACAGCATCTGCAAGAACTTTAAATAATATTGCTCGAGGTCTGCATGAACCATGCTTTATTTGCCCCAGCATCTGCACACCTCTACTGTCAGATAAATGTAATGTTTCCTCCAGAGCAGCTTTCCTGGGACTTAGTTCCAAATTTGGTCGTTTGTAAACATCAGATACCTATAAAGGAAGTTTGATGGTCAGGAACCTCACATCACGACTGCCCATGAAAAATATCGAAAGACAAATGAATATTAACATGATGAGGAAAACTGAAAAATCGACTGAAAATAGCTCAATGAACAAACAGGACACTCAAATTTCAATACATAATTTATTATTACAAGAAAGGAAGAAGAAGAAGATTGACTGCACCTCACCAATGCACTTCAAAGCCCTAAGCCAATATATAACATGTGTCTCATGAGACAAGCCATAAGACATCATATGACATAATAACAAGGTCATTTTGGAAGGCTAACAAAAAAGATAACGCTAGTTATCATTTTTACAGTTACAGAATGGGGAAATTTGTGCTTTTCAAAAGATAAAAAAAAAGTTCAGTGGCTTCTCTTCAGACAAGGAGAAAAACCATGGCAGTATGTAGAGTGCTAATAGGTTAACTATAATTGAAAAGGAAACAAGAAAGAACCAAATGTCAGATACTGCCACTCGGAGGATTCAGTTGCCAATTGACTTGATAGCGAAGTAGCCCTTGAAAAGAGTTCTTGAATATTGAAAAAAGTAAATTGTCATAGCAGTAATTCAAAATAAATAGACATTAAGTTGATTTAGCATACAAACTTTTTAAATTTGTCACTGAAGTGCAAATGGTTTTGGATTAAGAGGACCAAATGATACTCACTAATCCAGCAATCTTTTTTATCATCGCTGCCGGATTTGTGTTTAAACCCTTAACCAAAGGTACAATTAACTGCTTTAGCATAGAAAGCTTCTTGTCTTTCTCTGTATCTACAAGAATCACATCAGCTCGCAAACCTTCAATCTCCAAAGCATGAAGCTCCTCCAAAGTAGGTATATCTTCATAAAGTTCTTTAAGCTTTTTATCCTGCAAATAAGAAACCTAGTAAGACATAGCCTCTGGAAAAGGAAATGAAGGCTATGAAAGCAGTATAAGACACTCCGTGTCTAGATTTTAGGAAATAAAACACTACAGTACAAGTGAAACATCTGGACCCCTCGCTGACCCGCACAAATTCTTGCCAAAGCAACTGCATGTATGATGGATTAAAGGGGTCTCTTCCCACTTAAGAGATGAAAAGGAGAAATACATGGCCTCAGTAAGAGAGTGGCCCACAAGTAAAAGATGGAAATGTATTGCATTCTATTTTAAGAAGAATATCATCTACATAATACAGAAACTAGTCTGGAAGTCCACTATGAGAAACTATGTACTGTCCCCAAATTCTACAAATATGTTCAACATGACATAATACCTGTCTGCAACAGAATAGAATTGTCTTTTCATGGTTCAGTTGTACCCTGAAAACATGCAGCGGCAGAAAGGAGGGTAGAACTTCAAAAAAGTGGTGGTTTCCTGTCTTCGTCAATCTCTAGATGCAAAACACCACATTATCCCTAAGTTATGGTAAGGAATAACTTCTACTCTTGGCGTGAGCTTTTTATTCATATTCTTCAACATGATGGATAATATTCCATTGTCCTGCCATCCCCAACCCTACTTACATCCAAAGTTTCCAACCTAGAATTTTTGTGCTCAAGAAACGCAATGATAAGATTCTGAAATTTTCATATTTAGGAATTCCCTGACCAATCTGTTTCCTCTCAAGAATTCATCATTGTAACTAACAAGATCCCAAAAAAAGAAAAAGAATGAAAAGTTAGAAACTTGAATTCTCCTATATAAAGAGAAGAAGAAACAGGGAGAAGAAAGGAATCACAGCCATTCCATTTAGTTAAAGACTGTTCAACAGCTTTATAAGAAGAAAAAAGCAATAAGTTCTGACAGATTGTTATATCTGTTTACCTCCATTGAATTTTAATTAGGAGATCAACTGCAAATGCTAACTTTTTTACTTTCTGCAAAAATTTAGAGACGGAAAAGGAGAAATAGAAAACGAAGATGCTAGTAACTATAATCCCTTTCAATAACCGATGACAAGAAGTGATCATTTAGTAATTTGGAGAAGATTCCCACTGAGTCCCACATATATAATAGGAAATCGACTTTCAGGAGGGCAGTGAGATCTAAAAAATAAAATAACCTTTCTTCTTGAAAGAAACATCAAATGACCCCAGTTACAATGCTTTTCTTTAGATGGGATTGTTCTTAGAAACTAAATTCTTTTAGCCTGAAATGAACTAGTAATAATGCTTACTATTGATAATATGCAGGTCTATGAAATAAATACAGTCACATGCTGAAAACCTAGTAGTTTAATTATCCTAAAGTTAAATACCATTTCAACATTTAAATATACACTTCAACATGTATCTACAACACCACAACTTACAACAGCAATTCTTTGATTCTTATGTTTTGCAAAATGTATAAGTTGCATCAGGTAATCCATATTAGATCCCATTTCCCTCATCACAAAAATAACTGTGAAAAATCTGTGTCTGACAAGCTTCAAAATAGTTTTGTCTACATAAAAAGTTCAAACCTGAAATTATCTTGTTTAAATAACGAAAAACTCCATCTAATTATCACCAGAATGGAGTTTTGAAATCCTGCCCCTGAACTGGTACATAATTTGGATATCTTAAATACTTTCAACATATTCAAGGACTGAATATGACTACTATGTGACATTTTGCCCCAACCAAATTCTAACACACATTGGGATGTCAATCAGCAATTTTGCATGCAGAATTTAGTTCCCATTCTTAAGCAACTATCTCAAACAGTTTCATGATTGAACAGGATAAATTAATTCTCCAATCAACCACTCATTCATGCTACTGAATGGCGCATGTTCTATCTAAGTCAAAAGACATAAACCCACGAAACTAGAAATAGAAATAATGTGCTATGGAACTTATGAGATTAGTCTTAGTACTCACAGGAACAACAGAGTAGAAACCGTTTGGAATTCGTTCAGAAAGCATTCCTGTGCTCCAAAGGATCTGTGATGCTGTAACATATGACAACCTACCATACTTCTCTTTATCATTTAATTCTTTGTTTCTCAGATTGTTGTCCTTAGAATCCATGGATACAGATCCAAACTTTTCAACAAAATCTGAAGGCCACCATGCAGCACCAGGAGAACTCTGCTCTGAAGGTCCAGCATCATCTTGTGTATCCTCCATGTCCATAAGTTCTTGAAATGCAATAGCATACCAATAACCCTTTTACCCCATTAAGTACTTATTAGTTAATAAATTCCTTTAAGACACAAACGCAATGACGTATCAACTTTCTTTTCCACTCTGCTAAGTGAGGGCCCTACGACCTGAAAAATAGAGAGGGGGAGTTGAGCATATAAAACTCACACACAAGTCTTACTCCAACTAAACTCAAGACAAATCAATGTCAGTTTCAAAGTGACCAACAACACAGCAAATTGAAGAATATTACAGAAATTGATATTTTAAAAACTTCAAGAAGTACCCAATAGAAAATGGAATCTAACTGAAAAACATGTAAAAGATGTGGAAACTTTAATGATAATTCAAGCAAGTAGCAGGAAAAACCTTGAACCACCTCCCCTCCAAGAAACTAACAAAGTTGGACAAATATGTAATAAAAAAAACAAGGAACAATGAGAGGGAACAGGATTTGCATATGCATGCAAATCAAGCAAATGAAAGCAAAAACATAGAATAGCAGCTGACCTACTAATTATGGAGTCAATTTTTTGTTAGAAATGAGGCAAGTACAATAAAGCATAAGTCACATGAACAGTGCACAAAGCAGATAATTGAGTAAACATGGTAGCTAATACAAACGCAAGCATTATGGACTACTAATAGCATAGAAAGCTTCAATGCTATTGACAGAGGCTAGCTAGGTAAGGTAATATCCAAAACAGAAGAGGAGACTGAGGTTAATAGTTGGAAATTGATTAGGAACTTGATAACCCACAAAAGCGGGCTAAGCTGCTGTGAATATTAAATTTGGCCAATTTTTTAAGTATCAATTTACAATGAAGCAAAGAAATGTCTCTTAAATTGTTGATCAGTCAATAAGTCAAAAAGACTGCATCTAGCTAAGCAGCATATTCAGAAGGTTCGCAAGCAGAAATTCAGATTCCTTTTTGAAATTCAGATTCATTCAACATAGCTGTAATATGATGCGCCTCTAAACATAATATGTAATAAGGAATTGAAATATTTTCCAAGCTCCAGATCTCAGTACAACCAATCTACATAAATAAGGGCTAGTTTGTTTATGTTTTCAAATTCATTTTCACTCATTTTCACTATTTGAAAATGAATTATCAACAATTTATCGCCATTTTCACCAATATTAACCTATTTTCATCTCAAAACACATTTTGCAATAACATATATATTTTCTCCCCATAACCTATATATCTACTCTCTGTTTTTCATTATTATTATCTCTCTCCACCTATAACCTACCAAACCCTATATATTCATTGCTTTCCCAACATACTATCCAAATACAAACTTATTTTCAACTCATTTCTCTACCAAACTTCTCAAATTTTAAAGATGTTGAAAATGAAAACATAACCAAACATGCTCTAAGCTTTTTAAAACTCTTCATTTAAGACTATCAAGATAAACATGGATCTATTAACCCATGATATACTCACCAACAACCGCAGATCATGGTTTTAACCAGCTTTGGGACATAAAATTGTGTGTATCATAAACAGATTTCAAAGTAGCAATTTAGACAACGTGGAAGATTTGTTGCACAGTCAATCTCGCTCACTAGACTCTCGAAATTACAGTATGTAGTTTAACTAATATCTCATCAGCAAGTCTTCAAAAAGTTCAGAAACTCTGGTGCAGATTTAATACATTGCGAGAGTTTGTGCCCTCAGTCCCCTCTGATTAATAACTAAACAGTAGATCCGCACAGCCACACTTAACTTCCAGATGCAAGAGTTCTAGTTTCTGCCTTTTAAATTTTCAATTAGTCAGTCATAAAATTTCATGGTGAAGTGCTCAAGAACATCAGAGCCTCCCTTGTCAATTACATTCAGGACCTAAAATGCTCAATTCAACCAGCAAAAGTCAGTAATCCCCAGTTCCTCTTCTTGCAATCGGTTTTTACGCATAACCATAAAAAATAAACATATGTAGTGTCTAAACGGTAATAAACTTATAATCACCATAGATTTTCCAAGCTAGCACTATACATACTCAAAATCACAACAAAAAATTTCTCAATCCAGTTTCCAGATCTTCAAACTACACCTACTACTAATCAGTAATCCAATCACTCATCCTCCTTCCTTATTTTCACCAGACGCAAGTTGTTCGATCACTTCAGCTCAGTGCAGATTAGCACAAACAAATCAAACAACAACGAATTCAATATAGGAAAAACAGAAAAAGAAAGGCCACAATACATAAAATTCAAATGAAAATTTGAAAGAAAAAAGAAGAAAAGAATAGCACACCGCCAATAGTTGTAATTGAAGAATTTACCACCAGCAGATCTTAGATCCAACTCACATTTGAATCCACCAACTGCTCCAAACAATAAATTCCATTTCTTTATATCTGAAGAAAGGAAAATTCAGTATATTTTTTTTGCGGTACTAACTTGCTAATAAAATAGAGAAAAAATATATAGATGTAAACGAGGTAATAGTGAAGTGCTGAATTTATACACTGAGGGGCGGGGGTTTTTGTATTCTGCCATGATTAATTATTTTTTTCGGGTTGCGGATTCGGGTTAGTATGATGAGGAAGATTTGAAAGCGATGGGCGGGGCACCTCGTTGATTCCGGCTTTAAAGGGTCTGTTTTTCAAAAATTGAACTAAAGGTACAAGCTATGATGCATGGGGCACAATGCTTTGACGCTCTTTTATCAAGTCGTTGTTCTATCTGGGGGCTGGGCTTGTCCTAAATGTTTGTTTGACTTAAAAACTAAATAAAGATTAGTCAAACGGGGAAATGAAATTAACGTACCGTTGAAGTGATTTCTTTGACCCCAACGGGGCTAATGTTAAAGGTTAATGATAATTAATTCAATTTAGAATATTATAAATTTGATTAATCAACATAATTTTTGGTGGCCGTATATTATGTATAGACTCAGAAGTTAGAAGTACAAATGAACAGATTCAAATCTAATAGTGTATTAGTCACACTTCAACTTGGATTTTTATACAAAATCTGCATTGTGTTTGGATTTAATTTAATTATTAGCTAAATTGAGTTCACACAATAATTTTAATCAAATCAAATACTTGAGTTCAAACAATTTAATATATTTTTAAAATCTTCTTTCTCTCATGCTGAATTAAACTTTAGAAATTCAGTCAGTAATTTAAATAAATAGTTGTTAGTAATAAATCAATCAAGAACAAAAACTTATAAGAGACGTATTTTGTCTGATTTTGTTCGATAAAAATGCGAAGGCCCACAAATGAAGGCAACAAATTCACTATGCGGATGTACATTTATCTGATTGTATTTTTGCAATAAATAAAATTCAATTGTGTCAAAATTTCGTCCGAAATAGTTAGGTTACGTCCTCACATCAAAATCTCCATTTCACAAACTTAAAAGTTTTTTGCCATTGAAAAAAAATGCAAAAATGTAACCCCACACCAACAATTATTTAGATCTAAATACAAACAAAGAGTAAGCGTATTTTTTGTGCTTTTAGAAACAAGTAGTGCATTAATCAAAATATTCACTCTCTTATATATATAATATAAAACCGTCTTTACATCCCGAAAACATGAAAGAAAAGAATTTTGAAAAAGGAAAAGGAAAAGAAAAAGAAGAAGAAGAAGAAGAAAAGTGAATTCTTTTGTACAAGTGAGGTTTGATGACGCGTGGGTCATGTGTACATAGGGCGCAATTGAAGTGTGGGTGAGATCTCTCCAGCAGCCAGCTGGCGGAGAAGGGGTGGCTTCCCAGCATCCACACCTTCATCAGCGTGAACTATTTTTAAAGTTACGCTCTTCCTTCCGCAATAAATTCAACTCCCTTGTCCCCGGCCCTTATTTTTTTTCATTTAAATGAAAATTTTTTTATTTTTCATTTCTTTTTGCCCTTTTCTCAAACAAAATTTCATGTATTTTAAATGACTTCGTAAATTGTTAAATATATTTGTGTATTGGCTGTTATAAAATAAATAATAATACATAATGTTATAAGTAATCAATTAATTTATAATTTTGTTTAAAATATTTAGATAAAAAATCTTACCAGCCTTTGTTGCAAAGAATTGAGTGTTCGCAATAAATTTTCAATTTCTTTTCATTTTACGTTGTTTCTAATATTCAATCTTTCCAATAGTTTTTGCTAATGCCTCATTTTAATGTAGATTTATTATGTTATTAATTATATGACCATTGATTCTATATTTTTAGAAAGTTTCAATTTCGTGGCTTAAAGAATAAAGAAAATGGGGGATATTATTTTTAGGTGATGATCTTAATGTGATTATCAGAGTCGTTGCGAATTACATCAACACTCAAATTTCTTCTCTTGAATTAAGGAGGCATCCTGACATCAATTATAAAAAGAAAATAGTTAAGAGATATTCTCTGATCAATAAAAATATTTCTCTACAATAGCATTCTATGATCACTAAACATCTAGTTAAAAAGGATGGTTGCCATTTTGTTCAAACCAATTGAACTAAAAATTGTTGTTTTTGATGTTGTTGGTGTTTTCATAGAAGTACTTATAATTGCTCTTCGTAATTTAAATCATGGAGAAGGCGCGCTAAATTTTCAAGAGATACCCCTTCAAAATTTGACTAAGAACCAAGCAATCCGAACTTGCCTAGTTGCCTAGATGAAAAGGATCAAATGCCCCCTCCATCACGTGTCTTGATCCATCAAACTGTCTTCTTGTTTAGTGTTTATTCTATGATTGTTTTGCTTATGATTTGATTTATGAACTTATTAATTATCACTTTGTTAGGATTATTATTTCTCATGGAACTTTATATTCTTTCAAAGAGGTTGTATTTAGCTATTTATTTGATAACAGATTTTTTGAAGATGTTTTTATACTTTCAGCAGAATTTTTGAGTTTTAACAATATGATTATGAATTGATATCTTATTTCCTCATAGTCGTATATGATAGATGAGATTTTATTTTTGAAATCATGATCGGTTGTTAGAATCTAAGCTTATATAAGTAATCATGGTTTTAAGTTAGTGAGAAGTATTCTAACTTTCTATTGATTTAACTTTTATTTTTGTAGGTGCTCCATACAATTTTAATTATTCTTTATGTGTATCTACAATCTTATCGAGCTTGTCACCAATGTTTTGAAATATTTCAATTATTTATGTATTTTATAAACCAAAATAATAAAATTATCCACAGTAATTTTATGTCATGATTTGATTTGTAATTTGTATTTTATGTAGTGCTAATACTTCAAGATTTGTGACTATGACACCTGGTGTCCAGTTTATGATGTCGATATTCGAAAATTTGACAGAATAAACTATATCATACCTATCTTCAAGTGGATATATATATTTTTGGTGGAACCTTTCTACAAGGGTATAAATTTTTTAATCCCCCTATGAAATGTAAAATAGGCAGTTTACCTTGTTGTAAAAAAAAAGTTGGTAAGCTCCTATATATTTTTAAATTGTGGCTCATTGCCTCCTTTCATGTATTTGAATTGAATTTTATACAACAAAAATAAAAATAACCTCATATATATGTACATATATAATTATAATTTCACATCCTAATATTTTTTCTTTTATTTAATTTAAACTAAATAATACGCTTATAATATATGTGTGTGTGTGTGTGTGTTATAACTTGGAATGATCAAATCATAACTATGAATGTAATAGTAAACTAATTCAATAAAATTTGACGGCAAGATTTAACGTGTTCAGCAATGCGCCTAATCCATTCGATTAAAAAAAAGAATTTTATTAATCTCAAACCAAATAAACAAGTACAAACTTTTGTCCCACAAATCTCACGTAAACACCTAACACCTTCGTTCTAAACTCCGTCTAAAGAAACTAACTCAAAAGTAGTCTCGAAACCCTTCTGTAATGTCTATTCTAATTTGTCTCGAAAGAAAATCGATTAAATACCCACAAAATAGAGTTCTAGGCCCATGAGCCTTGCACTGCACGCCTGTGCACAAAATTGTTGCCGTGTCAAAACTGTTGAGAACTGATGCTCTGGGGTACACAAAACTTGCTCCTTAGCACAAAGTTACTAATTACCTCATGCTGGGGTGTGCACAATTTGCACCCTAGCTTGCAGTCACAAAATGTGCGCGACCTACTTGCGCCCTGGATCGCAAGGCAAAATTTTTCCCTTATTCCAATCAGTTGTGAGCCTTAGCATCTGTCTCCTTGCACCTCGGTGCATGTCTCCTTGATCCTTAGCATGCAGCATGCTACCAATGCTTGTCAGGGTGTGCTCCAATGCCCATTTCGCCTACTTAACTCCATTTTGCTCCATTTATTCTATGTTCCGTCAATTCAGCCTAATTCAAGGCAAAATCAATAATTCTCCACCTTGACTTGAAATTCACCATTCTTCTTCTTTGTCCCTACCCCCAAAAGGGCCTGTCATCTAAGTCTGTAAATGTTAATCAAATCCAAACAATATTCAAATTTGATTCCTGAAATAGCCTTAGTCAACATGTCCACTAGATTATCCTTAGTCCGAACCTTGTCTACCAAAATAATACCTTGAGACACTATATCCCAGATAAAGCGATACCTCACATCAATGTGCTTTGTTCTCTCATGAAAAGCTTGATTCTTTAATAAATGTATGGAACTCTGACCACCACAAAATATTTAAATAATATCAGAATCTATACCCATATCCTTAATCAACCCCTTTAGCCAAATGCTGTCATTCATGCCTTCAGCCAAAGCAATGTAATCTATATCTGTTGTGGACAATGCAACTGATGACTGCAAAGTCACCTTTCAGCTAACCGTACAATTCAAAACATAATACACATACCTAGTCATGGACCTTCTACTGTCCCAATCTCCTGTATAATTTGTATCTACATAACCAATAATTCTAGTAGTAGAATTCAGTTGACTATACCTCAAATATATGTTTGCAAAACCTCTTAGATACCTCATGATCCATTTCACAACTGCCAATGAGTCTCTCCTGGCTTATGCATGTACCTGCTCACAATGTTGACTACATATGAAATGTCTAGTGCACACCATGGTGTATATCAAGCTACCCACTGCACTAACATATAGTACGTTGAACATGTGTTCCACCTCCTTCTTAATACTAGGTGATAGATCTGATGAGAACCTGAAATGAGCTACAAGTGGCATACTAACTAGCTTGGACTTATCCATTCCAAAACACTCTAGTACTTTCTCAATGTAATGCTGTTGAGACAAGTACAACAATCTTGCGTGTCCGTCCCAGATGATTTTCATACCTAATATCTTCTTTGTAATGCCCAAATCCTTCATCTCAATTTCTTCACTTAACTAAGCTTTTCACACATTGATCTCAGGTATGTTTCTTTGATACGACTGCCTAAGAGACTACTTCAAGCCATATAAAGATCTCTTCAAGAGATATGCTTAATTTTCTTTCCCAAAAACAACGAATCCCTCTGATTGGATCATGTAGATTTGTTCCTTTAGCTCACCATGTAGAAATGCTATTTTCACATCTATCTGCTCAAGCTCAATATCAAATAAAGGCACCATGGTAAGTAAAACATGAATGGAAGTGTGTCTTACAACTGGAGAGAACACTTCATGAAAATTAGCTCCTTCTCTTTGAGTAAAGCCCTTAGCAACTGATCGTGCCTTATATCTAGCATCGCAACCCTGGGAATCCCTTCTTTCTTATTGTAGATCTATTTGCAACATATAATCTCCTACTATTTAGGTACATTAACCAGCTCTCATGTGCTATTCTTGTGTAGAGACTCAATCTCGTAACTCATAATTGTAACCTATTCATTAGAATCTAGTCGAAAAATGGCCTCCTTGTGTGTGACTTGATTATCACCCATAAATTTCTTGGTCGAACTCAAAGCATAAGCTACTATATTTGAAAATGAAAACCGTTGTGGTAATTTGATTTGTCTTCTCTCTCTATTGCGAGCCAAACGATAATTCTATAGTGAATTATTTTTCTGCTGCTAATTGGATGATACCTCGCTCTCATCAGATTCATCTACCACTTTTTGTTTTCCCTTTGAAACTTGTGGAGTATTATTTTCAATCTCTACATTCTCTTTAACACCCTGTTGGCTTCTTTTAGGTTGCTCCACCTTCTTCATCATAGCAAACTTATCAAAAGTCATGTCCCTACTAATAACCATCATGAAACCCTTGTCATCACTACACCACAAATAGAAATCCTTTACGCCACTTGCATAGCCTATAAATATACACTTCATAGCCCTTGGCTCAAGCTTCCCATCACAAACATGAGCATAGGCTGGGCACCCAAATATCCTCAAATTTGAGTAATTAGCAGAAGACCCAAACCAAACTTTTATTAGTGTCTTGTAGTCTAAAACAGTTAATGGTGACCTATTCACCAAATAACAAGTAGTGTTGATTACTTCTGCCCAAAAGCCCTTGGACAATCCAGCATTAAAAAGCATGCATCTAGCTCTTTCCAAAATTATCTTGTTAATCCATTTTGCAACTCCATTATGTTGTGGTGTATATACAACTGTGCGATGCCTCACAATTCCTTTATTATCGCAAAATTTTTGAAATTCCTTATTGCAGAACTCCAATCCATTATCAGTCTTTAAATGCTTGATTTCTTTTTCTATCTACTTCTCATTCAAAGTTTTCCATTGCTTGAAGTTGACAAACACCTTATTTTTATGCTTCAGCATGTACACATACTCTCCATGAGAAATCATCAATGAATATCAGCATATACTTGGCACTTCTCTTTGAAGGAACCTAAGAATGCCCCTAAAGATATCAGTGAATGTAATCCACAGTGCCCTTGATCCTATGAACTGCAGTGCCTAATTTCACCTTGTATTGCTTGCCAAGCACACACTGCTTGCAGAAATCTAGCTCTTCAGTTTTCTCTCCACAAAGCAATCCCTGTTTGCTCAGTTTTGACATCCTCTTCTCACTTATATGCCCAAGCAGCATATGTCACAATCTTGTAGAATCATTGATTGATGAAGAAATTGCTGTAGTACAAAAAATTGTATTGCCCTGTAAAATACAAAGGTCATTCCTCTTGTCTCCATTTATGATAAGTAATGCACTTTTGGAAACCCGCAGAACTCCATCTTGAACTTTGTGCTTATAGGTATTCTTGTCCAAAGTACCTAGCGAAATCATATTTTTCTTTAGATCTGGAACATGATGCACATTTGTTAAGATTTTTACTATGATATCATGCATTCTAATACTAACTGAGCTGATTCCTACAACCCTGCATGAAGCATCATTTCCTATAAGCACTTTACCAACATCGTAGTGGTAAACCAATTTTCACATGAGCACATGTGATAGTAATAGCCACTATCCAAAATCCACTCAAAACTTAGTAAACTCTCAATGACGTTGAGAATAAGCCTACCACTAGACTTATCCTCAACAATTCCTGTGACATCATCCCATTTCTAATTAGAAGTTTCACTTGTATTCTTTGCCTTTCCTCATTCTGAACAATTTTATTTCTAGTGCCCCATTCCACCACACCTAAGATACTTGTCACCATTTCTAGGCTTGGTTCAAGACTTTGATCGGCCTCAACTCTTTCTCGTTTCTCTTAGTCTCCCCTTCACTATTAATCCTTCCTTACTTTTACCATTGATATTACCCAAGATATGTTTTCTCAACTCCTTGGAATTTAATAAGGCTTTCACATCCTCCGTTGAAATCGTATCCCTCATGTACAGTAAAATAGTTACCAAGCACTCAAAGAATTTGGGCAAAGAACACAAAAGAATCAACACTTGATCTTCATCATCAATTTTGACATCTATACTAGCAAGGTTTAGAATCACCTTATTGAAAAAATCAACATACTGAGTGATAAATATACCTTCCTTCATCTTCAACGTATATAATCTCTATTTCATATACAACCTATTTATTTGGGACTTCGTTATATAGAGACTCTCCAGCTTCAACTACAATCATGTTGGCCTACTTTCTATGGCAACCTCTCTTAGTATGTTATTTGTCAATGCTAACACCAGAGTAGCACAAGCCTTTACCATAAACTCGTCTTTTTTCTCATCTATTAGGGCTTTTGGCAAGAAGTCTCTATCCTTTAACACTCTCTGTAAACCTTGTTGACACAGGAGGGATGAACCTTTATTTTCTACAACCCAAACTTATTCTTCCTATCGATCTTCTCTACCTCGTACTTCATACCTGGCATTTGATCAATCCTGGCTCTTGATACCAATTTATTGTAACTTGGAATAATCAAATTCTAACTATGAATGTAATAGTAAAGTAATTAAATAAAATTTAACAATAAGATTTAACGTGATTCGACAATGTACCTAATCCATCTAACAAAGAAAAAAATTTTAATGTTCTCAAAGTAAAATAACAAATACAAATTTTGTTCCACAAATCTCATCTGAACACCTAACACCCTCATTCTAAACTTTGTCTCGAAAAACTAACTCAAAAGCAGTTTAGAAACCTTTGTGTTATGTCCGTTCTAATTTGTCCAAGAAAAAAACTGATTAAATACCCATAAAATAGAGTCCTAGGCCCTATGGGCCTTATGCCTCGATCCACATAAAACTTCTGTCGTGCTGAAAGTGCCAAGAACTACCGTGGCAGAGCACACAAAACTTGCGCTTTGGCATGCGATCACAGAATGTGTTGCACCAAATGGTGGCTTGCTCGCGCCTTAGAGCACTAAGTGAGTTTTTTCGTCTATTCTAGTCAATTGCATAGCCTCAGCGCTTGTCTTCTCGCACCCCAATGCACAGCATGCTGCTAACGCGCACAGGGGTGTGCTCCATTGCCCATTTTGCCTACTCGAATCTGTTTTGCTCCATTTCTTTTGTGTTCTGTTAATTCAGCCCAAAATTTCAAGACAAAATCAACAATATATATACAAACATATGTAGAGTAATTTCTTTTATTTCATATCCCACCTACCTCCACCTGCTCAAAGGACCGAACGGCGGCCATGATAGCCTAAATATGTATATATAATCATATATAACATATATATATATAAAACTACACACATATAAAAATAAATATATATAAAATATATATAACACCACACTCCACACCCACCACCCCCACTTTGCGAAGAACCTAATGGCCATATTGCTATGGTAGCCAAAATATGTACGTATATAAAATTATATATAATGTATATATGTAATTATGTACATTCTCATCCTCCACCACACCCATCATCTAAAGAGGCAGTTGGATCTTGCCAGATTTGGCCATTTTTCAGGCTGCTATGGCCATTTGGTCTTGGAGGCCGGTTGATGGTAGCCAACGACCCCATCTATTCTTTTTTCTTTTTTTTCTTTTTCTTTTATTTTATGGCATTGATTGAGTAGCCGGTTGCTATGACTTCCGAAAACCATGAAAATTAGCTACCAGCAACCATCGTAGTTGATGCGTGTAGGTAGGAGGCGTGGGGATAGTGACAGGCGGCCAGGCTAAATAAGTATATTTGTATATTATATGTATATAATATATATTATATAATATTTATAATATATGTTAATATTGATAAAAATATTATAATATATTATATATAATTATATGTATATGAATATATATAATTCTTTAAATAAATTTTTTTTATAAATATTAAATACTACTTTATTTGGATCCTTCATTTTTTTAGAAAAAATCCAACGGTTGATATAAATAAGGGCATGATAATCATTTTACATATAAGAAATCTTACCTACTTGCATAAAAAAACACATGCACTTCACTTTTTCCCTGAAGGTGCTTTTTTGCACTATTTTTAAAAATATATCATGGTTTTTTGATTATTTATTTATTTACTTATTTTTACAAGTAGTTTTTCCACTTTTTCTAATATTTTACTAGGAGGTTAAATTAATTTTTCTCCTTTCTACAGACACTAAATGCTATTTAAAGTTTTTTAATTCCTTCCCAAATCTCAAATGACAAAGAGGTGTGGCTTTCTACAAGTACTTATATATATTAAAAGTTTACTTGAATATTCGAGAAATTATATGAAATTTATAAATTTAAATTACAAAAAAAATAAATAAATAAAAGATAGAATCAAAAATTATAACCTAGAGGTGTATAACTAGTTTGTCTTTAAATAGCTGCTAAAAAACACAAATCTTAACAACTATGAATTTAGTTGACCATTATATTCAAGAACCTGTGATTAGATTTAATTTTACTATATATTATAAAATGCCACGAGGCATATTGTTTCTTGATTGATGAAGGAGGTATACTTTGAACTTTGAAGCATTAATCCTATGGTAGGCCAGCCACTATATAAAGAATTCCTTAGTGTTAGTCTTGCCATCTATTTATTGATGGAGCTTCTTAGTTGGATTATTTTTTATGATAAAGGCAAAGCTTGGATTTACTAAAACTAGAAAGTCAAAAGCTTGTGATAGTTAGAGAAAATGATGATCAAATTTTGTTTAAACAAAGCTTCTACATGATATTTATCTTTGAGTCAAAACCATTACAATGTGAAGACATATCTTACAAATTAGCAAATGGTCACAAATTTGTGCAAGGTGCTCAACGGAAAATACCAAAGCTAATTTGATAGTCTGATTGATTGTTATGTGCTTTAATGTTTAATAACTATTGAATGATTTGCAATATGAATTTCTAGGTTGTAAAGTTACATGATTATGATGAGTTCATCCTACTCATATAAGATTAATATTGAATTTCCTAGGGTAAGTAATCATATACTGTACATTATAATGAACTTTAACAAAAACTCAGTAGGCATATTTATTGAGTGTGCAAATGACAACCATTGGTGCAATAGTCTCATGTGTTGGAAAGACAATATCAGAAGAGTTGGGTTGACTAAAATTTGATCAATTAATTAAGGGGTACATTTATTGTTAATAGAAGTATTTTGGGTTATTGTAATTTACACTTGGTTAGATGTCAATAATGAATTCAAATGCTAAATCAATTTTAGGTGAATGCGAAATTAACGCAAAGGTAGACCTAAATAAGTAAATTATTGAAATGAAAAAGTGAGGAAGCGAAAAATCATCAATCCTAATTGAGATTAGAAAAGAGATAAATGACTATCCAAATGCTGTGGAAAAACATGATGTTTTGTTAGTACTACCTCTCAAACAGTTGTGATTGTTGATATAATTAATACTGACAAACATATTTGTTCAATCAGTTTTTCTTTTTTCTTTTTAAAAAAAGACATGTCAATTTAATAAAAAAAAAATTTGTACTCATGTCCATTCAAGACCTTATAATAATTATAAAAAGACCCTCTAAGCTTGTTCGTTTCATTAATCAATTTGCACCAAAAGCATTTAGTTTTATAGTATCTAAGTGTTCTTAGTTCTAATGTTGGGAAGAAAGTTCAACACACTTCCACACGTATGGTAGGTGAATTGTTCTAATGGGGAACCCACACATACTACTAGTGAGGGCAAACTAGAGGCGCTACAAGTTTGTACTTTGAGTGCCGAATCATTGACAATAGGAGATATGTGACTATTGTCTATCAGTTTGTTAGTTCTCTCAATGAAAGCAATCATTGTTTCTTGGAAGATAATTATTGACTAACCATGAGCACCAACACATTGCAATATTCATGTTAAAGACAAAAATCAATTCTTAATTTGATTAAAGAAGAAGAAGAGGAAAAAGAAAGAAAGAAGAGGAGGAGGAAAAAAGAAGAAGAGATCACAGTAGTCCCGATTACTACACCTAAAATGTTGAAGGCGAATTTGACTTGGTATGATACATAATGTCAATAGCACCAACCCTATTCCCAACCCCAATCAATGGAGAGAAACTAGAGAAGTTTCATGGGTTTGATTTCAAGAGATAGCAATAAAAGATGTTTTACCTTATGATATAGTGTTTCCTACTAGAGGCTATTCCAACTTAGGTAAAAAAAAAAGATTGGTGTCCAAAAAGAATGGCATGTGATACATGGAGCATAGTGACTTTCTATGTAAGAATTACATCTTGAATAGATTGGGCAATTCTCTTTAGATACAGTTCAATGAAGACGGCCAAAGTGTTATGGGAGTTACTAGAAAACAAATATCAAGCTGAAGATATAGGTTTGAAGAAATTTATAGCTGAAAATTTCTTGGATTATAAGATGATAGACTCAAAATCTATGATGAACCAAGTCCAAACATTGCAAATTCCTGTATCATATACATGTAGACTAAATAGCTACCATGGTTGAAAAGGTATCACTATTATGGAATGACTTAAAGAACCAACTAAATTATAAGTGAAAAAAAGAAGGGACTTAAAGACTTGATGTTAGACTGGGGAATAAAGACGATACTTTAATATTTAATGTCAATTTTGAAAGCTTTTTGCAGAAGCTAAGGCCAACTTGGTGGAGCTGAGCTCAAGCAAAATAAAATAAACAATATAGAAGACAGAAAGCTTCCATGGAATGGTTAAAGTAGTAAAGCTAAAAAGGTTGAGAAATTCAAATGGAATTGCTATAACTAGAGAAAGCCTAAACACCTTTCATTCAGTTGAAAGGACAAGGGTACCTCTAGGATTTATTTATAGTGACATGTGTGATTTAAAGTTAGAATAAGCTAGATGTGAAGAAAAGTACTTTATTACTTTCATTGATGATTGGACAAGATATAACTATGTCTATCTACTGCGAAGCAAAGACGAGGCTTTAAGAACATTTAAATGCTATATGAATAAAGTTCAAAGTTAACTTAGCAAATAAATAAAGGCTACTCATAGTAATAGAGATACAGAATATGGGGCACCATTTGAAGAATTTTTCACATAATCTAACATTATTCATCAACAAAGTTCCACATTGACATCAAGCAAATGAAATTGTAGAACGAAAAAATCACAAACTAAAACAGTTGGCAAATGTTATTTCAATAAATTCCAGAGTACCTCAGAATTTCTATTGGAAATAAATACTCTTAGTAGATCATATTTTACATAAGATACCATACAAGAGTAGAAATAAAACTCTTTGCAAGTTATAGGAAGGTTACAGACCTTCCTATAAATATCACAAAGTGTGGAGTGTTTAGTTAAGGTAGACATAACTAGGCATAAACAAGTGAAGAATGTGCTCAAAATTATTGGTTGCATATTTATTGGATAACAATAGTGCATATTAATTCCTCTTGAAATAACTCCTCATGTACATGAAGGTAATAATTGACTCATGGAATGTTGGGCTCTAAGTCACATAAAGCATTAGTGAATGCAGGAGTGCGAGCGAGAGTGGCAAAAATAAAAAAAGATTAAGATTGAGAGCGTCTTAGAGCGTACTTTAAAAATTATTATTAAATATGTTATATATGTATGAATATGATGTATTTCTATAGAATATGTTCAAAGAAGAAAAAAATACATAAAAACTAATATAATTGAATATTGAACTTAGTTTCATAAATTCAAAGAACTCAATTTTATCCCATCTAAAGATCCAACAAATAAATATTTTCTTTTGGCCATTATCAATAAACAAAAGATTAATTGATCAAATCCAATTCCATGTAAGTACCTATTTCTATTTACTACACTAACATGGTTGCCGTCGAATCCATGCATTATGTTAGCTGTACAAAAGACAAAAACAAAGAAACAAGTCTGAAAACTCAGAAAAGAAAATCTTAACATTGATAACTCAAATGTCAATTAAAAATTAGAGGCAAACAAGAGAGAGTCTAAATTAGAAGTAAAGAGTCTTATTATTCATGATAAGAAATAATTTCCACAAACACAACCACCTTATAAGTTTTTAGCCTTACCATCAAATGAAAAAAGTTCCTAATTATTGCCAAAACAACAACAACAACACAACAACAACAACAACAATAACATTAATTTTATACTAAACTCAAGAGTGTTAGACAAATTAAGAAATAAAGAAGAAGATATCAAAGAGTTGTTGTCATTTTTTCAATTTGAGCTTGATTTTATAGGATTTGAGTTTTGAGTCTTGAGAATTTTATTTCTAAAAATTATAAGTTGCATGAGGAAATAGGTTTTGACTTTTGAAACTCAAAATTTTTTATATCAATTGAGGGTGAGGTTGTGGGGCTGGATCTTAGCGTGGGGGCTTTCTTTTATTTTACATCTATTTTATATATGATATAATTTAATTTAAATGTTTATGTTTTAATTAAAAATAAATAAATAAATGGATTAAATTTAGTACAATTTAATAGTGTAAAACTTGATTTGTTAACAAACAAAGCACTATTTTAAAATTTTTAAGTTGAGATTTAGTAAATCTTAAATCTCCTCCTTTAAAAATTAAGTTTGTAAATTAGTGAAGGCTAAATCATGAATTACGAAATCTTAGGTCGCCTTAGAGCAGTGCTCTCTATCTTAAATCGGTAGATTGCGATCGAAGCTCTAGAATGACAATAGGGGAAGAAGGATTATGTGACTTAGGTTATGCTTCTCGTGATGGCTTGTCTTGCAAATAAATGAAAGACGTTAGTTCTTATCAAAGAACTTGTGAATCTGTAGGTGACATTCATTAAGGTGGTAAAGAACTACAACGTAGTAATAAGGGTAAAAGAGAAAAAAATATCTTGTTCAAATTTTCTAACTTATACTTTAGAAAGGAATTGAGTAGATTCATGAGTAATCCAGGCAATGTCCATTAAAAGAAATTGATGTTTTGAGATATTTGAAGTACACCTTAAATCATAGACTACATCAGTAGATATCCACCTATACTAAAAGTATGCAGTCATCAAAATTGGATGTCAAACATAAAACACACCAGGTCTATAAGTGGTTATTTGTTTACTTTAGGTGGAGCTACTGTGCTTGGAAGTCTTCCACATAAACTTGCATACCTCGATTCACAATAGAGTTGAAGTTTATACTTTCAGACAAAGCTAGAGAAGAAACAAAGTCTTCTTAACGTATAGGGAGTAATTTGTTGCCCTAACTCAATCTCTCCTACCATGATATGTTGTGATAGCCAAGTAGTTAGAGAAAGGGCACAAGATAGTATGTAGAATGGAGATTTTCAATATATACAATGCAGATACATTACCATAAGATAATTGACCTCTAATGGTGAATCAAATGGTTTGTTGATGAAAGTCCTACCTAGAGATCAATTCAAATGTCGGTCAAGGGGAATGGACTTAAAACCCATAGATTAAGGGTTTTCATAGCAAAACCCAACTATGTAAATGGCATATTCCAAGAACTTGATTTAATAAGAAAACTAAATTACGAATATTTATACTAGCATCTAAGGATTCACACCTACCATTTTGATGACAAGAAAGTGGTGTCTTATGAAAGGGTATAGAGTTAAGTTGATTTTTAATGATTCTCATAGCTGTCAAGATAGAGTAAGGCAAGATATTCTTAATGGGAGGTCACCTATATAAGTGTAAATGTGACTACTTCATTGTGAACACTTATAAATCCAATTTGGTATTTAGGGCCAAAAACATACACAACCATGAACCAAAAAGTATAAAGGAAGTTGTTTTATGAGTGCTGTTGTCTTGATTTAGATGAATGGTTCAGTAGTTTAGAATATCATGTTTGCTAATTAGCTAAGTGAATTCGATAGCATATTGCTATCCTGTGTTATTATAAAATTTCAAATTTCAATTATATTTATCATACTATTTAATATTTTTTAAAATATTTTGTATGTTATTGTTCTCAAAATTAGATAATTAAATGGATTTAAATATTAACAACTGCATATTCAATAGAGAAACTTTCTACTTTCAAATAAAAATTGAGTAAAATGTACTGTAAAATAGCATTTTAGGACAATTAAATAAGACAAATGTTTTCCATTGATGTTAAATCTACCCCTCCCATGATTTGCAAAGGTAGGCCCTGTATCATATTTTATTCTTTGGTTTGGGAATTATAGTTGCTAGTTACCATGAGAAACTTTATCAAATTAATTTAATTATGCCCAACATATCCCTTTAGCACATAATTTGACCAAGAACTTTTGAATGATTCGCTCAAATCAATTTCATCAATCTAATTATTCTTTTAACATGCTACAATCATATGCGTTATTTCTTGATAAGAGTACAACCAATTAAGAGCATAGTATTCTTTTGAGCAGTTTATGTTCTCTATTTTAATTTATATTTTATATTTTATTTTATTTTAGAATATATAACATATGTATTAAATCTTTTATTATAAAATATTATTTAGAGAATTAAGATACATTCATCATAAATATATATCACATTGAAATAGAAAATGAAATATAGAACCTAAAGTGTCTTGCAAGAATACCCCTAAATATAGCTACAAGTTTCATGCACGTAAATTAAATTGATCATAAATACTCTATTTTATAAAGTTTTTTCCTCCAAAAATAGAATTCATAAGTTTAGGAACTTAATGCCAGGTTTAGTAAGTAAAAGAAAAAAAGAAAAACAATAAAAAAAATAAAACATAAAACTTTATGGTTCAAGTGAAAAAATATTTTCTTATCTTTTTCACTAAAATTTGACATTCATTAGGTTATGTTGGGTAAAAATTGGAGACAATTTAGGTTCAAGATTTAATTTACTATAAATTCAAAAATCACATCAATAGATTTAGTAGCAAAAAATAGTAATTTTCAACAAATAGAAAATAAAAACATAGAGATTTATCGATGATATGGGATGGCACAGCAGGCCCAACTCAATAGCTATCAACCCAAGTTAGAGGTCCAGTTGGGCTGTTGACCATGATAAACCATCTGCTCGCCTTGTCACCCATGCAACAAGCAGGGTTAGCGCCACTTGACTAGACTACGGATCAAACATGCAGGCTTGATCTTATCCAACCAGAGGGTTGGAGTGCCGTGTCCTTTGGAGGCCGCTCATTCCCAGAAATCAGTTCTGTGGTTGACCCCATGGTTGACTAGTGAGGTTGTTCCAATATTGAATTGTATCTCAATTGCATTAAATGCCTTGGTAGGCCGTATGCCTCCGCATTAATGGCATATGCTGCACCAGTACCACCTTTGTTGTCGTTCCTGTCAAGAAGCGTGCCACTAATGTACTATTCTGTCCCAAAAGACAAGAGGTGATGCCACCTAGAATAGTACATGGGTGGGAGATGACCTAAAGCTCTTCATATAAGGACAGAGCCCCCTACACATGATAGGGGCATTTTGGATATATTATCCACCTGGGAAAGGCTATAAATATTTCATTACTAGCCACTCTTAAGGTATGTCATTCCCCACGATAAGCCCTTACTCTGCTACTCAGTTTATTTAGTCGACCAGTACTGACTTGAGGGTCGAAGTGCCTTAATTGATGACACCTCGACTAGTCTGATGTTTGCTCATAATTGCAGATCTCAGCCCAAGCTATTTCTGAGTTGGACCACTCAACCATCCAGGTTGAATTAATGCAAATACTAGCCCAATCCAGTGAAATATAACTTTCATCCTCATCAATAGACTTTGACAAAATCCGTTTACATCCATGAGCGTTTTTGTTTTTCTAGAAAAATTTTATTGGTATAAGATGTACCTTAAATTTGAACTCAAACCTAAAATAAAAAATTTCTTGTATAATCATCTAAGAAGATGGCTGCTTAACATTATACTTTTACTATGA
The DNA here is from genome assembly GCA_014898725.1 of Jacaranda copaia. Taxonomy (NCBI): domain Eukaryota; kingdom Viridiplantae; phylum Streptophyta; class Magnoliopsida; order Lamiales; family Bignoniaceae; genus Jacaranda; species Jacaranda copaia. Next base: position 479,988 of record JACGDI010001495.1, on the reverse strand, counting down.
TACACTTTTTTTAGACATCTTCATAACTTAAATGTAATTATTTTACCTGTTCTTTATATGAGATTAACTATATCAATATACAATTGAATATACATATTAAATTCATTCATTATCTGATATATAAAACTAATATGTTAAATTTATCAATATATATGTGGATGCACACAAATATTACGTGTGTTCTGAATGTATATTTATACATTTGTATTTTTATCGATATCTCATTTTTTGGTCTATATGTGTGCACATATTACCAATTTTCATTTTAAATTTATTAATTGTTCATCTAAAATTTAATGTAGACTATTTGTACACACACATATTTTTATGCATGTGTGCATATAGAAATTAAATACATATGCAACTGATAACATAGAAATATAAATCTTGGAGTATTATTTTTATGTTTTAACACCTTATGATAAAGATACGAAATTAAACACACAGAATATGCTTATATTATTGAAATTTAGAAAGAACATTTCAACAACATGCACATTTTATTTTTTTGTAACCTATGGTTGCAATCTTTGCACATTAAACATTAATAATAAAATATTTCTATTTGTGTACACATACACAAATGTATATATTTGCACGACCACACACACACATTTATACATGCATATTTTTGTACGTACAAAATTTAATGTATATATAAAAACACAAAAATATTATATGGAGCAATATATATACTTCTTAAATATATTTAAATTGCTACATGTCGGCGCTGTAAATATTAAATTCTTTCTAGAAATCTTTTAATAGGTAAGATAGACAATTTTTCATTTTATTTTAGTTGGATGATTTTGACATTCAACTTGTCACGCAGGATTTTATGCTGGTTTGTATATGTGATTTTCGTGTTAGCCGACCGGTTGCCGGTTCCAACTACTGTAAAGGGCTAAAATGTCATTTAGCACCCAAAGTTAATTGATTTGATTTCATTAGCATTTAAGGTAGAAAGCCTGGATGCCTAATTATCGAACTCAAAGAGGCAAAGAGTTATTCTCAATTCTCGTGTGATTATTATTATTATTATTATTTTAGTCGCATATGCTCCTATTTTATTTATAGTCTATATAAAATGAAAACCGAATATGTAACATTAATATCGAAAATGGGAGTTTTGATTTTATATTTGATATTTTAGTAATAAATTCAAAAAATGTGCCAGCACTGATTTTATATTGAATATTTCAAAAAAAAAAGTTCGTATGAGTTGTTCATTCAAGAATATGTTGGATTCATTTAGTTGTATGTACTCTTTTTTTCATTATAATTAAAAAGGAAGAGTGATGATCTTGTGAATTACTTTTTAAAAATTATAAAAAAGATTTTTATTTAATAAGTAATATCAATGAAGTTATCATGAACATTATAAACTTAGATATAAGAGCAATGTAAAGAAATGAATTTAAATATTTGAATAATCATCCCCAACCAAATCAGTTTGAAATTTATTTATAATAATAAAATTACTTTTATGGACAGTCACATTGATGAATTACCAAATCATGCACATCTTACCAAAAAAAAAGGAAAAAAGGAAAAAGAAAGGAAAAAAGTGAAAGAAAAAATGTGCATAAAACTCAGATGAAAATAGCCCCGTCCTTACAACATGTCCGCTATAGACTTGCAAAAGTAGAACATATTTACCATAAAAACTAATCATTCGAGCTCTGATGAGTGGGCTTGAAAAAGGAAAGAACAATGACAAAGGATATCCGCCTAATAATTACACATACACAGTACAATCCAGACTTACCCCCAATAAAATATAAAAACACACACACACACATATATATATATAAATAATAATCATAATATCCCTTTTTCTCTAGCTGAGGTGTTCAACACAAATATTCCAGAATCATCATCAGTTCTCCCTAATATTGAATTCACAATTTGCAACTTGGTCCTTTTCTTTAATTCAATTCCCAAGATTTTTATAATTGGATGGATGAAACAACGATGCGTATGTATGACTGTGACTTGTGGACCCTCACCCTTTACAAAGTGGATGACCAAAAGGCAGTGCCCCGAAAATGTTAATATACTACTATGGCCAACTAAAGTAAAGTATTGATTCTCATATGTCATAACCCCCCCATAACAAGAATTTAAATTTCCTACGCACAAGATACGCATAAAAAATAGTATAACAAGCTTCTGCTCGTTGTCTTCACATAGTTTAATGATCTCTGCCAATGGAAATCATTGCAGAAGCGTACAAATTGGTTTACTCTCTCTGTCCCTCTCTCTCCCTCTCTCTCCTTCAAGTTCTTTCCTTGGATGTTTTACAGCTCTCACCAATAAACATGAGGGCATGAGTATGTGATGTATGCTGAACCGAGAAAAACCAATTAAAAATTTGTAGGGTTCTTCATTTTTTGAGAAAAGGTACAATCTTTCTCTGAAAACTTTTGTGATCAAATCTTTATGTTACTTTTTCTTTTGTTGTTTCTTTGAGTGTGTGTGGCTGATGTATGTTGGGTTATGATTTTTTTTCACTCTTTCTTGATTTGGCGGGTCTTTATCTTTTTTCAAGAAATTTGGTCCCAGAATTACGTGTTTGATTTAATTTTGATTTTATGCTTTCTGTGTGAAGATTTCTGGTTTGGAGGCTAAAAATTTTCGGCCTTGAATGTTGTTGAAGTGCAAGAGATATAGATGCTGAATTTAACCCTTTTATTTGTAGAATTTATGCTTGAAGTTCTGCAGTGGGTGAAACTTTTATTTGCTGTGGTACCCGATAACACGATATAACCATATGTTTTTTGTATTTTTAATTAATGACTTGTTATTTTTGAATCATTTAACTCTAGATTTGTAAGAATAATGATTATTATTTACTATGTAAATCTTGACTACTTGGTGATATTGGAATGATTGCTAATCATTAAATGAGATGAATTATACTTTTTTGATGGAATTCGATTTTTTTCTTGTTAAAATTAAATTGTGCAAAACTTTTGATTTAATATGAAAATTTGTATATTATTGATGTTTTAGAGGAAATTAAATGAAGTCCAATTATCAAATTGCTCAATATTACAAAAGTTGGGCTACTAAATTATAATGTTGACTTTTTCTAAATTTTTTGTATAAGTTGACTTTTCTTAAACTCTTGGTATAAAATAATTATTTTATTAAAATTCTAGTTGAATATAAAATGTGTAGGTTTTTTAAATGAATTATTAATGAAAAATAATCATATGTTGAAACGGGTTGGGTTTCAGTTGACACGAAAATTTTCAGATTGAGTTTGGGTTGAAACTTATTGGATTGAGTGCTTATTAGGTTGGGTTCGGGTTGAGCAAAATTTTGTAATATCTCCATACGAAACAATCCAATACGACACGATTGCCACCCCTAGTTCTTTTATTAGATAGAAAAGTCGGGGTGTGGTTATTTCATGTATCTTGGTATTTTTGTTTTGTTTGATAATATCTTTTAGTTATTAGCTGAGGGGGGGAAATTGTGAGTTCTCATCTGTTAATTGATATTTAGAAATGTCAGATGGTCTCCATTCAATGCTGGCCCTTGCATGGTAAATGTGCAGCAACCACTCTTGGAATTGAAGATAAAGTTTCTTCGATATTACTATTATGAAATTATTAATATTTTGTCAAACTTGGTGTCCTTTTTGGTTTATGTTGGTAAAGAATGAACGAATACAACCACCATCACAGGTGTTGGGGACGGGAAGGTTGCTAAATTTGAATATCCTTCTTTCAAGAATCTATTATAACAAGAATTTTGTAAATGACTTTTGGGTTATACCAATAAATCTCAACGTTTATGCATTCCTATCAAGAAAGGTTATACAGCAGCATGTGCTGTAATGAAGTGGCTCTGCTTGTTGTAATCTTTACAATGCTTCAGTCATTAACCAAAGCGGAAGATTGTGTGCACTTGAGACCTCAGATAAGCTATAGGGATAGTGGTAAAGGAATGACTTGTCATGAATATATATCAAACAAAAGTACTTGGATCTACTGGAAGATTAGAAAACATTACAATAGTCTTTCTATTTGTGTAGAAAGGTAAAAGTTCCACGTATTTCTGGTACTATCATTGCTGCTTACTTCTTGTGGACGAATTTTTTCTTTTCTACATCTTTTACCCAGTGGTAGGACAGGAAGGGGGTCGAAAATTGGGGGATATGTAGAAAATATATGAAGTTGCATCTGATAAACCTGCTGGACCATTATTATTTCATGTCTTGTAAAATATGGAAAGAAGCAGAGAAAGATGTTAATCTGACGATGTCAGAAGCAATCTGATGTTTTGGTTTGCATTCCTACACAGTTTTCATGTGCCATTTTTGTTCAAAGCTTTGATGATAAATTCTACTTAGGAATTGCTCTTTGGACCTCTGTGTAGATGCAGAAAAGTAGTTATCCAATTTCTTAGCCATATTCTTCTTCTCGTACTGTTTTGCTTCATCCTAATTCTGGAAAAGCGATGGCGCCACTTCCATGCATGATACTTGTCTTTCACATACGAAATTTAAGGTTTTCTTGGTGCTATTTCAAACTAATAACCTATCCCTGGTTACAAATAGTGGCACGAGTCAGAAATCGGGGTTGATAATTGATCTGATAGGGGGACTAGATGTTGCTGAAGAATCTGATGGGGGACAAGAAACTGAATTTCAATCGACCACTTTTATCAGTAAGAAGATACTCACCAATGCTGACCTCCCAAAAAGTTGATGAAAAGAAAATTGACAATGCTCGGCCCATTACATCTCGGCCTCCTCCTTACAGATCAGAACTGAAGTCTGGTCCTGTTGGGAATCCTGGAGCTGTGCCTTTTCAGTGGGAACAGATCCCCGGACGACCAAAGGAATATATCAAACCACAGATTCAAAACTGTGATAGATCTCCCATTGCCCCAAAGCTTCCTCCAGGGAGATATCCAAATGCTCAGCATGATTCTCATCAAGTTTCTCTAAGCAATAGAGACAATGAGATCCAAGCTGTAAATATTCGTCATGACTCCCTGAATGACTCGTCTGTGGATGAGAATATAAAATTTTTTGAGAGAAGTAAAGATGTAACGGAGGAGAGTAAGAGTTCTGATTCAGGGGTTTGTGATGAAGCATATGTAGAAGCATTTGATTCACTATCCAGGAGCCAATCATTTTTCTTAAGTTGTAGCATGAGCGGCCTAACTGGAATGGATGATTTAGATGCAAACACCTCTGCGAGTTTATCAACAGATCCACAAACTCAGGAGTTCATGATGGATAGGTTTCTCCCTGCAGCAAAGGCAATGGTGACAGAGCCACCTCAATATGCACTCAAAAAGCCTTCAGCAGTTGAAGAACAACCACAACAACTAAACAGGAAAAGAGTAAATCAAGATAAGCCTGCACTCCGGTATGGACCTAGTTTTGCAAAGCGGTATTCCCATTTTCACAACAATGACGAAGAAGAAGAGAGTGATGATGACTGTGATCAGCATGAAAATTTGCCTGCAGTTTGTTGTTTATTACCGCAGTTTTGCTTAAAGAGTTCAGTCTGTCTTTTAAATCCTGTTCCTGCAATGAGTGTGAGGACCCAAGTTCTAGCATCTCCTGCTAATAGATTACAACCTAGATCGTCTTCAGCTGGTTCTTTTAGCAAGACCGGGAATGAGGTAACAACTTTTATGGCTTCATTTTCCTGCCCACTCCAAAGGGCTCATGTGTGCTATTCTCCATGTCAAATTATTTGTCACTAAGTTGTACCTTTTTCCTTTCTCTTTCTTGGAGCAGTACAAGTCTGGCATCTCCGAGCTACAACATGCTGACAGAGGCCAAACAGAGAATAAAACCAGTTTGAGAAATGAGAGCGGTCAATTAGAAAGCCAGAAGACATTAACATATTGTCACTCACCTCTGTCCTTTCTTGAAGTGAAGGAAGTTTTTGGCTCTTCTGAAGAAACAGTGAATGCTGGGATCAAAACCTTTCAGGAATTATTGGCTGCCCAAGGCAGTCTAAAAGAGTTAGATTCAGGAGGTTCTCTTGTTGAGAAAACTGACTATGTGCATACTGTACAGAAGGTGGGAAATGTAAGGTCTTCTTCTCCGAACACAGAAGACACTGTTGTTCCTGGTTCAAGAGATAATGAGACTAATACCAAGAGAAAGGATCAGATGCATGTAATAGATTCATCTCTTGAAGATTTCAAAAAGTTGGAAACTGTAGATGGGGGAGCAAAATTGCGGTCCAATGCTCATAAATCTGGTGACTTCAAGATTGTATCATCAATTGATAAATTGGATCGATTTAAGCTAGGTTCAGCCACTACAGAAAATACTGAAGTGGCTGAAAAAGAAGCTAGTAAGAATGCAGGAAAGGGAAACTCCCCTAGAAAATACTCAGAGTTTCCTTTTCCTCCACCTCTACCTACTCCATCAGATTCTTGGCTTCGACGTACTTTATATCTTGGTGCAACAATAAATTCTCAAATCCATGGATCCAAGGCACCTACAAGGGATGTTAAGTGGGAAGCTAAGGTTAAATCTACAAAGGTGCAGCACCCGAATCTGCATTGCTCTGAGGTATGTATATTTGTTGCTTCCACTAATATTTCAGAATTTTCTACACATACATTCATATGCTCTGATGTACATATTATTTGGTTCACATGGTTACCTATTTTACCAGAACTGTTGACACCTATACCAGAAACTTAACAAAAGCCATTCCTGAAGTCATGTGGCTCATCTATGCCCGTTTTTTGGCAAGTATGATAAGGTGATAAAAACAAGATGAGCATTTCTATTCTACATGACTTTGTTTTCTCAATGGTAACGAGTAAGAGGTCTTTCGAGGCTACATTTTCTGTACCGTGTGTTTGTAGAAACGTGAGATCAAATAGCGATATATGTACATTGAGTAAAGCCTTGTATATATTCACTAGTTTTCTGCCTGAAATATGATCGTTTGGAACTCCCTGGAATGGTTCTTGGGGAACATATTTAAGAGAAGCTACTAACTGAGCCATATAGACTAACTGAACAATTCCACCAGTCATATGTACTGCCTCATTGATTTAAGCATATTCCAAACAGTGTGAACTAGTATGCTATAATCAAGACGGAACAACAGAAATTAGTGAAGAGTAGAACCTGGAATTTGTAAAAAAAAGGTGCTGCTACCTAGTATTGTTGACATATCAATTCATATTATGCAAAAGTTACAGTCATTATATTTAAACATTAATCTAATGACATATATAAACATAATTCTTGTTCAAAAGGGGAGAAAAAAGTTGTTCGGGTAATACAAAGTTTGTTGAGGTGTTCAGGTTGCTGAAAATGACAATGTTGATAGATTCTTAAGCGAAAATTTTCGTTCAATTTTGGGAAAGAACAGTTTGAAGCTTCACTGATATACTAAGCCCACTCCAACATCATGTACCTGCTCATGATGAGGAATATTTTGCGGTGCATCTTAATCAAGAGTGTATCTTGAGTCTTAGAGGAGTAAACTGCATGGCAAGCTGTCCGTGCTCTTGAGTTGCTATGGATGCCTCCATTCTTTGGTTGGATCCACTCTCGATTTTCTGACGTTTGTATTATCCACACAAGTCAAAGCATCACTAGCTTTATTTATCCTTGAAGGGTGGTTGCTTTAAAATTTCTTTGAGCTAAGGGTGTTTATCCTCGAAGAACGGTTGCTTTTAGATTTATTTGAATTAAGGACATCGTTAACTAGCAGATGAGATGGGTATGTGGTCGATGCTCTTTAGTTTTTGAGTAGTTCTGTCACTAGTATATTGATCACCTCTAGAAAATTAGAAAATGTTCAAGTCAAGATCTTCATTTGAATCGTACGATCATCAGAACGCAAATTTTGCCCCACAACCACATGTCACTAAATTTACAGCTCAATGCAAAGTGACTGTAAGAAAGTTTTTTTTTTTTTTTT
>JACGDI010001495.1:454439-471697 GCA_014898725.1 Jacaranda copaia | reverse complement strand
AAAAAAAAAAAAAAAAAAAACTACTACCGAATAGGCCATTAGTGGACATACGTAAAAACATCACATTGTAGATGATGAGGGCTAAAATATGGGGGTTTGGCCCTGGATATAAAAGTTTAGAATTATGATTTCATCAATCTAATAGGTTGATTATATAATTTTCTCTCGATGAAATTAACAACACGGTATTAGTCTTGAGTTTTATGTAATTATAGGGTTCTTCCTAATTACCTGCAATTAAATTTCTAATTTTTTCAATTCACTATATTCCTTTGTGAATTAACTAAATTATGGATAAAGTTGTACCATTCAACTAACTACTTAGGATAAGTTGTTATATTTTTTACTGTCAATTAATCCCTACATTTTCTTTTCCAAGACTCTTATAGGGTTTAAAGATGCACTTGATTGTTGACCAAACAATCAAATAGAAAAAGCACACAATAGAAGAAATAACTTTAAGTGCTACTAATTTTATAGAAGAAAATCATGCATCAATTTATTCAAAAGAATACATCATAATCCTAGAATAACAAATTAGTTTATGATTGAATTGTCAAATAAAATATAAACAAAATGAAACATCGTCTCAAATCTAGAATTAAAAAGAAAATCAAAGGAAGAAGAGGAAACTCTATTCCTAGACAAATATAATCCTCACTTTGTCCTCCTTCGAATTCCATATTCTCGTGAAACTTCTAATCTTCAAAATAGAAAATCCAAATCTCCTTCTCTAACTAAGTATCTGAAAAACTTATTTATAATTGATTACAAGAGTTTTCTAATTAGAATAGGACTCGATTAAATAAAGACTTTTCTATCCATTTTTTATTAGATCACGAGGTATCATCAAATCAGCATTCCCACCAACTTGTGTCAATTCGTCCTTTTTTTTTTTTTTGTAATTTCTCCACTTATACTCTCGCAATTCCAAATTTTCATCAATTAGTAAGGAAATTATAATTTTTTAAACAAGAATATTATTTATTAAGTCCTAAATATGATATTAAAATTAATACTATTATGGATTTAACAAAAGAACCCCAAACTTAATACGTTGCTCGCCCTCAAGCAAGACAAAGAAAAGACTAAAAAACACTCTATGACAAACAAATCAACACTAAAATGCATGTACAAAAACATCACTCCTTTTTATTACTCTCAGAACTACTTCAAAGCTATGCTCATAGTCACGACAATTGTGATCTAATTTCACTATGCACAAAAAATCAGATAAAATGTTTAAATGAATCCACTGTGTATATGTGTGATTTCTCTACAAATAGTTACTGGCAATTTGTATCAATTCATGTACAAGTACAAAACTCTACTCTAATACTCCATAGGTTTGCTTTTTATCTCTATCTCCACTAATGTATAATGCGCTCAGTAAAGGATATTTTAGAACTTTCGGAGCTTGTAATGTAGGCTTGGGTAAGGATAGAAAAGATGTGGATAATATTGACTCAATACCCACAACACTTGTTCATCATCACCTTTCAATACTTCCCCAAACTTATTGAACAGTACTTCTCAATATGCACTTTTTTATTTATTTTATTTTATTTTTTGTGTGCATCAGGCCTTATCTATACCTTTTTTTTTGGCGGCGGGGGGGATCAAACTTATGGCATTATGCTATTTATTCCTATCTTCATAAGAGCTTCAAATAGATCTAATAAGTAATTGTGGGATTTATTTGGTGGGATCATGTGTTTAGGCTGGTTATTGAGTTAGTTGCCAAATATAAAAGGATGCTTTAAAATAGGTTGAATAGGGGACCTTAGGGATGTAATATCATTTGGTAGGCTTGAAAGGTTCAAATGGGTAAAAAATGGCCTAAGTCATTTCCTTTATTTGAGTGTTTTGTAGGATTTTGCCTCGATAGGGAATCAAACAAATTCTAGAGTTCAAAGTATTACCCATGTTACTCGTACACAAATGTCCTCTAAATCAAACTAATAACTAAAATTGATAAAATGAATGCTCGAAAATAGGGAATGTCATCCTAGCATTGCTTTTACTTAAGCTACACAATTCCATCATCACACAATTATAATTTCCCATGAAACACAAAATTAAAGGAGTAATATCTTCATTGGTTTAAGAAGATTAATTTTTGTACATGCAGGATATTGACCCAATTACTAAATCCTAATCATAACCAAATAATGAAAAATAAAGGACTAAGAATGGACTTGCAGAGCATCCCCCAAACTTGAGAAGTATTTTGCTCTCAAAGCACTAATCCTATCATGACAGAGAAAGCAAGAAAATAAGAGGCATTAATTTAAAAAATGAGAAAAATAAAAATAAAAATAAAAACAAAAAAAGAAAAAAAAGAAAGAAAATATGCCTTGATCAATCAACGGTGTTATCATCCTTCTCGACCTCCGGGGGTGGAATTACAGCAGCAATATAAGAATGTGGTGGTGGAGAGAATTAACTCCAAACAAAATTACTCAGAGTAATACCTAAAAGAAAATCAAGACATTCCAATCAATAAATCAACATTCGACAACTAGTGTCCAACTATCCACCACTTCACCTCAATAATCTATCAATTATTTATTGAATAATCTAAGATAAATAGCCACTAAATTTAAATTATTTAACAAATAATCTAACTAATTCTAGACTCTCAAATCGATCAAATAGGCCTTCCTAAATAATAAGTGCCTAGAAATTTAAATCAATCTAAAATACTAATATATCTAAAATATCCTACAGAGAGAGCAATGAAGATGATGGTGTAGATGGGTTTGTTTGTAAAAAAGGAAAGTGAATAAAAAGATTAGAGAAAAAAATAGAGAACAAGAAAAGAAAGAAAAAAAGAAAAAGGAAAGAGAAAAAATGAGAGAGAGAGAGAGAGAGAGAGAGAGAGAGAGAGAGAGAGGGAGAGAGAGAGAGAGAGAGTCAGGTGGGGGTGGCAATTGCTGCCCCCACATTTTTTCTTTCTTTCTTTCCTTTTTTTTTTCTAATTTAGATTTTCACTTGGCTTGTGCCTCAGCACAAGGGCTTTTGGTCACCCAAAGTTTTGAGCATTCAGGCTTCACAACCTGCGTAGGTACACAATTTAATTGTGCCACGATGTGGGTTGTGGGCCATTTTTTTTTTTAAATTTTTGTGCTAGGGCGCTAATTGGTGTGCACCAGCTCAAATCCCATTGTACCTAAACGTGAAAGATTCACACCTTGCACCGTGGCGCAAGCTTTTCACGCCCTAGCGCCCCAGACACTGTTCTTGCACCCTTTTTTTCTTTAGAGAAAAAACTACAAAAACACCAAGTAAAAAAAATTAAACAAACACCCAAAAAAGAAATACTAAAATACAAAAAAACAATTAAAAACTTGGGTTGCGTCCCAATAATGGCTTGATTTATAGTCTTTGGTTTGACTTTAAGGCTTTACTTGATGTTGGTTAAGGTGGTTGTGGATTGTTAATGGTCAATTCACTTTCCTAGTAGTGTTTGATTCTTTTTCTATTCACCTTAAACTGCTTTCTTAAACCAATTTCTTCTAGCTCCATCATTCCATGTGAAAGAATTTCAATTATGTAAAATGGCCCCAACCATCGTGATTTTAGCTTTTCTGATAACCACTTAAATTGAGAATTGTAGAATAGCACTTGTTGACCTGGCTCAAAATGGTCTTTCAAAAATTTTCAATTACTCCTATTCATCACACAATTTACAAAACACTAGTCAATGTTCTTAGAAAAATCAAATGTTTTAAATACATTAAAAGTTACCTATTCATCTTGGACCCTCATGGTTAATTCACCTTTTTGCACATCTATGATAGTCCTACCTATGGTCAAGAATGGTCTCCCAAGGATGATTGGTGCTTTAGTATCCTCCCATATCCAACACAATAAAATCTGTAGGGAAATTAAATTTATCAACTTTTACTAATACATCTTCAATTTTTCCCTCAGGATACTTGAATGTTCTATCCGCAAGTTGCAAGGTTACACTAGTTGGGTTGCTCTCTCCTAATCTAAGTCGTTGGTAGATGGAATATGGCATTAAATTTATGCTTGCCCCCAAATTGCATAATGCCCTTCCAGAAAATTAAGTACAAAATTTGCATGGCATGGTGAAACTTCCAGAATCCTTGAGGTTTGGGAGTAACTTCTTTTTGATGATTGCACTGCATTTCTTTGTGAGACCACAATTTCAAATTTACTCAAATGCCTCGTCTTTGATAAAATAGCTTTCATAAATTTCACATAACTTGGCATTTGTTCTAAGGCTTCAACACATGGAATATTTATGAGAGTTTCTTTAAAACCTCTAAAAATTGTTGAAATTGCTTGTCCAACTTTTGTTTCTTAAGATTCTAAAGAAATGGTGGAGGTGGTTTAATAGGATTAACCTTTTTTTAGTTTTCTACTTCTCATCCTTTCCTATCTCAACTGGTGATTATTCTTCTAATTCCTCTGAAGGTGGAGGGAACTTTTGAAAATTTTGCAACTCCCTACCATTTCTCAAAAAAAAAAAAACAACATTGCAATGTTCCTTGCTTTTTCATTTAGGATTTATCTCGGTATCACTTACCAAAGTTCCTTGCTGTCTCATACTTAATACACTGGCTAACTGGCCCATTTGTGGTTCTAATGTTTTGATTAAAGCTAATTGACTTTGAATTATCTTGCTTTTTGGCATGAAATGCAGAAACATCTCTTCTAATGATGGCTTCTTTTCTTAAGTTAATGGCTCTGTTTGTTGTTGGAAGCTCGATGGTGGTAATGGCAGTGACTTGGGAGTTGATGTTTGTTCTTGGTTGTTGCTCCATGAAATATTGGGGTGTTGTCTTGTCTAGGATTATAAGTATTTGAGTATAGATTATTTTGATTCCTATTGAAGTTCCCAACAAACTGCACTAATTCTAAAGTGTGCTAACAATGATCACTAGAATGCACATCCTTGCAAATATTGCAAGTAAGAAATTGGTTCTCAACTACTTGAACTTGTTGCATTGGCTAGGTTATAATACTTGCAAGTGTGTCTAGCTTCTTCGTCAAAGATTCTAACTATGCAATCAAAGATGTAGTAGCATTTACCTTATAAGTTTCTGCAGCTTTCTTTGATTAAGTTAATCTCCTAGTTGGCCACTGATAACTATTTGCTGCCAGCTCTTCAAATAACTGAAATATATCCCCAATCTTCTTTCACATAAGTGTATCTCCTGCTATAGTATCAACTATTCCTTTAGTTTGTGTGAATAATCTATTATAGAACGTCTGCACTTGAAGCCACTTTCTTAATCCATGATGAGGGCATTTTTTGAGCATCTCTTTATATCTTCCCCATGCCTCATAAAATGTTTTTTGATTAAATTACACAAAGGAAGTAATCTCATTCCTCAACCAGACAATTCGTGATGGTGGGAAAATCTTAGCCAAGAATCTCTACACTAAACCTTGCCAAGTGGTAATGGACCTCAATGGTAAGGATGCCAAGCAACTCTTTGCTTTTGTCCCTCAGTGAGAATGAGAACAACTTCAATCAAATTGCATCATCGGAAACTTCATTATATTTGAAGGTATCACAAATCTCTAAAAAAACTAGCCAAATGAGTATTTGGATCTTATTGGAGAGCCCCCAAAATGTATTAAATTCTATATCATTTGAATGATGGTTGGCTTAATCTCAAAATTATTTACTTGAACAGTTGGTTTAGCGATTCCTGTGTGAAAGCCTTGAATTTGTGGGATAATATAGTCACCCAAATATCCATCTTCCTCTGCCATTTCTACAATATCTTTGTTTACTCATTGAAGTGCTCGTTTGCATATTTGAAAGGTTCTCTCAATCTCTGGATCAAATGGCACTAATTTGCGTTCCTAAGTATCTTGCATATGATAGCAAAATTCCTCAAAATAGATAGAAAATAAATAAATAAACAAAAAGTTTGAACTAAACTTGGTGCTAAAAATTAATATTAGAAAAAATAAAATAATTTTAGTTCCTTGGCAATGGCGCCAAAATCTTGTTGGTGCACAAAATAAATAATGCAAATAATTATGCAAGTACACATGTCGTAACGAGTAATAAAGTGATGAGAAGAGTGTCGATTCCAAGAGGAACTAAATTATTCACTACTAATTATTAATTTATCACATATTTGTTTTATTCAAACAAAAATCAATTATGTAGGAATTAAAACCAAACTAATGAAAATAAGAAAAAAAAGTGTACTAATTAAGATTTCTACTAGGATATAGAAGCCTAAAATTATGATTTCATCAATCTAATGGGTTGATTACATAATTTTCTCTCAATGAAATTAATAATAGGTTATTAGTTTTGAGTCTTGTGTAATTGCGGTTCTTCCAAATTCCTTGCAATCAAATCTTTAATTTATTCAATTTACTATATTCCTTTGTGAATTAACTAAATTATGGATAAAGTTGTATCACTCAACTAACTACCTAGGGTAAGTAGGTATACTATTATCCTACTCCCAAATTAATTAATTTATCAATTTGAACAATTAATCTTAAGCTCTTCTACTGTCAATCAATCCCCAGATTTTCTTTTCCAAAACTCCTCTAGGGTTTAAAGATGCATTTGAATGTTGATCATACAATCAAATAGAAAAAGCATGCAATAGAACAAATAACTTTAAGTGCTACAAATTGCATGGAAGAAACTCATGCATCAGTTTTTTCAAAAGAATCTATCATAATCCTAAAATAACGAATTAGTTTATGATTGAATTTTCAAACAAAACATGAACAAAAATGAAACATCATCTCAAATTCAGAATTAAAAAGAAAATCAAAGGGAGAGGAGTAAACTCTATTCCTAGATGAATCTAATCTCCACTTTGTCCTTATTTGAATCCTGTATTCTCCCAAAACTTCTAATATCCAAAATAGAAAATCGAAATCTCCTTTTCTAATTAAATGTTTGAAAGGCCTATGTATAACTGAGTACAAGAGTCTTCTAATTAGGATAAGATTTGATTAAATAAAGATTCTTCTGTCCATCTTTGATTTCATCTTAAGGTGTCATCCAATCAGCATTCCCACCAACTTGTATCAATTTGTTCACTTTTTGTAATTTATTCACTTGTATTCCCGCAATTCTAAATTTTCATCAACTAACAAGGAAGTTATAATTTTTTAAACAAGAAAATTATTTGTTAAGTCCTAAATATGATATTAAAACTAACACTAATAGGGACTTAACAACCATCACTAGAATTAAACAAAAACTTTCATAAGCAATTAAATAAATGAATATTAAATTAAGTTAGTTTAAATAAATAAATTAGGTCATAAAATATGAGGTACACAATCCTTAGCTCGAATTTATAGACACTAACTACTGAAAAATAGAATTTTTTGTATATTGATTTAACATATGTCTTAAACATTTACTGAGATTTTGTGTTTGCAAATATAATTAAATAAATGATTAGTTTAGATTAAGAAATTATTCCTTTAAAAACTTAAGTGCGCACAACTTTTATCTCTGGAATTATAGAAATTTATGATTTAATCTACGCATGATGGCATCAGACAAAACATTCATATGCTAATATAAATGTGGGTTCATGAGATTTAGTATTTATTTGACGATTAGATTAAATTTATTTCATTTAGAAAGATATAGAAATACAGTATTTATTTCATTTTAGATAATATAATAAGATTAAATTTGATGATTTTGCCTTTCAAAATTAAGAGTCCAGCAGACGTGGGAGAATCTTCGGAATGCGCTTCCTTTGCATGATGAAGTGAGAGGCTGGCTCACAGCCCACTTCATCATTAGTTCACTTTGCAAATTTTTGATTCGATAAGTAAGTTTTAGCTTGCAAACGTTGGTATTCAATGTTGGATGAGAAATAGAATAACCATTCAGCCATTACTATTTAGAAATCTAATTTCCATTTCATTCACCACTATTTTTCAACCACCTAACTACTCTTTAATGTCCCAGTTTTCCAAATATCCAATCTGTGGCTTTCTGCGAAAAAAAAAAATAAAAAATTCCTACTCGTTCATTGCTTATTCCACAAATTTGGAGTTTGTTGAATAATTTGATTAATAATAATAATTATTATTATTATATTACTTAACAAAATATATTTATTATTAAAAATAATTGAAAGATATATATATATATATATATATTTATATAAAATTGTAATTGAGGTAATGAAATATTTGAAAAATGAAAATAAGAAATTGTAAAACAAAATAAATATACCCAACATTTTATGTCAAACAGTTGGATGAAAAAGAAATAATCATTTTGGGAACTTTCGAGAGAAGATCAAATAGTGTGATATTGTGTTGGAGAGGAAAAATAAATTATTTATATTAATAAACAATTTTATAACAAATTGTGCTAGAGAGGAATAATAAATAATTTTATGTTTAAGGATATTTTAATCTTTTAAAGTTTATTCCAATATTATCATTCATCAAAGTAAACATTTAATACAATTCTCTACCTTTATTATTCATATTATCCCACCAAGTAAATACAATTTAAAAAGTACAAAATTATTCTAATCTTATTCTTTATCTCTCATTTCATTCTATCACTTTACATCCCATATTACCAAGTAAACTGCCCAAATAAAATGTTTTGCCAAAATTCATGTATGAACGAGTGATGAATGAAATCAATCATTTAACTTTCGCTTAAAGTGGAGAGCGAAGTATTGTAACGAATTATTTAAATAACAAAAAGTATAAAAATGAAGATAACTCGAACGGCCAAAATTTCTTATCCCTTACTAATAATAGCTCATCTGTGGCCCTGACATTTTAAAAATCCAATCCCCGACCTGACAGCTGCTATGACTCAAATACCAATTAGGCCTCAATTTCATAATAAATTAATGATATATTATTTTTATTGAGTGATTAATTGATTCAATAATATTTTATATAAGTGAAATTGAGTGTGTGAATCTTAACAAATTTTTGGTGGACTTTTTCAGACTTTTTCTTTATTATCTAGAAATCTGCTTGTTCGTAGGGGCCGCCCTTTACGAATGGAGGGTTTATTATCTCTCATTTCAATGGTCCACCAACGAATGCAGCGGCTTTATTATCTCTCATTTCATCCTATCACTTCAATAGCCCTAACACTGTCCGCCGCTGCTATTGAAGATGACGAAAAGCTAAGCTCTAGGTTGGTTGGTGGACCATTGGAATTTCACGAAAGCTGCTAGCAGAAAATGCTGCATATAAATAGGTCCAAAATTCCACAGCATATATTTCTCATATTCTCTTCCAATGCAAAAAAGAACCTCCCATGTGAAAGCTAAGGGCTACAGTACCTCATCTATTGTGTATGGTTTAGATGTATGTTGCTATTTCTGCAGGGTTGCTGGACATCGAAGCTGCCAAGAATTAGCCTCGTAGGCATGCAAAGATTGCCGGACTTTACACTTTGATCCGGCTGATGTCATCTACAACTGGAATTTTTCTTGATGATCCAATTCAATTCTTAACCATCCAAATCATGCCCCTTTTAGCTAACTAGGTTTATCTAGTTTGGAAAAGGGTGCCATAACCTGTAATCTCCCTAGGCGCATCACAAATCAAGTCTGCTTTATGTCTTGATGCTGTGATAGTTCATGAAAAAGGACATAAAAGTAAAAAGAGAGAGAAAAAAAAAAAGAAAAAGAAAAAGAAAAATGATCACAGGCATCACAAGCATCTCTGGGCAATCTGTAGGGTGAGGTTAATGAAATAATATAT
Source organism: Jacaranda copaia (assembly GCA_014898725.1). NCBI lineage: Eukaryota > Viridiplantae > Streptophyta > Magnoliopsida > Lamiales > Bignoniaceae > Jacaranda > Jacaranda copaia. The sequence goes on along the minus strand of JACGDI010001495.1, from coordinate 461,968 downwards.
AATACCTCAATTATGTACAACTCAAAAGTCTAATTTCTTCTAGCAACGAAAATTATTGTCATAACGGTTGAAGACATATTCTAAGATTGAAGTAAATTACTCCTGACCAAGTCTTCAATGCATCTGAAACTTTAAACATATGACAGCAAAAATTCCTTTTTAAGTTTTAATAACACGGCCCTTGTACTGTGCTCTCCTTATCACAAAGTCATCTGGAGGCTGAAACTCTTCTAACCAAGTAATTTCAGATACTGTTACCCCGTCCACCTCAATAGTACCTTGGTTAAAAACAAAAGGGCAACGCCTCAATGTAGGGATTACCAACCTTCTTTTTTCTTTTAATTCAGTAACAATAAATGTAAATATTTTCGATTGCAATGAGTGTTCTTACCAGGTAGATCTCCTGCTGGGGACCTTCTAAAATAAGTGCAATGGCGTCCATCCTCAGAAGAGTAAGGTGGAGAAAGGATATCAAATATTGCGCAAGGAGTTATAGCCTTGAAACAATGGATGTTACCTCCACTAGTTGGATAGAGAATTGTTGTACCACATGGAGCCATCATTTCACAATCTCTGACGACCTTTGCGGGCCTTGCTCCTAAAAGCAATTAAAATGTTTAATGAACTTTCAGTTTACAAAAACAGTGAAAAAAGAATAAAACAATATTACCCATGCAATGCTATGATGTATGTTAGATTAAGCTCTGATGATCTCATGATGCATGCATAGAGAAGGGTAGAAAGCTTTACATCTTGTTTCACATAATTTGACAATTACGTGGTATAGAAACTGAAGACAGAACAAACACACAAGAGGATGTTTCGGGAAGGAGAGACTGGATTAGCCAAAAATTTGAGAAGTTAATAAGCAGAAATCCTCCTCTAAGTTGGTTATTGCCTGTTTTCACCGAACATTCACTTTCTTTGGTTCATTCAAGATAGTCTAAAATTCCCAAAAAAGAAAAAACAAATTTCAAAAAAAAAAAGGAAAAGAAACACATAGGAAATCAGCATCAAAGCAGAATGAAGCACAAGACATATGCCTAAAGTTACTCAACCTTGAGATAGATCAGAAGGCCCAGGAATGTCGACCCAATCATAGGATTTTACATGTAAGGAACCATACAGAAGCTTACTCAGCACTGTCATCCCAGGATGATTATGAAGAGGAATGATTGAGGACGGTGGCATGCAGAATATTCCCATCTGCCAGAAAAGGTGTTACTTATCTCAATAATTCAGGTTTCAGATTCCAAAATTCTAATATGCATATAAATCCATCATAGAAATTGTGGTTCATGTCAAGCCTAATCTGTCAAAGGAAATGGGAATGATGAACAAATTATTAATAAACCATTAGGACAAAACTTACAGAGAAGCTATCACACTCATGCACATGCAGGTATTTAATAGTGGGGAGTGATCGATGACCCCCATTGCGCTCGCTCAAGGAACCTTTCCAATTCCGTACTAGTTGTGCTTCTTGGTCAAGACCTACATCAGAAGGCTTGATTTTTTCTGATGACAGAGTAAACAGAGAGTTACAGAACGCGAGTTGAGGACTGTATATAGCAATTTCAAAATTAGATTGTCCTAGTATTGCAAAATAAAAATTCAATCCATAAACCAATAAAGTAATACATATTGTAAACAATGGCGGCAAAACATTGAAGATTAAATACAACAATCAACCAAAGATTCATGGTAAGCAATGGATGGAAAAATTCAGCTATCGGACTGCCAAATTTGCAAAACACCAGAATTTTCTTTTAGTAACCATTCAACAAAACTTTGGATTCCATATAATGGTGATTCACACTTAGTATGGCCTATAACACATCCTACTTTTGATAGTGACTGAAGATCCTGTATCATGGTCCAAGATCTAGAGTAGATTTTTCCAAATTTCCTAACAAATTGTATATTGACACAGCATACCTTCCTTCTATGTTGCATCAACAGATACTATAAGTCTACAACATGAGCAAGATATGACACAGCCTAATAATAAATGGTACTGTCAAAAACATGACGCAGCGTGATTAGGACAAACATTTAATAAAGAACTAAAATTTGTATTTGAAATATAAAGTTCTATAAATGGCTAGTAATTCAAACTACTCTTTAATCCATAATGGGCATATCTACCAACTGTGTGATGCAACTGCGAAAAGTGCATTGGCGTTATTTTCCCTTTAATTTTCAGATAAGCATTGGTGTTAGGGGCCTTAGGGCACAAATTCAAAAGGCTTTCTAGAGTGCCAGCCGAGCCCAGTACCCTACAAGGATACAACTCAGTTTGGAACAGGCTGTACATTATACCGTTTCTTTAAGTACATTGACACCAAGCTATATAAGAGTCTTCATCTAAAATAGCAGTCTATACACAAATATTTAATGATTCAGAGGACACAGCAGAAACATTGGCCAAACGATATTTTATTTTGAAATTTATATGCATATTCTGAATCCTTTGCGAATGCCTGTCTCTGTCATCCTATAATTGACTTTCCATTTTTTCCTGTTAGAATGTTGATTGAGCTACTTTGTGCATTTCTGCAATTAACTTCATCTCATCAATTAATAACATGATTAGTTTGGAAAATTTTCTAAAGCTTTGTGTATCACAATAGCTCAAACAGCTCAAAGGCATGGTTTTAAGCTTGAAGCAAATCAAGAAATTGACTCTGTGCACAATGCAGCTTTACAGCGTTATGGAGTCATTAACATACAGCTGCACCACGAATAAACTCAATTACAATCTCTTAGGCCTTCACATGTGTATTATTAGCCAAACATAGTGACCATCCAACTAGTCAAGTAATATAAATGTCCAAGGAGAATAACTAGAGTCTAGACATATCAAATCCACTTTCTAAACCTTGGAACCCAGAGGTGGCAAAGTCTTATAACTTCAGCAAAGAAAAGTCACTAACAAAATGATAGGAGCAGAAAATTTTAACTTGTTAAAAAATTAATATAAAATATAAATACTAAAGAAAAGATACAGCAAATAGATTCTACAGTTGACAAAAAACTTGGCTACTTCAATTGCAAATTGTCTCCAAAAAAATGATTTAAGATAAAATGGTATTATATCCATTTTCAACCCTGCATATTTCCTTTATAATAGTCATCCTATAGACCAAATCAAAGAGGAAGTTGCCATTAATTCAACCTGGAAGGGAATTAACCCAATATATTAAACATTTATATATGTCCAAAAGTGAGAACAAACTTGCAAGATGCATCACTTCCTATTACAGAGATATTATCTAGGTAACTAATTTTGCATTCTCAATACATGAACTTAGGAACCACTGAACCAGTAGAATCAGGCATGAAACTTAGTAATATATTGGTGGCACCTCCCCTGGATCCAAAATAACTTTATTAATGTGAGACTCATATTGTCAATTTTAGGTTTTTTAACTGGTGGATTTTTCTCTAACCATGTCCTGGTTATTGCATCACTTGTCTTACAATGAATAATTTTAAAATTGAATGGTTCATGTTTTCAAATCCTAGACCACTTTTTTGCAAATCACTGCCAATCTTCAAATGGTTCTCTAGCAGACTTCAGAGATACCAGTAGGGTATGCATGATGTCTCTTGCTCTGAGCTGAACCTAAAAATTCACCCATGAGTAGCTTTACTGACATTTTCTCCAAAATAAATCAACATTTGGGTACAATGCTAATCTTAAAAGGCAGTAAAAATACTCAACTAGTCATCATTAATTAATAACATCCAACTGTATTGAGAAATACGCCAATTTTTATGCTGTTGCGTTTTCCATCAATGTTTTACTTTCAATGGGGCAAGCTCATTTATTAGATTCACCTACAATATTATTGGCAAAATTTGTCTCAAACAAGACGATAGAGAAGCAGAAACATCATTGTCCCATGAACCCACATTAATGCTAAGCAATATGGGTCAAGCAAAGAGACAAAGGGCCATACTCAGATGAATACTTAATTATGCACATTTCAGATATCTAAAAAATATTGTCTATGTATAAAGGAAGATGATATATGATGTGGGTCATGGATAGAACAAGCTTCCAATGACATAAGGCAACTATGATTCTTAATTGCCAAAATTAATAGATTCTATTGATAAGCATAAGCTAAAACCAGAAAAGGGATCCAAGATATAAAACACTCATATTCATGCTTCTAGTTTATGGGTTTCTCCAGCAAATCACAACCAACACACAAAATGCTCATATCCAGGCACGTAGCTCCTTAACAATATAAATTATGAAGGAATTTGTATCTAATTTATCAAGAAAAACCAAGTAATAGTAATATTCTATACATGACTACCAATAAATGTGTAAATATTTTCATCATTGTAACTTTCAAGAAGAGATTTAAAATGCGAAAAAGGAAAAGAATAAGGATTTTTCTCCTTTTCACCTAATAGATTGCGAACTTTTTCTAGTCCTTCTTCTGAAATAGGTCCATTAGGAGTAAGCGACGCTTTACATGCATTGTAAAGCTTCTGGACAGCGGGCATTGTATGGATAACTCAACCGGCTAAACTCTAAAAAACTGTTAATGAATACTGCTAGGGTTCCAAATTGAATCAAGGGTCCTCTGTTTGTGGAAGACCCTTTAGCTTAATTGCGTCAAACCAGGTGCTAATTATCAATAATCACAGCAGTAATAGTAACTGATCATCAAATCTGTGCATCCATATGGGCACTTTACGTTCTTCTCTATCGCCAGCTACACCTATTGAACAATTGAAAACGATAACAGTTAATTTTATATAAGATTAAATCAGAAACGGTACATATGAAAAGAGGATGAATTTCCAATTGTACCAGACATTGAATCATGCAGCTCCAGGAAAACTTCTTAATTTGAAGAAACTAAAAGAGAAAATGGATGAAAATAAATTATTCCTGTGTAACTTCTATGAAGCGAGGTGGCAAAAAGTGGGGGAGGGGGGGACTTTGGTTAAGTCAAACTGATAAAAAATTAAGAATAAAATAACACAAAAAGAGATGAACTGAACCAAAAAATTGAAACAAAACGGGAAAATTCGAAACCTGAAACTGAAAAAACAAACCTAGAAAGTTCAAACAACAGAATCATACACACAAATAAAACATAAACACAGTTTATTTATAGGCATGCGTGTAGAATAGGCAGAGGAGATCTTACGGTTAATCCGAAACCACAGAGTGCTGTTGAGAAATGAAGAAAGATCGATCGGCTTTGTATAGAGAAAGAGAGTTGTGTGTGCGTGTTTATTATAATATATATATATATATATATGGGGGTTTTGGTTTAATGGGGTGGGGGTTTGGGGAGACAAGGTAATTTGGAGAAAGTTTCGCGGGGGGGCGGGGGGTGAGAGGGGGGGGCGTGGGGAGTCCGGCGAAGGTCCGAAGCTGGTTTTTGCGCTTTACTGTAATTTGATCATGTTTGCCACTTCACTTATTGTCCTTACTAGCCCATAAAATTACCAAAATTGCCATTCCCTTTTTATTTTTTTTAAGCTAACATTCAATCCCCTATTTTATTTTTTATTTCATCTTATATTCTAATTTATTATATTAATATCAAATATATTTTATTTTTAATTAATCATTTTTTATAAAAAAATATTTAAACCCGAAGGAGGAAGGCTTCTTAATTTATAATTAAAATACTTGCATTGTCTTTATTTAGTCATTTTATGATGGTAACTTTTGTTTTCTAATCAGGCATTCGAGTCAGCAAGCAAGTTGCTATAGTTTATAACTTATGGAATACTATGAATACAAGCTTATTTGTCCAAGAATTGATCAAGTCAAGTTGTACAAGAATCGAGCTTCATTAGTTTGATACGTTTTTATATTTAAGTTGTATTCACTTGGTTGATACAATGAGGACCTACATGATTATTAGGAAAGAGTAAGACTTAATGATTGATTAGTCGTTGGTTAATTATATTATAGCAAGATAATTTAAAATTTATAAATTCTAGATACATTAAGAAATAAAGATATTTTTAGTAATTTAATTAAAATTGAGGGATAAAATGATCTTTTCAATCAGTCTAAGAGAGATTAAATAATTTTTATTCATTGTTATACTATTACTCTTTAAATTAGTTTTTTAATTTGTTACTTTAAAATTTGCATTGCATTATCTATATATCGTTTGTTTTCACAACTGTAAAAAACACATTTGAATAGCATGATATAATAGTATATCCAAATATATCCCAAAAAGTGAATGTGTTTATAAATTGTTGAGCATTGCCAAGACTTGACTTAATGTAACTCAATAATTTTAAATTATAGTGAGTTTTTAAATTAATTTGAAATTAATTTTTGATTGACCATTTTGAGTTGAGTGTCAAAATGTTCCATTCTTTTTCAATATCATTTGACTTAGAGCTGATGGATTTGAATTTTATCAGAATAATTAGAAATTAGCAATTATTCTCTTGAATATATTATATATTGATATGGGATAACTCAGTCGGTCCAATAGGCCCAATATCAAGTTTGAGCTAGAGCGCTCATCAACAATTATCCGGTTGATCTTACTCGGTAGGGGTCCACGGTTGACCTGCATCGATCTCAGGACCACTTCAGATAATCCAACAGGCCCAACATCAAGTCTGAGATTGATCAGTCCAGTTTGGTCGATATGTATCGACCTCAAGAACCACTTTGGCATTGACTCGGATCTCCACCGCATTTATTAATCTGACAGGCAGCATGCCTCCGCATTAATGACGCATGACAATTGGTACAATCGCTGCCACCAATCCTGCCACCACCTTTGGCAGGAAGGCGCCTCTAGAGATACTATTCATCCTAAAAAATAGGAGATTCTGCCACCTGAAATAGTATCAAGATCTGGATATGGAATGATCATCAACCCCTTGCCAAAGATAAAAGTTAATACACCTGATAAGGACACCATGGACAAATCATGCATGAAGAAGGCTATAAATATTTTATACTCAACCACGTTTAACGTAATGCCAAATACGCTATAAACTTTCTTTACTTTTACTCTTCTGTTCAATTACTATATATTGACCAAAACTAACTTGAGTATCGGAGTGCCTTAGCCGGGGCACTTTGGCTAGTCTAACGTGTGTTGTGGTTGCAGATCTCAGACCTTGAGAGAAATGCAACTTTGAACACTCGACTTCCCTGGTCAAATTCATCCCAAACACTATCCTTTCACTCTAAGCAACTTTCAGCCACATCAGTTTTGTTTACATTCAATTACGGTGGTTACCTATATTCGACTAGAGTTTTTGAATCCTCGACTTGGGTTTTTGGACTGCTGACCAGGGTCTGAGGCAATTTTGCTGCATTTAATGCGACTATTAGTGCACATAATTTAAAGTGTACTGGGGCAAGCTGTCATCATAATAATTACTCGAATTCCCCTGCACGAACGCCTATAAATAATAGGATAATTGATTCCACTTATACTTTTGCTGCCGATGCTTCTGGTCGAATTGTTGCCTTTGAAGCTCTCAAGTTTTTGTACGCTTAGCATTTT
>JACGDI010001495.1:385332-452354 GCA_014898725.1 Jacaranda copaia | reverse complement strand
TTCAAGCCAAAGGGCTGCAAAGATAAGTATTATACATTTTCAAATATAAAACTTTCTGAGATTGACAGTATTCCACTGGCGGGGAGTTTCTCTCCTTGCACGTTGGCCAACCTATAGGCATTGTGTTTCACTACCTTGATAACGGAGCATGGCCCTTCTCATTTTGGGTTGAGCTTGCCCACATTCTTGGAAACCTCCACCTTTTTGAGGATGAGATCTCCAACACTGAAACGATGCTTTGTGATCTTTTTATTATAATTCTCATCCATCTTCAACCTGTAGTGCTATATAGTATTATAAGCCTCTTGTCGATACTCGTTGATAGTTTTGTGATCAAGCTTTCTCTCCGATGTGTTCCTTAGTGGGTGGAAATGGATGACCCGAGTAGTATGTTGGATCAATTCTGAAGGGATGATTACTTCTGACCCATAAACTAGGCTGTAAGGGGTATGAGCAGTGGCTGTTCAGAGAGTTGTTCTGTAAGCCCATAGCACGCCGGGCAGGTCATCTGCCCAATTCGCATTGGTATCCTAAGTTTTGGACTTTAGCTGGTTGAGGACAGTCCGATTGGTTACCTTGGTCTGACCGTTCGATTGAGGGTTGCCCACTAAGGAAAAATATTATGCAACCTCTAAGGCCTCGCACCAACCTCTCATGCTCTTACTTTGGAATTGAGTGTCGTTATTTGAAATAAGGACTTTGGGCAGGCCAAAACGGCAAATGATATTTTTTCATATAAAATTTTTGATGGCCTCATTCGTTATCTTAGGGACAAACTTGGCTTCAACCCACTTGGTAAAATATTCAACTGCTACAATTATGAACTTTTGCTATCCTGTTGATTTCAGCAACGAGCCCACTATATCGATTCCCCATTGATCAAACAGCCAGAAAATCTGGATGTTAACTATTAGCGTGGTCGGTTGGTGTGGTAGATTGGAATGGACTTGACATGATGCACATTTGTGTGTAAAATCCATAGAGTCTTTCAACAATGTTGGCCAAAAATACCCATATCTAATTATTTTGTGGGTAAGGGACTTCACTCCAGAATGGTTGCCGCATATGCTTACATGTACATCCTGTAATACTTCTAGCACCTGATCTCGATCTAGGTATCTCAAGGGGGGTCCGATGAAGGATCTCTTGTACAATTGACCATGTTCGTTGAGGGCAAATTTAGAGGCTTGACCTCAAAGGCGTCGAGTCTTATTTCTATTGTTGGGGACAATGCCTTGGCTGAGATATAACTTTATTGGGGTTTGCCAAGAAACTGTCCTCTTCTCAATGGTTGCCACTAGGTTCTCGTTAGAGAGTGCAATTGACGGCCTATCCGAGACCAAAAATGTGATTTTCTTGTCACTTGTTCCTCTGTGGAGCTAGCAAACTTGGAGAGAGCATATGCCCATTCATTCTCAGATCGAGGGACCTGGTTGAGAGTAAACCTTTAGAATGATTACTGCAACTTCTTTACTTCAGCCAAGTACAGGGTTATCGATTATTCTTTGGCTTCAAAATTTCCCTCGACTTGCTCTGCTACTAACTGGGAGTCTGTAATCGCGACTAGGTGTTCGACCCCTCACTCAAGCGCCATTCTCATTCCCGCTAGTAGGGCCTCATACTTAGCCTCATTGTTTATGATAATATAATCCAATTTGATTGTAAAATCGTACTCCTTGGCATCTGGGGAGTGAAGAGCGACCTCTACTCCACCTCCAGATGTGGTCGATGACCCATCGACGTATAAAGTTCAAACAAGAGGGGCTAGGGCACTCTTCTCGAGCAAGTTAACTCGCTCTGCAATGAAGTCGACAAGAACTTACGTTTTGATGGCCGTTCAAGATTGAAAACTAATATCAAACTCTCCCAGTTCGATCACCCAATTGGTCAATCTGCTTAACGTATCAGGCTTTGTCAATACTTATTTCAACGGTTGGTTGGTTAGCACTATGATAGAATGAGATTAGAAGTACGGTCTCAGTTTCTGAGCCGCAGTCACTAATGCTAACACAAATTTCTCAATTTCCAAATAATTACACTCTGGTCCTTAGAGTGACTTACTGCAATAGTAGACTCGTCGATGGCTACCATCTCAGGTCGATACCAATACTAAATTAATTAATACTTCAGAGATTGCCAAATATATCTAGAGTACTTCTCCCAACTCGAGTTTTGCCAACATCGAGGGTGAGGCCAAATACTGCTTCAGCTCGAGTAGCGCTAGATCACACTATTCCATTTATTAAAAACTCATCTTCCTAGCATTTCTGAGAATTTTGAAAAAAGGGTAGGCTCTTGTCTGTCAATCTCATAATGAATCTTCCCAAAGCTACGATTCTCCCCACCAACTTCTGAATATCTCAAACTATTCTCAGAGGGGTGACGTCTAAAACTACTTGAATTTTCTGTGGATTCGCCTCAATACCTCTCTAGTTGACCATATAACCCAAAATTTTTCCTCCTCAGACTCTGAATGTACATTTATTTGGGTTTAGTTTCAATCCAAATGCTCTTAATATTCCAAAAGTATGACTGAGGTTGATCAAGTGGTCTTGGGCTTTTTCTGTCTTTACTATCATGTCATCGATGTAAACTTCCATTCATTTTTCAATCTCGTCTTTGGACATGAAGTTGACTAGCCATTGATAATTGCCCTGGCATTTTTCAATTCGAAAGGGATGACCAGAAAGCAATATAACCTATTAGGAACAACAAAAAATATTTTATCCCTATCCTCGGGTGCCATAAAGATCTGATGATAGCCTTGAAATGCATCCATCATACTCAATAACTCACACCCAGCAGTTGAATCGACTAGTAAATCTATCCAAGCCAGGGGGTAAGGATCCTTAGAGCATGCTTTATTCAAATCAATAAAATTATTACACATACGCCACTGTCCCTTATTTTTTAGGACTAGGACAACATTACAAAGCTAAGAGGGATACTGAATTTCTACAATATATCCTGCATCTAAGAGTTTTCTGACCTCCTCTTCGATGATTTGCGTCTTCTCGGCATTGAACGTCCTCATTTTTTGTTTGATCGGCTTGTATGAGGGGTCAGTGTTGAGGTGATACACAATGATGTTGGGGTCGATCCCTTGGAGGTCGGATGCCTTCCAAGCAAAGATGTCTATATTTTTCCTCAGGAAATTGACCATAAGACACTCCAAGTGAAGGCTTAAGTCTGTTCCAATGCGGGTCATCTTTTTGGGGTTACCCTATTCGAGTTTAATGGTCTTAAACTCCCTGATGGGCTCCACTCTAGTGTCTTTTAGCTTCTGCTTGTTGCTGGCTTGGGACTCTTCGGGTTTCGCTACAGGGGCATCCCCTGAAGTCTTCAGCTGCGGTTGAGCTTTTTGCTTGATTGACTCGATCAAGATGTTGTAACATCTCCAAGCCTCCTTCAGGTTGCACAAAAGCTCGTCTGTGCTTGTTGGAGTTGGAAACTTAACTTTTATGTGATAAGTAGACATATGACATGGAAGTTATTGAGGGCAAGTCGGCCTATGATGACGTTATAGGCAAATGGGGTGTCGACCACCAGATAGTTCAGCATTATGGTTCTCCTTTGAGGAGCCTCTCCAAAAGATGTGGACAAGTTGATTGATCACTCCAGTATGATCTCTAACCCCCTAAATTCGACCAGCGGCATGTGTATAGTTTCAAACTTTAATTTGCCCATATTCATCCTCTTTAGGGTGGATAGAAAGATGACATTCGCCGAGCTGCCATTGTCGATCAGAATCTTGCACACTTCAAAGTTTGCAATTTCCATAGAGATTACCATCGGACAGTCTATCTTGTGATCGATATTCTTGCTCTCCAGGTGGTCTAGGTCGACCTTACTCGATAGGGGTCCATGGTCGACCTGCATCAACTTCAAGACCATTTCAGATAATCCAAGAGGCCCAACATCAAGTCTGAGATCGACCAGTCAAGTCTGATCGACATGTATCGACCTCAAGACCTACTCCGGCATTGACTCGAATTTCTGCCGCATTTATTAGTCTGACAGGCAGCATACCTCTGCATTAATGACGTGTGACAATCGGTACAGTCGCTGCCACCAACCCTGCCATAGACTCTACCAACCCTGCCACCACCTTTAGCAGGGAGGCGCCTCTTGAGGTACTATTCACCCTGAAAAATAGGAGATTTAGCCACTTGGAACAGTATTGGGATCTGGATCTGGAATGACCATCAACTCCCTGATAAAGACAAAAGTCAATACACCTGATAAGGGCACCATGGACAAATCATACTTGGAGAAGGCTATAAATACTTCATACTCAACCATGCTCAAGGTAATGCCAAATATGCTATAAACCTCCTATACTCTCAGTCTTCTGTTCAATTATTATATCTCGATCAGAGCTAACTTGAGTATCGGAGTGCTTTAGTCGGGGGCACGTCGACTAGTTTAACATATGTTGTGGTTGCAGATCTCAAACTTTGAGAGAAATACAACTTTGAGCACTCGACCTCCCTGGTCGAATTCACCCAAAATACTATCTTTTCACTTTAAGCGACTTTCAGTTGCATCATAGATATACACACATATATGTAATTTGATTTGTTATACTTATCGAGATGCTCCTAATCGTATGATTCAAGAATTAAGTATTTTGGCAAAAAATGAACAATTAAGTTAATTTGGGTTAGATATATAACAAGCTTGTTAAAGATTTTTATATGCACAAGTTGGAACACGAATTATTACAAAATTGTTGTATTTTACAACTATATATCCAAGTGCAATGGTTGAGTAATTTGTTAAACTCAATAGAGAAAGTATATTAAAGGTGATGAATTGACAAGTATTTAAGTTTTAATAGCATGCTCATAAAATCATTTTATAAGCTAGCCTAAGTTTAGTAGGGCTTAACTAGCTTAGGTTTTCCTCAAAACAAGTTACGTATGTCAAAATTTACCACAAATTTAATAAAAATTAATTTATAAATTATTAGCATGTAGTTTATCTAGAATAAAATAACAATTTCTTTATTAAAAAAATATTTGTATATAAAGAGATCGATTATATATGTGGTTTAATAGTTTAATATATAGAAATTAAAATTTATAGTTAAGCATTGACTCGAGATTAAATATTCATCGCAATATATATTCAACAACTTAGTTAAATCGACTAATTCGTAATTTATGAGAAAAACGAAGGCAACAGCACGCGTAGATATAGGTAAAGAATATAAACTTAAGAAGAAAATAAAATTGGAAAATAATTCATATATTAATTAAATCATGGAGCTAGGTTCTTCTACTACATAGTAAATGTAAAAGACAACTACTTCAGACACGCCAACTCTTAGGTTAATTCGAATCATGTTAGGAAGTTGTCCAAGTACATTGTAATTACTAATTAAGAGACGATAAAATTCTTTAAATTTTATACAATTTCTGGGCGATGGAAAAAGTCAAACCCCACCAAGTGGGCTAGGCTTAGTCCCCACTCGCCACGAAGTAAACAAATAAATGAACTTTGGCATATGGCCCTTTCTTATATATATGTGTGTGCGTCTGTATGCAAGTATATGTCTACATATATGTATACACACTATTTTAAGGTTACAATTCTTCAAAGGTTCAAACTTTGGCAAATACGCAAATGTCATAGTTGAGATCAGAAATTTTTTTAAGTGTACCGCAATTAGAAATGATAATGAGTTGGTTTAAATTTGAATTCATCTATTTTGGAGCAAGTTTTGAAATTACAAACAGATTTTGCGTCGGAGTTCTGAGTATTGACAATAGATTTGAACTTAGTTTAAACTTAATTCATTAAATTTTTTTTATTTAGTTATATGTATTTCATATCATGTATAATTTTGCATATCTATATGTATAAACCAATATGCATGATGTACTCATAGAAAAAATATACATGTAATGTTTTTATAAATTAATAAATAGTCTACGCTTTCACTATATATGATGTTGTATAGAATAAAAAATGAGGTCTTTTTTTAAATTAATGAATGATGAGCCTTTATTCTAGGGACACGATTGTATAAAACAATATTCGAGTTAAAAAATGAGTGATTGGATCCCTTTTTTAAGTTGTAGAGGTAAGAGGATGGTATTTATACTTATAAAGTTCGTAGTGGGCTTAAGTCTATTAGATTTATAGGATCCATCTTAAATGGGTTTAATTAGTTAGATGTGTTTAGTGGGAATTTTTAATTAATTATATTGGTCTTTTTATTGGACTTTTTTTCACCCCCTCTTATATGCCCCTAGGATTTTAGAGTGGTATTCAATGCACATAAAGTAACTAATATATTTTGAAATTTTTAATTTTTTTGCAAATAAAAACATGCACATATAAATTCAGAAATAATTAATTCTTTTATTAATGATATTATCTTCGCATATTTAAAAAGACATAAAAGTATGTTTTTTTTTAATATTTTAAAGTTATAAAGCAAGTTTAACAATCTCACCGAATCTCAACCAAAAGAAAAAAAATGGGTAACATATAAAATCTCGAGTATTCACAAACTTGCCCTGAACTCGTCCTAACGCCTTACCACAACCATGTACATGATCAATGCATTATGGATAAACTAAATGTACATGATCATTGCATCATGGATAAACTAAGTACCTGTAATTAATGAAATACAATTAATGTCTGCATGACAAAAAGTATTAATGAACCTTATTGTGGAATCGAATCGAATCGAAAACCCTGGTGTAATTTCGATTCTTTCTGGGGGACGGAGTGAGGCTTCTACGATGGTACAATGATCTATAATTGATGCTGCGTCCTGTGCTTTCTACTATCTTCTCAGAAATTATTCTCAGGAGCTTTATGACTTTGTTGCCAATTTGCTGTGGACTTGGTGGTAACCTTCTAGAATGGCCAATGGAAGTCAATAACTACCTTTACCTTATATTCTATTTGACCATAATTGAACGCTTATAAATATATATACTTTTTTGAAATGGCAACATTTGTGATTGACATAAGGGAGTAGTAAATTTCAAAAAATTGATGATTATGAATATAAAAAGACTCAATTTAATTTTGAAAACTCAGCTACAACTTAAATTTGAATTCGAGCTCGAGTTTGAAAATTTTTTAAAACTTACTTCGAGTTTGACTCATTTGTATTCTTAAATTAAATAAAGACATTGCGTGAAATTTATTCTCAGTGAATATAAGTCTTGCAAAATAGTTACATTCTTTAAATTAGTTACATGTGGATTGTTGCCAAAAGATATAATAGTGTCTTTCACTCGCAACTTATCTCATATAGATATGCAATTATGTTAAACATGAATGGCTCTTAGTTTCTACCATTTAGATCATTTCGGATCCTTTGCTTTCGAGAATAAAAGTAGCCCAATAACTGTATCTACAGCAATCCAAACCACTCCTATTCATATTCTAATTTCATTAAATTAAGAAGTATCCTATTTTTTAGGATAACTTCTTTTTCCTGATCAGGTCAACAAAGGCATGAAATATTTCGATTTATTTTTTCTATAAAATCAAATGGATTTACCTGGACCCTTACTCCATTCCTTCATAGGATTCAGGAATGCGCGGGCTCGCTGTCTTGGCTTACAGCCGCTAGCTCAGTAGCTCTCTTGTCAACTATCCTGGCTTAGCAGCATGGGATGGAGCCGCTAACTCCCTCTTTAGTTGAGCCTTTTACGGTCCATAGCATGCCCCTACCCTCACGCTTTTATGTGCTCCCGGGTAGGGTCTGGTTGGACTTCCTATGTCTTATAAGGCATATAATTTAAGCAAATTCATAACAACATCTTCAATTAAATAAATTAATAGATCAACAACAATTAATGCCATTTTCATGAAACATTTACATAATCATTGGAAGTATTTAATTGCAAAATACATATCATAGCTTATGTTACATAACTCTTCTCATCATACTATTTCTAAACGTGGAGCACTCTTATAATATATTTGAATTTTAGTATGTTTTATAAATTTTGAGATTTGGTGTTCTGAATTTTTTGGGCTTAAAAATACGGCCGTGTTTTATTTTGAATTCAGGGCGTGACAATATAATCATCGAAAATTGACTTAGAATATAATCATTGAAAGTTGATTTCAAAATACATATCATACCATATGGCACATAACTCCTCATAATTATAGCATTTCGAGACATGGGGCCCTCTAAAGGAAAGGATCGAAAAGGTGGCAAAATGCTTTTATATCACATGGAATCATGAGTCAAATAAATGAGCCAAACCAAGAAAGAAGGAAAGGGAAAAAGGAAAAACAAAACAAGAAAAAACCAGCACCAACCAACGCAGATTTCATCTACGGTTCAGAATTCAGGAACAGGTTGATCCTCATCGGACGGCGGCGCCAAAATCCACTCTTCTGTCTCATCAAGAACCATCCCTTTGTTCTTCTCAACCCACCAGGAACCTGGAATCAAATATTCGTCTTTCAGAATTGCGCTGGACTTGTTCACCAACGGCAAGCTCCTTTTCACCTTCAATTCAAATTCCCCGTCAGGCCCATTCCACCCCGCAACAACGTGCAACATGGCCTGCAAATTATGCCAGTCGCTGGGATTCTTCGAATCCTTCAAACTTGGGGATTTCCTGTTATCAATCTCCAGCTCGACCCCAACGTTTCTATACCCCAATAATGCGCTTGGGTAGAGCGGAATCAGATCGATTTTGTTCCTGACGCACAGAATTTTCAGATTCGGAAACTGAAGCACTCTCTCCTTGAAAGCCTTGTTGCCCACCTGAGGGCTGCCGAAGACTATGGCCGAGACAGGGATATCGTCCACCCCGTTTTCGACGAGATCGAATGCTGATAATATTGCTAAACAAGCACCAAGACTGTGCCCTGTCAGGGTAATGCTCAGGCTTTCGTTTTTGTATACGTTTCTCAGTTCTTGAATCTTCTTCTGGAGCTGAGTTCTCACGCTTAGTTTCGTGAAAGGCGAATTGGGATCTGAAGAAACGTAGATTTTGAGCCACCCATCCATTACTTTGGGCACGCTCTCATCGTCATCATCATCGCTGCTGCTACTACTACTGCCATCTGCTGTAGTCTTTATTCCCCAAGTTTTGGGACGCAATAATTGCTGAGCAGAATCAGGCCTGGCGCCGAACACGTCAATCCACTCATAATTCCTCGTCGTGCCGCGCCAGACGACGTAGATTTCACGGCGGCCTAAGGCCTGGCTGAGTTTGTCGGTAGTGGTGGCAATGTAGCCAATCCAGTTGGACTCCCTGTCCCAGGATTCACGCGACATAGAGTGGAAGAACAAGGCTTCACCGATGTCAACTTTGGCAGTGGCGTAGAGGAAACAGTAGACCTCGTAATCCGACGCGGATTCAAGCATGACTTTTCGGAAGAAGAATTTCTTGCCGTATCTGCTGCTGCCGGCGTACTTGGAGTTCTCGTCGTTGTTGAAGGCGTCGTAGGTGGCCTGGCAGAAGTCGCCGCAGCGGAGGATGAGGTGACGGAGGCTGAGGTCTAGGGGGTCAAGCAGGCCTTCCCAGTCGTTGCTGCCGAGCAGTTGGGGCCACGAGGGTTCTAGAATTGTTGTAGTTTGAGTTGTTTCCATGGCTAATTGTTATCCTGGTTTTGGCAAGGAGTAGCAGAGTGGCTTCTAGCATTATGGTGCAGTATGTATGTTTGTTGAAAAAGACAAGTGAAGAGGGGATATCCAATAAAGATGGTGTGGACCATGATTGTCATTTTTGTGGCAATCATCCGAGCAGTAGAATTTTCGATCATGAAATTGGCTAAGAGAATGATATTGAAAGGGGATGGTGATATATATGTGTCCATATGTATAATTTTTTAAGTTACAAAAGATAATTTAATCATTGATAAAGATAATGATGCAAACTCAACAAATAAATAATATGATATTTGAACCCTGTTTGTAAAATCAACGAACAAAAAATGTGATATTTGAACCATTATTCTAATTTAATTCTAAATTTTATTCTAATTAGAATTTTAATTTTCATTTTACTATGGTAATCCTATTTGGTGCCATGTTGATGCCGATGCTCGGCATCATGTTGCTGTAGAAGCTTTTGTTGGTGGGACTGGGGGTAGGGCGGGGCATCCCTATGCATGACCACTCGAGCAATCAAATCATGCAATGTGTCTAACTACTCATTAAACATAGTCCACATATCATGAATTTGGGCTCCAAATGTGCTATTGGTGATGCATTGGGTGGCTCTTCTTGAGGTGCACTATAGTAGGAAAACGATGGCTAATAGCTCAGCGCGTAAACCCACCCTTTCTTGCTAGGGCTGCCTATGCTTGAGTGCAAGTAAGCTTGAAACTATTGAATCTTTGTACTACTCCCAACACCTTCTGGCTGAACTTGGTCTTTACCATTTGTTGGAAGCTCTCCTATAAGACAAAAATTAAATAATTAAATACAATATAATGTGCTAAAATGAGTACATGTCATGTGTTACAAACTTACAACAACTCTTGTTGCGCTTTTGTCTACCTAGCTCTTATCAATTCACCTCTGATGGGCACATGAAAAAATCTCCTTCACCATCGGTGGCCTCTACAACTCTTGAGTTTACAAAACAAGAATCTATACTAGATAAAATGCATCTACCCCTTCTTTGGTATGTTTTGATGTAGTTTTCCTAAAATACCCTCATTATTATTTTTAACTCTTGCAACTACTTAGTTAGTTGCCTTTTATCTTCTTTAATATTTTTTTTCTCTTCAATTTTTTATTTTTTCTTTTTTTTGTTCTTAGTTTTTATTTTTTTCTTTTACATATCACTAACATCTATACTATATACAAAACACATACCCCTTATTTGGTATGTTTTGTAGTAGTATTTCTAAAATACCCTCATTATTATTTTTTAGTTCTCATAACTACCTAGGAAATTACCTTTTCTCCTTTTTAATATTTTTTTCTCTCCAATCTTTTATTTTTTGTAGTGCCCCAGGGGTCGGAGCTGTTTGTCTCCAGTTGGAGTGCTACTACAATCTATTCTGCATCTCAAAGTACTCGAATAAACTCAAATATACAAGAGGAGAAATGTCCTTTATAAGGGTTGGCTATTAGAGTTCCACACTTATACCAAATAACTGCATCCAAAAAGAGAGCGTTTATAGGCACACTATAACACAAGACAACCCTAAGAGTTTCCAACACTATTTATTTACATCAAAGCAAAATTAAAGATAACATGTACCGTTAGGAACAACTTTTGAAGGGCTCATATGGTCCTTATTTGGGAAAAGAATAGAATGAAGCAGCATAGAACTACAAGTCCAAATGACTTAGTAGGCAGTTAACAAATGACTAATGTAAATACACAGAATGGAAACCAGTCCATAAATATTGAATCAATAGAGAATAAGCATACCATAGTTGATAACAGATTAGTAAAATTTTGACAAACTCACAACTCGAGAATATAGAATGATATCAAAATAGTAAATACTAAGTCAACCAAGAACAATAGCGACTATGGATGATATACTAGGTATAACAGAGGCAAGAGAATACAACAAATGAGACTGAATAATAAATATATATTATAAGATTAGCAAAACCTATTGTTGGTGATTCTCTTATCTTATCCCTCTACTTTTTCAAGAGAAAACATAGAAATCCTTATCCCTTCAATCTCGAGTGATTAGCTCAAATAGTTAACAAACCTGTAGACATGGCTAGTTGCATGCCTCATCTCCCCATAGCCAGTTACCTCTAGCTAACTATGGAGCCAGATGTACTCAAAGGGTATCAACAAGAGATCAGTTGCCATCGGTCCATTCCGTCCAATCCATCTCTTAAAGCTAATCTTATAGCCCATCCCCAAGGGTATCTAAAAATCATTATAATGTAAGCATCCATCAGCATTTCACATAACATGTCATTTCTTCATGATAAACAGTAATCAAATAATCAACATTAGACTCATTTCTAGATAACATTCATGGCTATGACGAAAAATATGCCTCAAAATCCATTTCTCAGTTTTTAGGCACAACTGCCAAGCTTAAAATAAAATAACGTAAATCAGGAACCATGAGGGCGATGTGTGATAAATTTCACAAACACTTTACTTTTTCTAATCTCATATGAAAAAGGCATTCAATTTTGGAATTCAACAGCTTGAAATGGGCAGGAATTCCAATGAGCATATTTCAAGAATCACATGTAAAGAAGAAAAAAAGTACAATTGGACCATCAAGAACAATGCACAAATCAAAGGTCAACATGGCTTAAGTGAACAATAGTTTCTAACAAAGAATTGGTTAACTGGTCAAGCAGGAGTGACATATTTACTAATATATATAAGAATAGAAGTACATCAAGCAAGATCGAGAAAGTTTGGGGTAATAACAGTTCAAGGATTTCAGACTAGCAGAATAGTTCAGATAGATGGTCAAATTCAACACAAGAGTCGAAAAATAGCATGGAATGAACAATCAGCAATTACTAATTCTCAACATAATCACGATCAAGTGACAATTAACAAGGATATATTAACGAGTATGTATGTTTTTTTCCCAGCAAGAAAAATTAATATAAACTCACTTAGCAACTCTTGTGGCGACTATCCCCTATGCACCTATCATGTTTGTGTCTGCATCACCTATTTTCATTTAAAACACTCTATAAGAGAAGTAGTTCTAATGAAATTACATTCCTTACATTAACTTATGTATAGTGTTTTAGGAATGTCCTTTATTTATATTATGTAAGTAGTTAACTGACAAGGATGTTACAACCTCCTAATTGTTGTGAATAGCGTTACTATAGCTTATAGCATGAGCACAATTAATTTACTCAACTTCAATAATTAAGTTTATAAAGTAATTATTGTTGTAAATTTATAATTTTAATCTTTCTAATAGTGCCAATTTAATTAAACTTATTTTAATTGAGTTTGTACCAACCCAAAGTCAACACTAAATTTTATAATTAAAATCTTATAGTTAAAGTCATATCAATAGGATTATTTTAGCTAAATTAAGGTCCAATGCAATCTTAAATTAAATTATCCTTTAATTTAACTAATTTAAGGTAAATCAATTTGACAAAAATCAAAATTTACCCAATTGGACTAAGTTTAAGTCCAATTCAAAGTCCAATTTTAGTCCAGTTGCATTCGAAATAGAATTTTCAAGCTTTTATATACAGGTCACTAGAGCGCTAATGTCCGCCATTGGAGCTCAGCTTGACCTATCTAGGGATGCACTTCGATCAGTCCAATCAAACCCCTCTATTAATTTCATTGTCTGCTGTTTTCTTGCAGTTGAATTGAATGATAATCATCACCTAAAGCCCTACCGCCGCAATCGCCTTTCTGCCTCAATTACTCCATCGTCCGCCATTGAAAATAAATCTAATTAAGGGATACCAAAATGCTCTTCTTAGCAGGCCTATCAAAACCCACCAAATATTCCACTGTTTTAGTTAACAAAACCCAGCAACCAACTACTGCCAACCACCTTCATCGCTGGCCACTACTTACCCTATTTTTTTGGTCATTTTTGAGAATTTTTTATATGAAAATGATCCTTGCGAGGTAAGAGAGGTGTTTAATGGAGTGGAATTCTATTTCAAGGTGAAATAGAGAAAAATCGAGCTTGGGGGTAAGGTTGGGTGGGTTTTTGAGAATTTGATAAAAGTTTGTCCTTCAACTCTATATAAACCAACTTTTGTTTAATTGCATCTGCCCCCCAAGATTTTCCACCACTTTCAATCTTACCCTCAATTCTCAACTGCCTTATAGATTGACCCCCTGAATTCTAATTTAGTCCCCAAATTTTCATTTGTTATATATTTGCCCTCCTAACTTTTAAATTTTAGTAATTAAGCCCACTTGGGTTAATTTGGGGACCTCCAAGTCCCTAGATTCCTCCTAAAGCCTTGATTCATTTTAAAATTTATTTAATCAAGTTCTAACCCATTTTATTTATTGTTTTATCTTTCCTAAATATTTTGATTAGTCTAATCCCTTTAAACCTTGGTTATAAATTTATAATCTAAATTTTAATTATCCTTCTCATATTTACATTTTAAGGTTTGGGGTGTTACATTTCTTCTTTTTCATTCTCAATTTTTTTTAACTTATCACTATCATTTAAATGCATTGAAAATATTAGTAATATTTAAGAGAGTAAATGAATGTATATGAAATTTTAGCACATGCATCGAGTGTGCCAAAATTACTAGTTAATATAAATGTGTCATATATACAAAAAATGATTCAATAGAATTTCTCTTGAAATTGGTCTGTGCCCAATAGAAGCTCAACAATCAAGTAAATAATAACACATTATTTTATTGAAAAGGAACCCTTTCCTATCTACCAATTAGTGAATAACAAATAGGAAGGATACCAACCCTTCCCTATTAATCATGTCATACAAACATTATAAAGTGAATTTAACAAACATTAAGAAAGTAGACTAAGTTTGCTAAAGACGAAAAGTTAAAAAACTTACTAAATGCCTGGCATGTGTCCTAATAGAGATACTCCCTTCAGTATGAAGGGATCCACCAATCTTAAAAGCTCGATTCTTCTTGGCTTACGTGTATTTTTTCTAAAAAGGTCTTAGAGTTATCAATACTAGCATAGGGCATTCCAAGTGTCATTGCTAATCTACTATGGCACTTGGTTCACGGTTCGTTCCCTCTATAAAATAGAACTCAGGAGCTCTATCTATGAACTATAAACTGATGTAAGATGGTTGAATAGGTTACCCAATTTTTGAATAGCTTACTTTAGCTGTCTTTACCCCATCCCATGGAAAAGAATTAGTACGACTTACAATTTATTCACACCCATCTTGCTCGCTTGCTTTTGATCTAACTTCGTGTATTTGCCTCAGTTGTTTCAAAGCTAGCTCAAAGCTCTAGAATTTGGTCTATTCCTTTCCTGCCTCCAATCTCGATTGATCAATTGAGCTGCAATCTATCCCACCTTAGTGAGGGCTTTTTTCCATTGGGATTCATGAAAACAGAAAGAGAATTGACTCCTAAGACCAATGACTCCTTTTAGTATTGAAGGCCTTCATAACCCTCGTACTGGTGGTCCAAATAGACACATCTCTATAAATAAAAGAAAATAAGTTAGTGAACTTTCAATACACAAACATATTAAGTTATAAAAGTAAATATATTAATAATATGCATATGCCTTCCACTCCTTGAACATCCAATCTCGAAGGGCCTGGAGGTTATCCGACCAAGTCCTCTAGGGCTCCTAGACCTTACTCTTGACTGCCCTATTCAAGAACTTGGTACCATCCATTGAGAGTGTGTACCTACATAAAACTACTAACACTAAAATATAATTATTAAAATAATAGTATCTATCAAGCAAAGAATAAAATAATATTTATGCAATCATTCAAACTCACTTGTAGCATCTATTGGGACCAAGTATACCATGTAAAGTTGTGGAATGGGGGCTCTAATTGCCTCTCACCTAAAGTTTAGGCTGATGAAGAATCATTTACTATTGTTGTTGTAGAGAATGAAGTGGAGTAGTAGTGGATGGCTGGGTCCCAAGTGGAGTGGTAGATGGTGAGAGAGTGTCTACGGGTGATGTAGATGGTGGTTGAGATGCATCAATATTGCTGCTATGAGGGTGGGTGTGGCGAAGGACATGTGGATGATCTCATAGCAACTGAAGAGGTCATATGTGATGGTGATGAAAAGGACAATGGCGAAGGAATTTGGAGATATTTGGGAGGAAGGTATGGGATAGGCATATATGGATGCCCATTTGACATAGTGAGAGAGTGCTTGGTTGGGCAGTGTTTCTAGGAGGTTGAAAAATGCCCTTACCTCAGACAGAACCCTGACCTAGGATAGTGATGAAGGATAGATACCTGATTAGCCTTCTATTTACAAAATAAAAATAAAATGTACATATGAACAATAATAATATAACAAATTAATTAACTACATATATAAAATGCATAAAAATAATTAATAGCAAAATTATCAAAACACATATTAGTTTTGATAAAAGTGTTGATAGAATATATCATTCATCAGATAAATTCTTTATTCTTTTTATCTATCTAGATTTATTGATATAATAAGAGGACAGTAATAATGGTCCATTGATGTTGCAATCCTGGATTTGTTTGTCACTTACATCAACATATCCAAGTAGACAAAAAAATTCAAGATTGTGTGATGAATGATAGAAGTTTTAGATAGAATTTTTTGGTGTTCCAATTGTTTCTCACATGAAAAGTCATGTGCTTATTAGTTTTGGAAAAATCATTGTCTTTCACATAAAGAATTGCCATTTAATTGATGGTTTTATCATATGGTGTTTAACTTTGAGACTTAATATACAAGCTTATGAAATTTTGTTCAATTTTACCATGGAGCAAAACATGTCCAGTCCTGACATTAATTTAGTTCCTTTTTTTTACTCAGTTTGACTAAACTAAACTATTTTTTGATTTTTAATTTGGTTTCGGTTATCAATTCAAAGATTTATGGTTTATGGTTCAATTTTTACTTAGGATCTATAAAGAAGTTCTATGATCCATTAAACACTAACAAGTTTTTGTGGAACTTTATGTTTCAAGATCACTTCGGATCTCCATATGAGTTTTAGACTTTGTGATTTACTTAAAAGTTTTTATTGGGCTTTATGCTTTGAGAATCACTTGGGATTTTTGGTGAAGCTTTACGCTCTAAAGACCACTTAAGATCTTTAATAGAGTTTTATGTTCTAGAAGTCGCATAAAAGTTTTGAGGAATTTTATGATTCATTGAGTTGGCATAATGAGCTCAATAGGTTTGTGGTAACCTTTGTTTTTGTTTCTTTTTTTTTTTCACAATTTATTTCCTCTTTTGTTGCGAAAAACTTCCCTAAGGTAGGTTGCCACAGTGTCCCTACAGGGAGATCATTCCTTTATTAGGGTATTAGGTTTTCACTTTCAAGTGCGCAATCCTTTCTTAGCATCGTCCTATCTTTCTATTCTTGGATACATGGTTTTGCATCGATAAAAGTGTTTGTTTGTCTCTGCCTCAATCATTTGATTCCTTAGTGAGTCATTATAGTTAAAGTTAGAGATTGAGAAAGTTTACTTGGCTCTAGATAATGAGTACTAAGGAAACTTTACTTTGAAGAAGGATTTGATAGACATTAGTGGTGCAATGATTACATTAATTTGAATAATTTTCAGTGTTCATGTATGGATGAGTATTACTTCATATTGCCTTTTGGAGGTGATTGAATGGCACTCCTTCCTTCGAGGTATTTCTTTGTATTTAATAGTATGTTCACTATTTTTTCGTATCTACTACTAGTAGAGGTTGTGAGAAGTTATTAGCTACTAGTTAGTAAATTTACTTCTAAATATATGCCTAGGGAGACATGTCCCATGAAAGACCTTCAAGTAACCCAGGAGAGGCATGCATTGATGTGTTGTTGGTCAACTAAAGAGTTTGGCTCTTAAGGTTTATTAAACTGATTTCTGTAAAAGATTGTACCCCTAAAAGATTTTTGATAGAGTTTCCTTATAACTATAACAAACCAAACTTTTTTCAGAACATATCATAGGACATTAATATAACTAAACTATTCAATAACATAACCCTGTATTACTCTATACACATGCAAGCAAACAATAGTCTAACAACAACAAATGAGAAGGCTCCACCACTTTCCTTAATTCTTATCCTCCAATCTAAACCACCAATTCAAGATTCTATACCTAAAGCATGCTTACTACTCATATAGATGTAAATTTTCTATAAGATTGGACCATATACATAAACGAAAAGCATGTGCACTTGAAAATGTGTAGAATATGAACAACTAAGGGAAAAAATGAAGACAATTATTGGATATCAACAAATAAATTACCTATAAGTTACAATTTAAAAGAATAGTTATGAATTAATTTAATGAAATATTTCTAAGTATAAAAAATTAATAACACAATAGTTATATATATATTACATCCTACTTTCCAAATTCATTAATACTTAACACTAATAATCTCTAAGTTAAATAAATAAAACCTTAAAATATCAAAATTTCATTAATTATATATACATACACATAGCACACAAAATTAATGAATTGAAATTACAAAAAAACAAATTTAAACTCTAAATTAATATCTGATTTCTATAAAATTAAAATTGTAAACCTTATTGTCTTAGTTATTTCAATAATTATAAATACATAAACATAAAACATCAAATTTAATAATTATTAATTATATATATAACAATTATTTATTACCAAAATTTATTGATTAATATTTCCTTATTAATTAACATGTATAGTTTACATAAAATTTGATAACTATTAAGATTTTAAATTAATATAAATTTAACAATTAAGCCCTAAGTTGATCTTAAAGCTTGCAAATTTAATAATTATATTCTAATTGAACCACAAGTGGACAAATTGAAAATACCTTAAATCAAACAAATTGAACATATAGTACAAATTTAATTAACACTAATTCAACTATAAACTGAACTCTTAAACACGATTTACATTGGAAGCATAATTAAGTTTTGAATAAAATAAAATTAAAAAATTATGCAATGTAACCACAAAGTTCATAAAATTTGAAAAAAATAAATCCTAACCCCAAAATTCATAAAAATTGAACAAATAAATAAATACATGCAAATATATACACATAACACTCTAAACCTTAATCAAATAAATCATCAAAATTAATCAAATAAATCATAAATAATAGTTTTCAATTAAAAAATTGGTGGATGATGGAAATGACGGTGGCAAACGGGTGCGATGTGGTGGCTAGCGTGTCGTAGTGATTGATGGCAACGAATGGTGGTGGTAGAAGAAGAGGAAGGCACAGAATAGAGAAAAGAGGAGAGAAAATGAGAAAGAAAGAAAGGAAAAGAGAAAGAATAGAGTTCATGTTGAATTTTAATCTTTTACTTTCTTGGAATTTTGATTAACTTCCGTCAAAACATTTCCACAAAAATTTAATAATTTTATTTTCAATATAAAAAATTTTCAAATTTTCAATTTTTGTTGGAATTCCATTGAAAAATTTTCCAATGAAATTTTCAAATGGAAATGGTGTCGAAAATTTTCACACTGAAATAGCACCAAAATTCTCTAGTTTTTTTTGTCAATTGTTAGCTAGAGTTTCGATGATTGTTCGTGTCATCGAAAATTGATTGCAGTTCCATCGAAAATCTCTAATAGAAGAGAATAAAGTGGTAAGACTGATCCTCAATAGAAGTAAGCATGCGAAGGTTGCCCAAGGAGTGCTAAGAATGAGTTATCCAATGTCTTTAATCATTGCCTTGTCCTCGAGACAAGTTGACTAGAACAAAAAATACATTTGTGCTAAGACTCCCTTCCTAGCTTAGAAGACCTTAAGATTAACTTTCTTACCTACATAAAAAGAATAAGAGCATGATATCAAAATTTAATAAAAATTATTTGTACAAATCAAAAAGATAAGCAAATACTACCAATAGAAATAAAACATTTGACATCAAACAACTCATTGAAAAACTATCCTTCAAAAATTGTACTTGAAGGCAAGGTGCTTCCTATGAGGACTCCTAAGTTTAGTTGAGTTGCTTCGCTTAAAAGAAGGGCCTCATGTGTCATCCCTCACATTAAAGAACTTCTCTTCCTAACACTACTAAAAAAATGCCTTTTTGCGATGAAATTTGGAATGGAAAAAATTTGTCACAAAATCTTTGGTCGCAATAATTTGTGATGGATTTTTTTGCAATAGATTTTGTGATGGAAATTTCCATCGCAAATCTGTGATGGAAATTTCCGATGCAAATTTGCGACGGATTTTTTCCGTTGCAAATTTGTGATGAAAAAAATTCGTCGCAAATTTGGTGTTTTGCAATGGAAAAATCCATTGCAAATTTGGTAATTATAATTAAAAAATAAAATTTGCTAAATTTTGAAAAGTTTTTTTAAAACAATATACACATCCTATCATATTAAAACCTATAATTACCCACAATATCAATAATTCTTTGTATTACATACTAATCATCCCATATATTAATATTTAAATATTATTTTATTTAAAATCACAAAAATTTTATAACTAAATTAAAAATCAAGCCCAATAATATAAAATTATTTAATATATAAATCATGCCCTAACTAAAATATGAAATTTACAAAATAATGCCAAAAACATTATCTTACAAGGTTTATAAATTTTAATACCTTGAGATATCCAAACCTGTAATATTAAAATAAATATAAAATTACAATAATAAAAACTAGAAGCATAGACTAAACTAATAGACAATTCAATACATAACCAAATCATAATCGAGCACAAAATTCATAAAATATAAATTCAATTCTTAATCAAATATATAATTCACAAAATATAAATCTAGCAAAACCTAACAAATAATTCAATGTAAATACATAATCTAACACTTGTAAATCTAAAACATTATTCAATATAACCAAATATACCTTTCATTAAAAACTAATATATGATTTAATATAAGTCCAACATATAATTCAAATCCTAATCGCACATATAATTTAACAAAATTTAACACAAAATTCAATATAAATGCATGATCTAAACATATATAAAGCTTAATAAATCAACATATAATTTAAAGTCCAACATATAACTCAAATCCTAATCAATATATAATTCACAAAATATAAATCTAACAAAATTTAACACATTATTCAAAGTAAATGGATAATCTTAACACATATAAATCTAATACATAAGTCAATAT
The DNA here is from genome assembly GCA_014898725.1 of Jacaranda copaia. NCBI lineage: Eukaryota > Viridiplantae > Streptophyta > Magnoliopsida > Lamiales > Bignoniaceae > Jacaranda > Jacaranda copaia. Next base: position 431,602 of record JACGDI010001495.1, on the reverse strand, counting down.
AATCAAACATGCATCTCATCATAAATCAACATATAATTTAATATAAGTCCCTCATATAACTAAAATCCTAATCGCATATATAATTTACTAAAATATAAATATAATAAAATCCTTTGCATTTCCACCAATTTAAAACATTGCAAATTTATTTTACTAAAAAAATATATAAAATCAAAATAAAGTATACAAATTTATCATTGAATGTTCCACACAACTCAACACTTATAGAAGGTATCAACCACCATCGAAATAGCCTACAACATTAGGTATGTGTTACAAGTGCATATATTTAATCATAATTCTATAAACTAAATTAAAATTTAAAAATATAATAAAATTCAAAATATAGTACCATAAAATTTAACTCAACCCAAAATTATAATAAAATTTTTAATTCAAATAAAAACATAACTTTAACAAATATAACAACATTTAATACGAATATAAAATTTACCTCAAATTTTAATTAATATATAAATTATTGTTTATGTTAAATCAAATTATATTACTAATAAATAAATCATTTTGAGTTTAACTAACACGTAAATTAAATTTTAACTAACTTTAATAATTAACTAAAGCATAATGGAGATAACTAAAACATGATCAAATATTTTAACTAAAATATAATCAAACATAATAAAAATTTTAATATAATTGTGAGAATTACCATGATTAATGAAGATAGAGCAAAGCATAAATTCTCTAAACTTGAAACATTAAACAAATAACAACATTAGTCTTTTTAAAAATTAAAATTAATTTTTCAAAAAAAAGAAAAAATTCCAAATATGGCCTGCGGCCAAAAACTAGCGCACACTAGCAATAGCTGGTGAGTAGTTGTTGCTCCCAACAGTAGTAGCAGTAGCTACACACAAGCTGCTGCTGGTGCACGCTGGTCGGTTGGCCAGCGTCAGCCCTCACCGGTTGGCCAGTTTAATATTTAAAAAAAATGAAATAAAAATAAGAAGAAGGGGAAGGGGAAGGGGAAGAGCAAGAAGTTTTTTTTAATTTCAAAGATTTGAATGGGTGGGGAAATAGGGAAGGAGGGTTTTAATTTTCCCATTTGATAATTTGCGACGGATTTGAATACGTCGCAAATGATTTATTATTTTTTTTATTTTTTCCACTAAATCCATCACAAATAATTTTCTATTTATTTTTATTTTTTTCCACTTTTGCGACTGATTTGGATCTGTTGCAAAACTGCACCATTTGCGACGAAAAAATTCATCGCAAAACTACTATTTTGCGATGAATTTTAAATCCATCGCAAATGTTTGAAAAAATTAAAATATTTGCAAGGATTTTAAATCCGTCGCAAATATTGAAGTTTTGCGATGGTCTCAAATCCATCGCAAAAATTGACATTTGCGACTGATCTTTCTGTTGTAATTTTTTTAATTTTTTTTACATTTTGCAACAGAAAATCCTTTGCAAAATAGTGTTTTTTTAGTAGTGTAAGGATCACACATGGACACCTAACCGCCAAAAAATTTGCACCAGCGTGAGGATATAAATAGAAGTATGTATCATCCATCATTGTGTTCCACTTTTAATGGAAGACATAGCTTCTCTAACGTATGGCAAAACCATATAGAGTACATATATATAAAAGAGTTAAGAGTAAATGGACTAACATAAAACCCAAAGTTGTGAACTATTTCTAGCAACATGGGATGAGCGGACATAAGTTCACTAGTGAACTAAGAAGTGCATGAAGTAAAGCTCCTCTCTTGAGGATTAGAGATTCGCTCGATGTAGAAACAATGTGAACTTACGGAAAGAAGACAACCCAACCTTACCAAGCTATATTTTCAACTCTCCCCCTAACAAGGCTCCTCTTATAAGGCTAGCCTTATATATATCACCTAACATCATAGATTAGTTCCTCTCTCAAGGGGCTCCTAACACTCTCAAATTGTATAATAGTAACTTAAGATTCTTCAAATAGATAAGTGACTTACAAGCTATCTCATCATATGAATCTAAACTCGAAGGTTCACCATAATGAAGGTAATTAGAAATACATCAAAGATCCTTAAAATAGCCTTTATCACATTAGCAAGGCTGCCTCAAGATACTCAAGTTGTAGGACAACCATCCAAGTTCGACCTTTGTTGACTAGGAGATGAACCTAAAGAGATGAAAGTAGGTAGCATGATAAGGATACTGGCTAAGGTAGTCTAGGCTGCCCACCTTAACTTAGGAATGAGCTACTAGCCTCGCCTTGTAATCTGGTTGAGATTAGACATTGCGGTTAGACTAATGTAAGATGGATCACCTTAGCTAGGCAGTGAAGACACTCTGGTTGTCTCCAAGGTTTTTCTTTCCTCATCCTACAATGTACGCTTACCATTTGACATTTTTTCATATCTTATTATTATGAATTTGAATAGAGTTGGCAGGACAGAAAAAGGATGAAAGAATTTATTGAGAGGAAAATGTGCAGTTTTTACTTAGCTTGAGGCAACCTCTCTCTTAAAGACAATTCTACAAACCCCTAATAACTATTACACTCCCATTCAACTGCTTAACTCAATTCACCTTGGAATATGGGGTTATATGATCTGCCTTATTGTAGGCCTAATTAATTTTTCATGTAATTTAGGCCCAAGAAAAGCCCAATTTTTGTACATCCATAATAATAGGAAATTGGAACTTAGAACATGACATTGTATGGAAATCAACTCGGGCTTCTTTTAGAAAGTTAGTATGACATTGTGCTTCTTCTCTTGGAATGTGCATGCTTAGATAATTTTTGGTCATTTCAGCTTGTGATTTGGTCACATGCAAGTGTTCTCTTGCGATGTGGCTTTTGTTGGTCTTGGCTCATTGTTGCTTAATCAGAGTCTATGCTTGAATACATGCATCACAAGAACTCAGCAAGTTCTTTCCATGGAGGCTTAAAATAAATATTACCTAGGTTCCCATTTTTATGTTCATCATTTTTGTTGAATTAAGCATCATATAGTGACCATCTAGGTTTCATTTTTCTATACCTTGTTTCATCCCATTGTTGAAAGTTATGAACAACGCTAGTTAACATTGGATGAAAGTGAACTCCTTATACATTAGTTAGAACACTCAGTATTAGTTACCTATATGGCATCACAAGTGGTTGTGACAAGAAATGGAATTGATTTTACCAAAGCTATAAGGTAATGTCGGGCAAGCAAGTCGCTGGTGTGTGTAGCTTGAAAATTGTAAGCATTGATTTGGAAAGTGCTTTAGAAAGGTTAACAACACTTATCTCCCTTCTGAAAAATTGAATTATTGACTCTCTCTCTATATTTAATTATTGTAGTTGTGAATTGACCATTTTTTTCCCAACATAAAAAGGCTAATTAAGTTTTGAATGTATTGAATGACCATTTTAATCATGAGTATTTTGGTATTGTATAAATATATTTAGAAGGTTATACCTATAACGTTTCTACAGTTGAACATGCAACTTTGTAATTATTGATAATTAAATTCGTTGTTGTAAATAATGATGTCTTTTATTTCCTAAAATTATATAAAGAGTGGATATTAAGTTGAGCTTGTAAAATAGATTCAATTTCAACTTTTAACGTTTTGACAAAATATAAAGAAGTACAATCCTATCATAACTCTAATTGACCTTCTTCCACTGTCTCCCTACAAAAGTATCAGGCTTTCTATGGTCCCGTACCCATGGTTCTTACTTGTCAACAAGTACCACTTTTTAACCATTGATATTAATATAATTTAATCATGGCCTTCGAACTATAATAAAATACAGAATTATAGTTCTACCATGATTCTTACATGAAACCATCTTTTTAAAAATCTAATTATAAAGAAAAAAAAATAAAAATTATTTAGTTAAATGACCCAATTAACCATGATACAATAAATATATTATAAAACCTCTTTTTCTTATTTCAAACCGTAATTCAATCAGAACAAAGCAAACCCCAACAAATGAATTCAAGTACAAGAAGATTAGAGAAAAGTCATTATGATATAGGGTCGATCTATTTCGAATTACTACTTTATAAAGGTAAGAGTCTTGTTCTTTCCTTTGAAAGTGTATGCATGCATGTCTACAGTTTTGTAAAAATAATGCATATACATATTTCTAAACATTGAAAATCCAACATTTGTCATTGCTCTAAATCAAGAAGAAAGAGAGGGCTTCTAAAATATTGTCACTGTACACTTTGGTGGTAATAATTTTACTATACTTTCTGAAAGGATTGGAAATCAAGGGTTTATGTGAGTGAACATCACAGCAAGGGTTGCTGTGGTGCCTAAGTTTCAACGACCCGGCTTGCACAACTGCAATATTGGGTGCTATAGGGCCATCATTAGGGTGCTGTGGCACCTAGATACGGAAACATTGGCACCACAGCACTCAGCTATTGAAACTTGGGCACTGTGGCAACATTTGGTGAAATGTTGGCATCCTGGATTTGACCCATGTTTTAGCAAAGAAAGAAGCTCGGTGCCCTTTTATGAAAAATTAAGTAATATAAATTTGTTAACATTATGAAATTAATTTTATTTGGATGTACATTCGATTTATTTTGTCATGATTGCATACATATAGGTTATCCTTATGAAATAGTCAGTGGAAAGGGAAAATTCATGGTCTTTAGGTAAATTGATAGAGGGGAAATTGTCTTCTCAGTTGGTCATTAGACATGGATAAAATGGATTGACTTCTTTTTTCCTTTTTGGCCCTTTTTGGGCTATTTTTAACTATATTGAATTTTGTAGAGATCATATGAAATTAAGTCTTTAGCGGTTGTTGAAGTATTCCTGTACTCATAATTTTCCAAGCTCTCTTTGTAAGAAGATTATTGAGAGGTAAAAGATGGTTTAGTTTGATGTCATCCAAAAGATTGAACTAGAACATAATTCAATTAGAACAAAAAGTATAGTGTAGGTCTCTCTTTTAACCAAACATATTATAGTAACTAAACTCTAATCTTAGCTTTCCTCTTATTTAATGGGCTTGGCTGGAACAAGATTAAGCTTCAGCTGCCTAATTAGAGTTGCACAATAATTGGTACTGAATTTTGTGGTTTAGAATTGGTATTGACGAGCTGCCAAACCAAACCATTTTTTATATAAATACACATTGAGGTTTATATTTGGTAGTAAAGAGCTGCTTAATAAATTAGATTTTATGAAATCTTTAGAGAGTCAGATATTAAAAAAAAGGGGAATATTATGCAACACAAGGTAAAATTCCTTTACTTACCAACAAATGTGAGGGTTAAAGTGTCAGAACATATACTAATTATAATACAACTCATTGGCTGAAGGTCTGATGGATCAATCAGGCCTTCTAAGACAACAAACTCATCCAACTCCAATAGCTTCTCCTCTTCAAGGGTCTTAATGTCATCTTCAACTGCCTTTAACTCTCTCCCTTTCCCAAAGCTTTACTCCTCTAAGAGCAAATAAGTCAATCTTCAAATTTCTAACAATATTTTACATCATGATTACATAATAAGAAGATACTATTGTAGATATACAAAAGTATCTTGGGTTTTCAAGCACGTTAATTTCTCTTTGTACATATGAGATACTAACTTAAACATTAAGATATATTCATAACTAAAGTAGCAAAAGTAGACTAAGAAGACCAATAACTAGATTTTCAAACTAAATCCCCACATTGGAGTAGTACATTGCCCTCAAAGTCAAAAATGAAGATACAAAGATGGCAAAAGCCAACAAGAAAAATAAAATAACATACTGATATAAATAATAACATAGAAAGGAAAAAGGTAAAAATATTCCTTGATCAATCTTCACCATCGTCATCATCTTTAGCTTCTAGGGGTGGAACTGCAGAGTGTGGTGGTAGGAACTATGGTGGTGGCAGTATATGTGGCATAGTAGTTGGGTCAAATTCGAGCATCTGGCTTTGCCATCGAAACATTTGTTCAATTACCTCGCTACATTGAATGTTATGCATATGGAATTGCTGAAACTCCATTTATATCTGCTCAACCTGAGTTGCCAAGTATCAAATTTGTTCTTTATTGGATGAATGCTTGGGAAACATCAGAGGTGGGGGTGCCGACGGACCTGCACTGTGGTCACCACGGTTTTTCACTATTTAACCTTCCACATTCTTGAAAATCTTTTGGATAGCTATCTCATCAATTATAGGCCTCGGTGCGAGTAATTCTGAATTTTTATCCCAAGCAAAACCAGCATTCTTACATAAGCAAGTGATTAGCAAGGGGAATCACAATTTGTCCTTAGCAGAATTAGCTGTCCATATAATTTCTCTGACAAAATAAGAGGTCACAAAATGTAGCCAAACCTTGGCATTCTTTTTTAAATCATTAAATTGACAAGAGATAGGAAGGCTCATTTTTACTTTCCATCCACAATCCTCAATGCAAATTAAAGAATTTATTTCCTCAATATTGAATCCCTCTTCCATGTACTTTTGAAACTGATCATCATCTACATCTAGAGTTCCATAAAACCTGTTAATTGTTTTACTGTAAAATGGAACTAAGCATCCTCAAACAAATACCCTGTTGCTTTGGTTTTTTGTTGCATTCATGTAAAACTCATGTACTATAGGAACAACTGATGCATTTGGATGTTTAACAAATTTGGTCTATCCTTTAGATGCCACAATACGCAAAAAATGCCTACTATACAAGGGACTCACATCAAACCCTCTCTGTGGGATAAATTTTTTTTGCTCTCAATCCTTGTTGATACCGTAGCTTTTAATGACATAAATATTCTTCTATCAAATCCCTCTGATGAACTAGTTTGGGCTCTTTTTGGTGCCATTTTGAATAATGAGATAAACAAAATCTATGTATGAAAAATTTTTGGTAAATAATCAAATCCACAAATAATATAAATTGCAACAACCTTCTAACCAACCAACCAACTATCAAATTCACTATCAATTATCAACTATCAACCCACAACAATCAAGTATCAATAATCAACTATCAACTTGCAACAATCAACAATCAACAAAAGCCATATTTGATTATTAGCAACTCTTAGATAGTTAATTCCGACAGATGACAATTGGCTCCACACTCCCTCAATATAGGCATATTATTACCACATATTAGACTCATTCTTGTATATAAATACTTAAAATAAATATTCAACTATCAACAGTCAAATATCAACAGTCAACAATTAACCTTCTAACCTTGCAACTATCAAATCCACAATCAACAATCAACCTTTTAACCTTGCATTAAACATTTAGCCATCAACAACCCAAAACATTCAAAAATCAACTAACCTTTTAAAACATTGAACTATCAAATATCAACAATCAACAATAAACTATCAACAATCCACAAAGATCATCAATCAACGTTAACCTTCTAAACCAGTAAACTATCACATATCAATAGTCAACAATCAACTATCAACTATCATCTAAACTCCCCAATAACCTTCAAAACTACTATACTCCCCACAACAATCAGCCATACAATTCAATTGTTACAAGTTAAATAAGATATACAATTCCATTTTCATAAAATTGATAAAGCACCGGTTCAACAAATAATAACCACTCTAATATCCACAATTATATAAAGGACCTTTTCTAAAATTTTTAGCAAAATAAACAAACTCATTTCATTGCTCAAATCTCACAAAATTTCATAAACAATATCATGCCCGAGTACTACATGTCAAAATTTATTGAAGACATTTGTGCAAGAATATAATATTCTTCCCAAAAATTTGATTACGTCATGAATAGGTTTTCCCGTGCAAAGTTTTTTCAAACTTGGCTATCCTAGTTGAAGTAAAATAAAGCTACTTGTAAAATTGTTTCGTCAAGAGTGAAGATACGAATAGACTTTATAGAGACAATTTGAGGAATTAACGAAGGATTTTTAAGGTATTTTTAATAGGGTTTTGGATAGTTTTTGAGGAAATATGAGGAGAATTTGGGTGAGTAGTTATGTACTCTGTTTGAGTGCTGTAGCGTCCGAGTTTCTAGTGTAGCAGCACCTGAGTTTTGGAACATTGGAGTGTTCTAGTGATCTGGCATTGCAGTGCCCACGTTCTGGGGTGCGGGCGCTGCAGCACCAGGGTAGTGCCCACATTTTGGGATGCGAGCGCTGTAGTGCTAGGGTTATTGGTGCTACAGTGCCCACGTTCTAGGACGCAGGCGCTGCAGCACCAATCTTTTGGTGCGATTGCGCCATATATTGAAAATTTGGCTTGGGCATCCATAATTGAAATTTCATTAATTTTTTGGTACAAAATTTTATCTTCATTTATGTGTATGTAATATTTTTTTCCACCATTTGATGTGTTAATTTACCAATTAAAGTGGCTTCAATTTCCTTATCAAAAGTAAAAACAATTATTATTTTTTTCTACGGAATATTCAAATATCATAATTATATTTTGCCTAAAGTGATGAAACAAACTTTGAAATATCTTATAGTGTAGCTAACATGAGTGCAGTATATGGATATTATGAACAATTAAATGGATACTTACTTTCATTCAGATTTTTTTTTTATCTCCCATCATTACTGAGATCATAAAAAAATTTATATGATATACTATAAGCAAAAATATTGAAAACATTGTACATGGTATAATTTAAGTTAGTGTAATTAAATATAAAAAAATATAAAATTGATATCATTTGCTATTTAAATGGTACTTCATCAAAATTTTGAAAATTTTTAACTATGTCATATATATCCCATATAAAAAAATTTATGAAATTAATTCAAAATGAACTTTTCATTATTATATTGCTAACAAAACTACAATGATTTAAATTGATAATATATAAATAAAGTTTAGAGTTTATAATTGTTCTACGAAGTAACTGTTTATATATTGAAACAAATTCTTAATTGGCATACTGTATGTTGACTTTATGCGAAAATTAAAATAAATGATAGAGCTTATACAAGCCTTCATCTGACTTCATAAATTTCGCCAAGCAAATCTGTTACCCTTGAACGAGTACATATGTTGTGCCACTCGACGTCTTGTGGTTATTGAGCCTTCCTGAAGATAATATGATATGTTTTAGATATAATAAAATGTGATATATGAAGTATTGATAATTGCTTTATACCTTTTGTAGTGTCTTTTGTATTCCCATATCAAACATCGTAATCAAGTAGACATAAACACCACAATTGTACCTATGAAAAAAATTATTGATACATAACAAATATTTTATCTAAGATTATGTAGTCATTGAAATGAAACTTACCCATTGTCTTGGAGGGAAACCCAACTTGGCCATTTGTAATTGAAAGTGTTTTGAATGTCTTTATATTTATACTTGTTTGGTTGCCCAATTTCAAACAATCGTTGCACTCGTCTAACCTAGATTATACAAATTAACTTATCAAATTTTCAATTAAAGAAATTAAGGTATGAAACAAAATCCATCAATATTATTTCAAACTTACTACTTTTTTTAAGAGTTGTAGCCTCTCCTTATGTTTGCATTTCGCAAGGAGTGTGTCACAAATTGATATTGTTTTGAGATAAAATTCAATCATACATAAGAACTAATGACATTTCAAATCATGAATTGGAATGCACAATATCACCAAATATTCTATTTTATTGTGAAATTTCCATCTCTAGTGAAGAAAGTGTTAATTAACTTTTCATCATCATAGTTACCTGTGGTGATGTATTGCTGCAACACCAAAACCAACAACCAGTATCAATTGGAGCTTGAAAAGGCTCCTACTGACAAATAATTTGATGACGTACAGAAAATAATGAAGGGAAAAACCAATGCATTGCGAACGGGTTCTCCTTTTTCATTTTTAGGGTGCACAAGTATGCAACAGCATTAATTACCTTGATACACAAACAAGATGAATATATTTATGCATAATAACGTACAAATATGTCATCCATAATATTACTATCTTCTGAGATACTAAGGTAACATCAAATATTTAATTATGGTAAGTAGATCAATTTGAAAGAGTTGGAATAATCTTACATTGCTAGATACCCATTTTCCTGGCTATAGGCATCTAATGTTTTGACGGCTGACATTCCACATGCCATAATCCACAACTGACGTACTGAAAAATATTCAAAATTATATATTTAATGTTACATATAATGTAATTATACAAAAATATTGGTCTTATATTAAAATAGATAGTATGCTCACCTTGGATTTAGTTTTTCATTAAATAAGTAATCAATGATCTCCTCCTCAGATGCCAAAGGATTAAAAGGATATTCAACTATTTCTTTTGGTTTATCATCATCATCATCATTTATCTGAGTCAAGTTAATGACATTGTCATTTGAAAGTTCTAAATCACTAGAATCTTCAAAGTTCAATACCCGAGCATGAGAATTACTTCATTTCCTCATTCTTGAGGATACTAGGTCAGAGCATTTAGGCATTTTGTTATGATACTCTACTGGAATATTCTTAGAAGGACCCAAATTATGAAAGATTGGATTGAATGATAGAGTTGTAATGAAGTCTTAAATGTTGTTCTTTTTTAGCTCTGGAATCATTAATATCGATCTTTGTAATTGGGGGACCACATCGACAATCATTTTCACCTGCTTGTTATATAATGTCTTTGAGCACCATTGCAACACATATTTTTCCTGCTCATCATCTCACTCACCATATTTTTTACGGGCTGTATGTCCTTTTCAATTGCACAAACTTTTTTAGTTAATATGAACTTTTGAATAGATTGGATAGGAGCAATTCGGCATTTTTTGTCCCCATCATTGAATGATAATGGAATACCACCATCAATTCCAAACTTCACATTAGTGAATATAGGTACTTCAGAGTTGTTGTTTGTTATGTTGTTGTTTTCTATAGGCTTGAAGTTAGATGTAAAGTCCATTTTACATACCTGTATCAATATAAAAATGTTAAACAAACACAATTAATGGTTGAAAATGAAATAAGTTAATGAGGAGCTTATTATACCTTACCATCCCAATATCCACCTTTTATATGAATTTCATAGTTGAGTAACTTAATCATGTCCTTTGTAAGTTGTTAAACCAATAGAGCATCGGGCATGAACGTATTTGAAATTGGTGAACCAATGATGCTCATAGATGCAAAGAACACAACCTACCATAATGCAAAATAATTGCATTGTTAGCGTAAATTGTGCTTGTGAAAATTTATAATGGACAATTAAAAGATAAATTGTAGAGCAAAAATACTTACATGACAGAATAAAATGCATAAACTAATGTAGCAACCCCTTGCTCTATTCCATCCTTTTACTCCATCATTAATTTTATGTTGAGTTAATCCATCCCAATTCATCAGTAGTATTTGGTTAATATCAATGAGAGGATTCAAGTACTCCACATGTACATTTTGCTTTGATCTTGGAAATAATATAGCCCCGAATACTAGGACCAAATACATGATTTTAAACTCATCATCTTTGGTGCAACATGATTGTAGTCTATTTACTAATTCAACTAGATCAATTCGGTCTCTATCTATTTTGAATAATTTACCATATTTCATCAGTCCATCACTCTTAAACTCACTGAACAATATATCATATCTTGTGTGTGGAATGTCAAGAGCCCTATTGATTGTAGCATTGTCAATTATTAGATCCTCATTGTGCATGTGGAGACAATTATTATTTGTATTATACTGCTTCACAATCCAATGCAACATGCTCGTATCCAGTAACTCACATTGAATATTTGTTATTGACCCAAATCCTAATTTATTAATTGCTTCCCGCTGTGAATCATCCAACGTCTTATTCACATTCAAAATTTTCTGAAGAGAAGTTCTATGTTAAAACTTCAATTCCTATAGATAGAAAAGTTTGTCATTTGACTAACAAGAACTCATATTCAACATCAAATTGCATATAAAAAATTAATCAAGATTAGCTACATTAAATTATAAATAAGTACTCCTAATCCAATTTGCAATTTATAAAGAAAAATGTACAAGAGTCTACTTTATAGTTAATAGACGTAACAATTTCGGCTTCAGAAATTCCTTCACATCAATCATAAGTCTTCTTTCATACATAGAACAAACTTTATCAAGTTTTTCTCTATACTTTTCCCCAACTCCATGCTCGGATAAGAAACCCTTCATGTAAACAAATATAATAGTATCAATATAGTTGAAAAATCATGAAGTCACATATCTAAATACTATATTATATGCATTATTATGTTAACCACTAACCTTATTATTTGGATTGACCAAATTCTTCATATGAGATTTATTATTTTGTCCTCCATCATCTTCTAAATGACTAACATATTTTCTCTTTGATTTTTTTGTATATGGAGTGGTCATATTAAACATAATTGAAAAATAATGAAATAATGAGGAAACATTTGCTTTTGCTATTAAAAGAGAATAGAATTAGAAGAGAACTAAAAATCTAGTTATTCTATAACTGGAAGAGGCGAGTTGGACTCTAGCGATTTTATAGGAAATAAATTTTAAAATTAAATATAATTTTGATTAAAATAAAAACTTATTTGATTGCAAAATAAATCATCATTATAAGCGCTTCAATTGCAAGCTTGATTTTCCTTTAAAAATAAAATACCAAACTTAAAAAATTAATAATTCAATAATAAGAAAAATTTTATTCGAGGCTCTGGAACCTATCAATATTTTGAAGGGCAAGGCTCCCAATCATGTAGACTAGGATATGCCAAATTTGAGCACTACGGTGCACCATAATGTTGGGCATGACTGTAACGCAGGCGCTGTAGCACCCTTGTTCTGTATAGCTAAAACCTTTGGTGCCACGACACCCAAAATTTGGCATTGCAGCCCCATCGTTCTGTATTTGGGTGCTGCGGCTCCGACCGTCCAGCCATAGGTGCTGTAGTGCCCAAACTTGGGCACCGTGGCGCTAGCTTTCTGTCTTAAGGTGCTTATTTATCCCGGGCGTTGGGCACTCACAAGCGCTTGTGACTGAAAATTCGATGCATTAGCACCTAATTTTTGGCACTGTATCGCCCACATTCTATCTGTGGGCACCCAGCAGGGTAGACCTGTCAATAGGTAGGGTATTGTCTTACCCAAGCCCATATTCTAATATATCTAAATAATTAGACACTATATTTATCCTACCTTTACTAACCTATAAACCTAATTAGACTCATACCTTCAAATACCCAGATAATAGACCGTAACTAGACCATACCCTATCAAACCCAAGACCCATTGGGTCTAGTTTATTAGACCAAATTTTTTAATTCTGTTTTAACGTGATTAATTTTTTCATTTTTCTCAAACTTTCTTATTATCAACCAAAATGCTAAAATTGTCTGATATTTGAATGCTAGAGTAATTTATTAATATTGACTAATTTTTTGGCATATTTTAGAAATGTTAACTCAATTTTTTTAAATTAAAAAAGAGTATTCTTTTAATTTTGTTAATTTATATATTTAAATTTTGGTATATTAAACAAATAAGAACCAAAAGAAGGAAAAGGTCTTATTTTATTTGGATTGTTTTATTAATGTGTTTGCCACAAAATGAATTTTAACACATTGATTGAATAGTTTAACGTATCTATTATTAAATTAATTTTGTAAATTTATTAAAAATTATTTATTGGGTACATTAATATGTGTTAGTAAACCAAATTATGGGGATTATTTATCAATTGATTTGTGGATTAATAGATCGGGCCCTTTATCCATCATGACTTATTTATCTAAAACCAAACATTTGATTTGGCTTGATAATATAATCTATCAAAACCAATCCATACATCCAAATGTGCCCTTCAAGTATGTCATGATTATAAGTATAAATTTAATTTTGATACAAGAAATTTGGGTTAACTAGTTAAATTTGAGTATTTGAAAAATGAATAATTATGTAAGTTTTGCATATAAACATAACTATGCTCATTCAATTATTTTTAATATATTTTAGGTTTAGGTTTAGGTTTGACCAAAATGATAACGAATTAAAGTTTTATGAATAAAAAAGGTTAAAATTGGAAAGGAGGGAGTTGGAACATGTGTATTTGATATTAGGTATTTTTTAGATATTGTGTACTTAGTTATTTTATGGGTATAGACCCTATCCTTACCCATTCCATTTTTTTAATGGGTCTTTCAAGGGCTTGGGTCTCAGATCTATTTGTTGGGTATGAAAATGGGTATTATACTATTGTCATGGGCTTGGATAGGATTACCCTACCTATTGACAGGCTTACAACAGGGTGCCACAGTGTCCAACCATAGCGGGTGCCCAGACCCAAAATTGGAGCATGATATTACGCCTGAGTTGAAGCTGTGCAAGGAAAAAATTGTTATATATAAAATTTTGCAATCTAGGTAGCAGCAACAAGCTATTCTTCAACAGTGTTCAGGCATACATGGTTCAAAATTCTATGCCAACCAATTTATAAAGCAAACTTAATATACTTATAATCATCCCAACACTCTCATACAACAACCATTCTCAGAAAAATCAATCTAGTTAGGATTCAGAGCAATTTCTTGTTCTAACTCTTTGAGATGATATTGAATTCGCAGCTATACAAGAAAACTAAAATTTAAGTTAGACCATTCTCCTCTAACTCTTTAGCCTTCAACGTTTTCTTCACTCTTATTGAAATTGTTATCGTCATGACATCCTATGAATAAAGTAATGGTAAAGAAATTTAGCAGTGTTAAGATTAATTAATAAAAATTAAATGACAAATACAATAAGCATAAATATATCCGATCGAAAAATTAATCTGGATCAACTTACTTGTCCCAACATAGCTATATCGTATATATGGGTATTAAGTGGTATAAAAAATATTATTATGTATTTGATTTAAAAGAGTGGTGTGGGTGACTCCTCCAATCTGCATTTTGTTCAAATAAGAAAAATAAAATAAAATTAGTTATCGATATTACAAAGCATAACAAAATGTTATAGATAAATCACCTGAGATAAATTTGTGAAAGAATGAGGCATTCCAAGATTAGGTTGCATTGAATTGCATGCAAAATTAAGAGTGCGCTTGTATCACATCATCATTTGATTGTTCGGGGTTTAACTGGAGAGTGGCAGGACAATTGTTAGCGGCCTACACAAGGTTTGATGATGATGTGGGTGGGTCTGACCCTAACATGCAACTTTTCTTACTATCCTTCTTTATTTGGGTATGAAATATATGTATCTTATTTGGACAAGTGTTGGACTTATGACCAAGAACTCTATTAAACACACACACACACACACACACACACACACACACACACACATATATATATATAAATGAGGAGTAAAAAGTATACATAAAAAAACATTTCGAATAATCGTATGGTTAATATAAAAAAGAAAGTTACAAATCCAAGTAAGAAATATCAAAACAATAAAACATACTTGCATATGCCACATTTTTGTTTCTTTGAATGAACTCCCCCTCTTGACTTCACTGGCACTGGATCACGCATATTCTTCAAATTATACGTATCACATTCTTGAACTTCTTCTTCAGATTGCTTTCTAAAATTTTTCAAATTATATGTTCCTTCAAACTTTCCTTTGTTGACTGACTGATTGATAAAATCTTTCTCCACTTCCAGTGCTACTTGTTTCACATGATTCATGGAGTTAAAAAGCCAGTGTCTGTCTGTGATCCCAAATAACATAAATTCATGCACTTTTTTTTTTTTTTTCAGTTGAGCAAATCTATTTCGCTGAATATTAGGTTCTAAGAAATGGGACTTGAATAACATTTTCAAACTTTTCCCAGCATCAATGATCCATCTAGGAAAAATGCACCCATGGGGAAAGAATCAAACCTTAATGATTTGAAGGTTGTGATCACGTGACAACAAGGAATGCCCTTAGACTCAAGCATTAAACATTCACATGCATATTTATTGGCAAGTTTATCAACATTGACAGAGTAAATGCATCCATTAAACTTTTCCCAATTCTCAAACTTGAACTCATAGTTGCCATGACCAACACAATCCATTTCTTTTTGCATGAGTCCCTGTTTAGCTACAATATGCTCTTGAACCTTTAAGAAAGTCTTATTCATAAAGACAGTGGATGCATGTTGTTCAAGTTTCTTTAGGGGGCTATTCTTAATCTCAAGCTTTGTCTTTTCATAAGCTTCTTGCTTTTCAAAAAATTATTTCGCATTTTTTGAATTGTTCAATGATAATGCTTAAAAAACATAGTTATTGTGAACCTTTTTGTACATGAAAGCTTAATTAATGCATTTATTGACTCTGAGTGGCCAATTATTCTCATACCACCCCCAAATTGTCTATGGAAAAATGCATATGCCCATAAGTACCTTTTGTCATAAGTTTCAAGGACCTATGGATAGGTGGATACGTCATGCTTTTCTGTTAAATTATTCTACTTCTCATCAAATTCTTCCTCAGAGCATTACATTTGTAGTAGCCTAGATAATCCAATCGAAAAATCATGGCCAACCTTGCTTGAAGCATTCCTTGCAAAGTCCTAGCTACAAATTCTGTGCCTAATATTAGGAAATTCAGATAGAATAGCAACATACATTAGCGAATCCTAATCTGTAAATACAACACATGGAACCTTTCCATTCATGGCCACTCGAAAGTTAACTAACAACCATTGATAAGAATCAATCATCTCGTTGCGTAAAATACCAACACCAAACACAGTTGTACTGCCATGATTATTCACCTTGGATAAAATAACAAGGGGGAACTTATATTTATTTGTACCATAAGTACTATCAAACACAAGAACGTCACCAAATGTACCAAATTCTGCCCTTGACATTCCATCACACTAAAAAAGTTTTGTAAGACAACCATCTTCATCTACAGTATATTTAAAGGTCATATCTTCATCATGGGACCTCATTTCTTCAAGTAAGCGCAATATCGTGTTCACATCACCATCTCTAATCATTTCCATCCATTGGTTGTTAAGATAGTTATATGCATTCTTTTAAATGTAAGTTGTCTAACACCTCCGACTAGGTGTTCCATGTAATTCAATATTGCACCAAGTCTTATGCCAATCTCAATAACTAAAGTCAATGATGACTTGTCTAATGGGGTTAAGTACCTTCAAAATTAGTTTAAATAATTATGACATTGGCTTAAACAATTATACACAAAATGATAAGAAATAAGATAGTACAAGCACAAATTTATTCTTTATTTCATATATTGCTAAATAAGTAAAATAATAAAAGGTATCTATTGCAATGGAGGAGACGCATTTGATCATTAGGGTCCAAAGGATGATTATGCTCTGGAATAAAGCAGGTCACATTATTTAGACTAGAAATTCGATCATGTGTAATATGAAGGGTGGCCAGGCATCCACATCTAAGATTTGATTTTGCTTTTCGCTTCCTTACATATCTTGGCCTAGGTTCTCTATGAAAGCCCTCTAGCGAACGCACCCATTGACAATACTTTAGCAACAACAATGTTTTATCTTTAGCCAATTCTTTACAATCAGAACAGTTTTGAGGTCACTTTCTTTTAGACTTCAATTTACATGCATCACACTTTGGCAATTGTATTTTTCCATCTTGTCTACGAATATCAAATCCAACTTTTCTACCATATATAATGTAGAATGACTCTGCTTCATCAACAGACTTGAATACTAATTTACGTATCTTATCTAAAGAATCAGATGCATCATTAATATCTTCATTGTTGCTCCATTCACGCTCAAACTTTTTATTATCACTCTTCAAACTATCTTCGCTCTCTATGAAGGGATTGGAGCTCTCTTCGTGTTCCATTTTTAAATCACTTAGTTGCTTCTTGTATTCAAAACCTACAAAATCAAATATCATTTATAAAATTTACATCATAAATTTTAATCACCATTAACAGTAATGGAGACCAAGAATATTTCTAAATATGCATAAAGCTTAAAGAAGTCTCTACGCTAAACCATGATTGTGACTGTATACTATTTGTGTGCAAAGATTTAATATGATGTAGAACGAAAATAAAATATTAAACCATCTTTTAACAAAACCTTCCATATTATACAATTAAACCATCCTTTTACCTCTCAATAATCTTTCTTACAAAGAGAGCTTGAAAAATTATGAGGACAAGAATACTTCAACAACTGCTAAAGACTTAATTTCATATGATCTCTGCAAAATTTAATATAGTTAAAAATAGCCCAAAAAGGGAAGGAAAGGAAAAAAGAAGTGAATCTATTTTGTACATGTCTAATGACTGATTGAGAAGACAATTTCCCTTCTATCAATTTACCTAAAGACCATGAATTTTCCCTTTCCATTGACTATTTCATGAGGATAACCTATATGTATGCAATCATGAAAAAATAAGTCGAATGTACATCCAAATAAAATTAATTTCATAATACTAACATATTTATATTACTTAATTTTTCATAAAAGGCACTGGGCTTCTTTCTTCACTGAAGCATTGGTCAAATCCCGGACGCCAACATTTCACCAAAGTTGCCACAACGCTTAAGTTTTAGTAGCTGGGCACTGTGGCGCCAATGTTTCCGTATCTGGGCATTGCAATGCTCTAACGATGGCACTTCAACGCCCAATATTGCAGTCGTGCATGCTGGGTTGCTGAAACTTGGGTGCCGCAGCAACCCTTGCTGTGATGTTCGCTCACATAAACCCTTGATTTCCAATCCTTTCAAAAAGTATAGTAAAATTATTACCACCAATGTGTATGGTGACAATATTTTAGGAGCCCTCTCTTTCTTCTTGATTCAGAGCAGTAATGAATGTTGGGTTTTCAATATTTAGAAATATGTATATGCATTATTTTTATAAAACTATAGACATGCATACATACATTTTCAAAAGAAAGAATAAGACTCTTACCTTTATAAAATAGTAATTCGAAATGGATCGACCCTATATCAGAATGATTTTTCTCTAATCTTCTTCTACTTGAATTCGTTTGTTGGGGTCTGCTTTGTTTTGATTGAATTAGGGTTTGAAATAAGAAAAAGAGGTTTTATAATATATCTATTGTATCAAGGTTAATTAAGTCATTTAACTAAATAATTTTTATTTTTTACTTTATAATTAAATTTTAAAGAAGATGGTTTCATGTAAGAATCATGGTAGAACTGATTCTGTATTTTATGTTGGTTCAAAGGCCATTATTAAATTATATTAATATCAACGATGAAAAAGTAGGTACTTAATGACAAGTAGGAATCATGGGTACGGGACTATAGAAAACCCGAAATACCCATCCTCTCTTCTCTATATCTGTCTCTCTATCTATCCCTCCCACCTCCCTCCCTTTATATTGTTCCCTTCCCTAACTATCAGCACTGATTTTGTATCCTTTTTTTCTCCCTAGCACCATCCATCCTCCCTACCTTCGGCGTCTCTTTCTTCCAATAACATTGCCTTCATTTTCTGGTTCCCATTATGTTCTCTTTCCCCCTTCTTTACCCACCCATTAGTTTCTTTTCCTTTGTTTCAGTACTTATCTCTGTTCTCTCCACACCTCTTTCCCCACTACTACTATCCTTCTTGATGATGCATGGGTCCCTCGCCACGTGGCGGCCTCCCCCCGAGGTATTGTCCCGCCTACGCTTGGTTGACCATTCGCTACGGGGCGTCCGGGCCGAGCAGGGGGTTTTGTCCTTTTCTTATGAAAAGGTGCCTCATGAGGGAGGGGAGGGCAAGCCGCTTATAAGCTGGTGAAGACCCTCTTCTCCATCCGATGTGGGATAGACTCCACACATATCACTTCTACTGCCCTTTCTTCCTCTCTCTCTCACTCTCTCCCCTCTTTACTCTTGGGTCCTATTGCTCTTTAAGCTTCTATTGTTCATCCCATTATCTCTTTTAACCCATTGGCCACTCTTCAGTTTAAAAATTTCCTATTAACACCCTTAAAATGAGACAAAAATCATGACCAAAAAAGAAAACAAGATTCAGAAAAAGAAAACAGAAAAGAAAAGTAAAATGAGAAGAAAATAAACAAAAAAATGTTAAAAACTTAAATTATTAACATGTAAAATTAAGTCTAATTATTTTTTAAAAGTATCTTTCTTTTTAATATTTTAATCCCACACAACTAGAAAATTGTATTTTAACTATTTTTATTTTTTTTTCAATAAATACAATAATGGTGGTCAATCTAACAGATATTTGGTAAGGCCAAAAGAGAAAACACCACCAACGGCTAAATTTTTGGCCTAAAATGACTCTTTTTACATTCAATTCTTATAATTTTTAAACAGTTGAATATCCCCCCTATATATCTAATTACATTTACAACCATTTAAGTTTTAAACCTTTCCAATGCAGTTTAGTCATTAAAATATAAGGACAGTTGGATCATGAATTAAATAGGAATTAAGTTTACTAAATCTATTTGATGGTGACATTATTTTCACTCCAAAACTTTAGGAAAAGTTTGGTAAATGTAGTAAACTTTGAGGGGAGGTTTCTATAATTATAAAAGATGGAGGGAAGGAGTTGGTAATTTATCCATTTCATTGGGAAGGTAAATATGATAAACCCAACTTTAGAATATTAGTATTGTACATATGTGGAACTTGTGGATGGACTTCATATTTTTCACAGTTGCAGCACCCAAGAAGACAACAATTTGAAAGATTTTCTTGTTAACACATGTTCTAGGATTTTCTCTGGTCATTTTAACCTAAGAGATGATTGCTAATTTATTACTATGTAATGCTGTTTCATTCGCATATCTAGGAGTAGTTTCAAAATCTTCTGCTTTAGAATTTTTCGATAACAACACAATCCCCCTGTCAGTGACTGAGAGGGAAAGATGGGCTCATCGTAAGAGTAGCACAAACCTCTCTTGTTTTTCATTTATTTTCTTTCTCCCTTCACTGTGCTAGTCTACTGGAACAATTCACTGTGCATTGTGTAAGGATTTCATATGTTGTAAACTGATACTGCCCGTTTTATTCTGAAGTTGGGTAATTCTAAGTGGGGTAGCCTGCATCTCTATTTGTTTCACCACTTGAAGCTATAGTATTATATTAAATTGCCATATTCACAGTTCAGATAACCATTGTACTTCTTAATTGAGTTGTGTGCTTTTTCTTATATTATTGCAGGTATATACTGACGCTTCATCTGGAAGCAAATTTTACTCAAGGGCAGCTGTGACTCGATGTTTGAATACCGTAGATCATGCTAGTGCGATCACTGTACAAAATAAAGTATGAACCGGGTCTCTTTATAATTTTTTGCACCATGAACTGTTTTAGTCCTGTTTTTCTTCTCCTGGTCAAATTATTATGCATTTAGTAAAGAATGTGAATTTGAAAACTTGTTTTGCACAGCAGGCTCAATATTGAACTTGATGCCTAATCTTACTAAGAAGAATTGAACAATTACTTAGGTGAAGTAACTCAATCTTTTTAAGGTTAATATTTGTGTGCAAGCATTGAGAAAAACTTGGTGGATAGGGCCTGTATGGTCATATTTTTTTGGGTCTTGCCCATAATGAAAATAATTCATGTTTTCTACGTTAAGTTGTAAAGTTTCAATTTGATTATTCTTGTGGTGTACCAGTGGGTGAACCATCTGTATCATTATCCATTTTTGTGCCTTCTTCTGCTCCTTGTTTGCTTTAAGTTATAGCTTATTTGTTTATTTTTACTTGACATAAGATATAGAAGATGGATGATTCATTAGTCTAAGTCTTATACTTTTGTTTGATATAAGGAGACTTTCGAGGGATGCTTCACTAGTTAAATTTTGGTTCATTATTCCTTCTGATAATTTTGGTCATAGTTTTAATTCTTAGAGATCTCATGTTCTTTTCATTTTCTTTTTTTTTTCTCTTTCTTTTTGGATGCTTATCTTTTCAGCTTGACAATGTGGATGAATCCCTTCCAGACACGTCCCCACAATGCATATCCATGTCAAATACAGGTCACATTCCTGAAAAGAGAAGGGAGAACAACTCTTCCAAGACGGTTTGTGCTTGATGAGCTAATTACTAATGCTAGATCTATTAAACTCTGTTATACAATTTAGCTTCTGATGTTTTGAGGTTGTCTAGGTTGTTACTGAGAGTACTGCAGCTGATGACCCGCCTCCAGGCCGGATAAAAGAAATCGTGACAAGTAAATCTAGGAATAGGATTAGAAAGGATCCGGTTATTGATACTTTTATCTTTTGTTGGTTCTCCCCACAGAAAGAGCTCAAATGCTTATGACAATTTTCGCTTAGTTCATGGTGATTGCGATTAATGTATTTTCTTGCTTGCAGTTTCAACATGCTTTTCATCTGTAATTGGTTATTGTTTATATCTACTGGGTAATTTTAGTTTCAGATAAGTTTCCCAATGAGGCTATCTCATCCTAAAAGGTTTGCTTAATTTCTGTAGTGTTATATAGATCCAGTGAGTGGTCATGTATTTCATTGGCCAAATTATGAAAATACAGTAAAAAGAAAAAAAAATTTCAAAACTACCGCAGTTTGGAATGGATTACAAAACCATGGTAAGACGTGGGTTTGACCCACGCCTTAAATAAAGTTACAGTATAAGAGGCATGGCACAAAGCTTTCAAAAATTAGATGGCTCTAGGCTACTCCTCTTGCAAATTTCTGGAAATTTTTTTTTTTTTATTTAAGAGGCGTGGCTTTATACCACGCTTCTTGTACTGTAACTTTACATAAATCCGGGCCTTACCATAGGTTTGCAATCTCCCTCAAACCACGGTAGTTTGAAATTTTTTTTCTTTTAGCT
Source organism: Jacaranda copaia (assembly GCA_014898725.1). Taxonomy (NCBI): domain Eukaryota; kingdom Viridiplantae; phylum Streptophyta; class Magnoliopsida; order Lamiales; family Bignoniaceae; genus Jacaranda; species Jacaranda copaia. The sequence continues at coordinate 408,877 of JACGDI010001495.1, read as the reverse complement.
GTATTTTTATAAATTAGTCTATTTCATTCTAAATTAGATGCTTTGTGGTATCTGAAGACCAATGAAGTTAGAAGCTGTGCTTGCAGACCAATGATGTTAAAAGGGAGTTGCATGATCTCAAATTGACTAAGAATGAAATCCTTCTGAGAGCAGATTGCTTGGTCACTCTCATCTTTCATACTATTTTAGCTTGGTTCATTTTGTTCTGATATATTTCTTCCATTGCGTGATATTTAATTTGCATTTGAATACCCTGATAGAGTGAGCAAAGGCTTGATCTCTTGGAAAATTAGTTACTCTTTAAGTTGATGTACTGGAGAATTTGTTTTCTATTAAGCAAAAAGCAGGTGGAACTAAAAATATGAGAAAACCATGACCGTCCTAAAACATATCAGATAAATACCAGTATGTTGCCTGGAATAATTGACAGTCTTTTCCAAGTGTCAGAAAAACTCAAGCTAGTCTATTTATTTAAAAGTTAATACATATGAAAAACTTTTAAATTTATTTGTCATGCGATTCAATACTAACCTGGAAGGATATTATGCACATGCACATAGAACATCCTGTAAACTGTCATATGAAGATAGCTAGACAACTCTCATTAAAGTGCACAAGTATTTCTCTGCAAAAACAACAGGCGACATGGCATCGAGTTGCATATTCCAGAATAATCAGTAATGCAATGACTTGATGTATCATCTATCGTCAATCCTTCTATCTGTCTGAAAGTATTGCGATGCCAATATATCATGATGTGTTGCTTTTAACTATTTCTAGCATGAGAACACTTGCGAGCTGAATAATTAGATGGGGACCACTTGGTCTGATGAATCAGTAATATGGAAAAGAAAATTTTGTTTCCAAAAGTTTTATGCGCAATGAATTTCTTAATTATATGCGTGGAATTGGATTGAAAGATGGAGTAAAATTAGAATGTATCAATGATATGATTAACTGCTAAAGCAGAAAGAAATTTGTTGAAGATAAAAAGTGAATGTATGATCTGAAGTGCGTGGCGGTTGGTGTGAGAAGCGTTGATTTCGTACTGATACTGATGATGCAAACTTGTAGGAATCTTTCATGGAGAGTTTTGTGGCGAAAATTAATTATAGTGCTCGCATTCTTATGTTTATTTTTTGACTTTTTATTGGGTGGAGGGCATAGGGTTTTACACAAAATTTATTCATGTCTTTCTTGTATACCTGATTTTCTGATTCACAAGGAGAAAAATCTTTTGAACCCAATGGACATTAAATAAAAAATTGGATCAAACGTTAATAAAAAATGCAAGATAAATCTTGAAATGCATTTTAGGACTTGGCCCAAACCTATGACAAGGAGGTAGAGTGCTAACTGATTTGAAGAAGCTACAAGACTTTCTTTTCTTTCTTAATTTTGCTTATACTAGTCACCTCAATTAATAGGTCGAAAATTAAAAAATGTGAGTAATTAATGGAGGAAATTGCTCTATCCAAATAGTAACAAATGAAATCCCAAATATGATGCACAATCTTCAAAACAAATCTCCGCGATTAGAATTATTTGACTCCCTTCCTCTAGTTAAGCATATCTATAAATTATACTCAACATGTTACACAAAATAAATACAAAGAAGTTGACCTTAATGTATATTAAAATTTATGTTAATTCTAAATGTGTATATATACAGATGGAATGATTGGTATATGTATATATATGCATTGGGGAATAATATTTTAGGATGAATAGTAAGGAATATTTTTGGGGATAATTTAATGTGTTTTGGGAAGCGGGGTTAGGGACTGTGATGTTTTGTTTGTTTAAATTTTGATAGTTGGAAAATATCTTAAGAAAATGCTAACAAACAAAGCTTTATGCCACCTCTTAAGTTCTAAGTAGTAGATAGAGTAGATATAGAGATCAAAACAAAAATTTATGGAGTTGTGATAGAATTAGATGGGGAACATGGTGAACTTTTATGTGGTCATGAATATTGTGAGATATTATGTGGTTGTGATATATATAGACAAAGATCACAATGAGATTTTATCTTGCAGTTGAAATCAAATATTGATTGGTTCGAGATTTTATGTGGTTGCGACAGAGTTAGACAAATATTATGATGAGATTTTACATGCTTTTGATGGAATCCATTAGACATGACATCATAGTTGTAACATTGTCAAATTAAAGTCATTAAGATATTTTATTAAGTTGTGATAGGATTAGATAGAAATCATAATGCACTTGTAACAAAATTAGATAGCTAGAATTTTTTGAAAAAAATTAAAATGATCGAAAATTAAGGGGACATAGCTAATTGAAGGCTTAGTCAAGCCTACACTAGACCAATTCAAGGAAACAATGAAATAAACTTGCCAGAAGGCCTTCTTTTTATTATAAAGATCCAAATGAAAGATGCCCAAAGAAAGTTGGGAAAAACAAGAAGGCAAAAGGTGGAAATTGAGAAGAAGAAAAAATGAAGGGCGTGGGCTATTATAGGGTGGGAAAAAGAGGTCCTACGGCAGCAGCATGGAGGGTGGTGTTAGAGGGAAAGGGGTTAGAGTTTTCGGGCATGCTTATGATTATCGTTTTTTGGGTGACCTATTATGATATCATGTAAAATTTTGGATACGTTGGAAAAGGATTATGAGAAAAGGAATTTTAGATATGTCGAAAAAGGTGAAGTGAGAAGAATAAACACAAGGGAATTATGTGGTTCAGCTAGTTGGCTTCCAACCATGGACAAGTTTCCAAAGGTGCTGTAAGACTTCCATTTCTCTCTTAGTTTTGTATTCATGTAATTGATATCTCAAGCCAATGATGGGGTATGTTTGATACCTATTGGGCAGGCCATGAAGTACTTGGGAGCATGATCACTGCAGGAACAATACCTATTCTGGAGGATGCCTTAGAATCATTTCAATGGCTTGTTCGAGAACTATGATCTTTAGCTTAAAATGGTCGCTTCTCTTTATAGGTGGACAATTATAAGACGAAGTACACAAACGAGTTTGAAGACTTTCATTTCTCTGTTAATTTTGATTACAACAGCCACCTATATTTATCAGCGGACAATTACAACATGTGATAGTAATTAATGGAGGAAATCACTCAAATCGAATAATAATAAATCAAAATTGCAAATATAATCCTAGGAACGACGCACAATCTTCAAATCAATCATTGTGATTGCATCTTGATCTTTAAAATCTTAAAATGTTGATATCATCAAACTTCAAGTTTGAGGATGTCTAGGCACAGCTAAAGGTCAATAATCCCAATCTTTTCATTTTGTTTTGATGGTAAAATGATATCCAGTAAACATCTGAATGGTTCAATGTATCGGAGTTACTTTGGATAGCCATTAGAACCCTATATGTTTCTCACGTTTACAAGATAAGTACCCTCCTCCAAGTGTCAAATAACTAAAATGGGCATGCATTTAGGCAGTCAAGATATTTAGATTACTTGTTCCTTCGTTGCGGCATTCTAGTGTAGGTGTTTGACTAATTTCTAGCAAATTTGGAGCACATGTACTTCAAACCCTGACGAGAGGGAGCTTCACCTGCCTTGTTTACGAAATCAACACCAGCAAACCCCCCCCGCCCCCTCTCCCTCTCTCTCTATCTATCTATGTGCGTGTGTGTGTGTTGTGTTGTATGTGTGCGCATCCACATCCTCATGCGAACTAATGTGTTGTCTGTCTACCTGCACCAAAATGTGAATGTGTTCATTGTATATTCTTAATTTTTCATCTCTTCTGGAAATTGGTGACGTGATTTGTTAATTATAACTGAAAACATCCAATCACCAAAGGATGTTGAACAAATGAAATGAAGTCACTGAATGAAAATCCTGCTGTTTTGCCTGCGTTGCTTTATGCTATCACAAGGTTGTTAAATGAATCAGGCAAATTGTTATCCTGGCCTTGCTGTATGCAAATGTCACCTTCTGCGGTTTAATCCTAAAGCTTCAACCTTGTTTTTGGATTTTCCACCAAGTAAAGACTAATTTATGATGTTCCCATTTGCATCAGAGAATATGTTGGATACAACCAATATATGTGCGTTAAGTTTAAACTAAAATCCAAGCTGTTATGTGCTTTTTCCAAATTTTCAATTGGCTTATGTTAGTTCTCTGAATTGTCTGTTTTCTGTTCATAGTCTTCAAGTCCAGCCAACGAGAAGTTATCTGAGCACAAGGGACAGTTTCTTCGTGGTGGAGAATTAAATGGCTATACGGATAATTTAATTTAAACTAGCTGTCTTAGGACAAAGTCTTGAGGGATTCTTGTTAGCCCTCAAACAAACTTGTGCAGCTCTGACAGTTGACTTGTGTGCTGCAGGGGGAGATAGTTCTGGTACAAAAAATCTAGCAGAATCAAAGGCCAAGATCTTGAAAGAAACACAAGAGAACAATAAGTTGATAGTGCCAAAGTTACTTCTATTGGAGCTAACCTTCTTGAAGAGAAAAATTCATATGAAACTTCCAATAAGAATGCTGAAACGGAAAATAACATTAAACCAGCAAATGAAGTCTCCAAAGGGGACCCTAGAGTTATGGCGGCAGATGTAGCTATGGGCTCCCCTTAACTGATCCCTTGACCAAGCAGTAGCTTTCAGAAAGTGAGATGGGTAAACATGCTGATAAAATTTTGCACGGCTTAAGAAAATCCAAGAAAAGGAGGGAGTTAAGCTTGCCATCACCGATTTCTTGTAGGGTGGGAACCGGAGTTGCTGTCTAACTTGGATTTGAATGAGCATTCTCTAAGAGCTGCAGCAAGGGGATCCTCTGGCAGTGAAGTTGATAAATCTGCCAGTTCTTCCCTGGAGGCCTCAGCTAATATTCCTCTGCCATCCAATATTGATCCACCTAAAGACACTGTAGAGCATGCAATTATAGGCGAGCAAAATCTTCAAGTAATTGAACCGCTGGACAAAGTTGAAAACCCTCCTGCAAAGGACTCGACTATTCTAGAAGAGCAAACAGGTGGGACAGCCAGTGAGAAGCGACTAGATGACAGTAAAAGATCACAAGAGCCAGAGCTTTGCTATGACTTTGGGGACTCTTGGTCTATTCCATTAGAATTTGCGTTAAAGACTCTTGGGGAAGAAATACCAATTGAGGATACTTTGGCATCTCCAGGTTGCTTCGACAGGCAGCTTAACACTCCTTATGATCAGGCAGATGGATGCTTAAGACCATTGCAATTTGACAAACGCATCATTTTTTGAAATGAATTTGCCCCGCATTCTGAATATTCAAAGCGACACAATCCTGATGAATTTGTACTGGGATTGAAAATGACCAACAACTCCCAAGTAAGGACAAGAGTCCTCTACATTTGATAAGGGCATCTTAAATATATTATCCACCACGAGGAGGCTATAAATACCTTATTGCCAGCCACCCTTCATGTACGTCATATATACTATACGCTCTTACTTTGTTGTTCGATTACCTCTCTCGACCAGTACTAACTTAAGCGTTGGAGTGCCTTAACCAGGAGCACCTCGACTATTCTTACATTTGTTATTAGTTGTAGATCTCAACCCAAGACTGTTGGATCATTCGACTTCCCTAATCGAATTAGCTCAAATACTACCCTATTTACTAAATACGACTTTCAACCTCATCATTTTAGCGTCATTTATGGGAACATTTGAGATTGCAACTGAGAAAATGGTGAACATTAAAAAAACCACATTTGAGAGGGAGGATAATAGGAGGTCAGCATCTTCACCTCCCCTTCTACCTCAGCAAGGTTCACATGCCCCAGGCCCCAGCACCCCATAGGAGCAAGTTGTAACGCTGACCATGCCTTAACTAATACAACTTCTAAGTGAACAAATCTCTGCGTAGATTTTTGCTCAATTTTTTGCAGCATTGAATAGGCATACGATCGTGCTAACCCTACCTAGCAATGCAACTTTGCTACCACCTCTACTGGAGAAGAGGTCCCCTCGAGATAATTATGATCGCCAAGAGTCCAAGCGACCACTAGCCAGACGAGAAGCAAGCCCTAGGTGCTCCTAGGGAGAGAGGGGCAAACTTGAGCTAAGGGAAGAAATTGCTGATTCCGTAGTACATCATGTTCTATCTAATTGAGCCTCGCAGTGCAATAGGGTTGAACGTTCCATATATGACTAGTGTGAAGAAATAGATAAATAAATAGATCATGTGGCCCGGCTTATTCGAGCCCCGAAGCACGATAGGGCCGAGCACGCGAGGCCTCATTTTGATTAAGATATTACCCAAGTTGATTGGGAGGAGTGGGAAGAAATTTTCCACCAAGTGTAATAACTAAATAGACGCCTCGATGAGATCTCAAGGAGAAACACTGAAAAGGTGCCCAACCTAGAGGACCCCCAAAGGTCTTATCGAGAGAGAGGCCCCTTTTTTATCCAGGAGATTATCAACGAGTGTATTGCCATCAACGCCAAGGTCTTGACCGAACTTTTGAGGTATGATGTCTCAACAAATCCCAACAAGCACTTAATGTAGTTTGAACATATGACGCAACTGCACGGACATAACAAGTACATCCACATGAAGATGTTGGCGACCACATTCTAAGGCATAGCATTCGATTAGTTTGTTAAGCTGGAGCCCTCATCGATATACTCCTACAATTAGCTTTGTGATAAATTCCTGCACTAGTTCGCCAGTCGGTGAAAGGCAAAACTTCCCCATACTCATCTCTATATTGTCAAATAGAATAAGGGAGAGTCCCTTCATGTCTTTTTTATGAGGTTCAACATGGAGGTCTTAAAGATCGACAACCCCAGGATAGAGTTTTTAGTCGATGTACTGTTCTTAAAAGAATGCGCCAATACTTTGGTGCAAGAGTGCTCGTGGTCAATGGAGGAATTACTCGACTTGGTGGAGATATATGATCTAAGAGGAGATGAATAGGTTGAAGTTCAGAAACTCTAAGGTCGATAAAAAGAAAAATAAGGATAGAGATGACTAAAAACACAGAGGTTGATGACTAGAAACACAGAGAGAGAGGTCAATCTCCAATAAAGCGCTTCCACGACTATACTCTACTGAATATCCCGAAGAGAGAGGTCCTATTTGTAATCTAGTATAATAGTCTTCTCAAAAAACCAAGGAGGCTGACGGAGACTAAAGAAATGAAAAAATCAAAGAAATATTGCCACTTTCATAAACAAAAGGGGCATGACAGATATGAATGCTTCAATCTTCAGGACAAAATTGAGAGGCTCATCAGACAGGGCTATCTCAAAAATATGTGGCTATTGACACACAAATTGAAGGGGGCAAAATCGACTAGGCTTCCCATAGAGAAAGGTTGGTTAGCTTGAGAAGAGAGGATAAAGGAAAGAAACTAGCTTAAGAAGACTGCCCAAGAAATTCGAGGAGTAATTGACATGATTACGGGAGGTCCTATTGAGGGGCACTCAAAAATTAGCAGGGAGGCAAACTCAGAGGAGGCTAGAGTTGACCAAAGCCTAATTGGTTGAAACAACGTTCCATTTATCGACAACTGCAGAGCCGATCTCTTTCACTAACAATGACCTGGTCCACCTCAAAGGGAAAAATATCGACCATAAAATTGATTGTTCTATGGTAGTCTCCTTTGAGATTGCTAACTTTGAAGTTAGAAAGGTTTTGGTCAATAATGACAATTCAAGCAATATCATCTTCTTATCCACGCTAAAAAGGATAAACTTAAGACAACTGAAATGTGAACCTGTGCGTATCCCTCTGGTTAGGTTTAGGGGGTCAAAAATTATTCCAGAAGGGTCCATCAACCTCTTGATGTCGTTTAGAGAGGTGCCCCGAAGAAAGACAATAATGATAAATTATTTGGTGGTCGACACCCCATTCGCTTATAATATTATAATTGGCCGACCAGCTCTTAATAATTTTCATGCCATTGTGTCAACCTATCATATAAAGATCAAATTCTTGACCTCGGTCAACATAGGTGAACTATTGTGTAACATCAAGGAAGCTTGGTGATGTTACAACATTTTGATCGAGTTAAACGAGTAGAAGATTGAACCGCAATTGAAGACCTTGGGGGATGCCCCTATAGTGGAACCTGAGGAGAGTCAAGCCAATAAGAAGAGAAAGTTGAAAAATACTCGAGTGGATCCCATAAAGGTATTTAAAACAGTCGAGTTGAACAAGAAAACCCTAACAAGACTACTTGAATTGAAATAGATATGGGCCCTCACTTGGAGTGCCTTATGGTCAATTTTTTGAGGAGAAATATCAATATCTTTACCTAAAAGGCATCTAACATCTAGGGAATTGATCCTAATTCGATTGTGCACTATTTTAATATCGACTCCTCATGCAAGCCGATCAAGCAGAAGATGAGGATATTTAATGCTGAGAGGACCCAGATCATCGAAGAGGAAGTCAGGAAACTCTTAGATGTGGGTTATATAGTAGAAATTTAATATCCATCCTGGCTTTGTAATATTGTACTCATTCCAAAGAATGAGGGATAATAACGCACGTGTAATGATTTCACAGATTTGAATAAAGCTTGCCCTAAGGATCCTTACCCCCTATTTTGAATAGATTTATTAGTAGATTCCACCGCTAGTTGTGAATTATTAAGTATGATGGATGCATTCCAAGGGTATCATAAGATATTCATGGCCCTCAAAGATAGGGATAAAACTTCTTTTATTGTTCCGATGGAGTTTATTAGTTTTTGATCATGTTCTTTAGACTAAAAATGCTGGAGGGACCTACTAGAGATTGGTCAACTTTATATTCAAGAACAAAATAGGCAAGTCTATGGAGGTGTATGTCAACGACATGATCGTAAAGACAGAAAAGGCCCAGGACTATTTGCTCGACCTTAATCACTCTTTTGTAATATTGAGAGTGTTTGGTTTAAAGTTGAATCTAAACAAGTGTACATTCGAGTTTGAGAAGGTAAGTTTCTAGGTTATATGGTCAATTAATGGGGCATTGAGGCTAATCCACAAAAGATTCAGACCATTTTGGATATTGCCTTACCTCGAACAATTAGAGATATGTAGTGGTTGGTAGGAAGGATTATTGCCCTTAGGAGATTCATCTCTCGATTGGCTGACATGAACCTACCTTTCTTCAAAATTCTCAAAAATGCCAAGAAATTGGGTTTCTAGTGGAATGAACAATTTGATTGGGCTCTAATCGAATTAGAATAGTATTTATTCTTGCCCCTTATGCTTGTAAAATCCAAACTCAGAGAGGTACTTCACATATACTTAGCTGTCTCAAAAATGTCAATCAGCTTGATCCTAGTCTCAACTACGAATGAAAGCTATTGACTAATTTACTATTGTAGTAAGTCACTTAAAGGATTAGAGCATAACTACTTAGAGATTGAGAAATTCACCTTGGAGCTGGTTACCACGGCTTGAAAGTTATGTCCATATTTCTAGTCTTATGCCATGATAGTGCTGACCAACTAGCCATTGAAGTAGGTGCTATCGAAGCTAGACACATCTGGAAGGTTAACAAAATAGGCCATTGAATTGAGATAATTTGATATCACCTTCCAGCTTAGAACAACTGTCAAAGCGTAGGTCTTGGTAGACTTCATCACCAAACGAGTCGACCTGCTTGAAAAAAATAGCGCAGCCCCTCTCGCTTGGACTTTGCATGTTGAAGGATCATGGACCACAACAGAAGGAGGAGCGGGAGTAGCTCTCCATTCCTCGATAATGGAGAAGTATGATTCAGCAATCAAACTCGAATACATAGTTACTAATAATGAGGTAGAATATGAGGCCTTCCTCGCTAGAATGAGGATGGCACTCAGTTGAGGCATCAATCACCTGACTGCGATCACAGACTCCTAATTGGTAGTAGAATAGATCAAGGGAAATTTTGAGGCCAAAGATTCAACAATAAGCTGGTACTTGGCGGAGTTTAGAAAATTATAACAATTGTTCAAAAAATTCACCCTCAGTTAGGTTCCTCGATCTGAGAATGAGCATTTGGATGCCCTGTCTGAGTTTGCTAGCTCGACTAGAGGCACAAGAGATAGGATGATAATTTTTTTGATCGTTGATAAGCTATCGATCGGCATACTTGAGTAGAAATTGATAGAGAGCGTCGAGGAGATAGTTCCTTCATGGCAAGATCCGATAAAACTTTACTTGAGTCATGACACAGTCCCAAAAGACAAAAATGAGACTTGTCGCCTTCGAGAACAAGCTGCCAAATTTACGCTCGATAGGTATAGCTAATTGTATGAGAGGTCAATCTCTGGACCGTCTTTAAGGTGTTTGGATCCAGACCAAGCTCATGAAGTAGTACAGGATATACTTGCAGGTATATGTGGAGACCATTCCAAGGGAAGATCCATTGCGCATAAAATCATTAGGTATGGATACTTTTGGTTGACATTACTAAAAGACGTTGTTGATTTTGCTTGAGAATGTCCATCATGCCAAGTTCATTCAAACCTCCTATATCAATCCACTGTGCCTATGGTCAACGTTCAAATTTTTTGGCCATTCAATTAATGGGGGATCAACATTTTGGGCTCACTGCTAAAATCAATGAATCAATGAAAGTTCATAATTATAGTGGTCAAGTATTTTATCAAGTGGGTCGAGGCAAAAGCTGTTCCAAAGATAATCGATGTGGCCATCAAGAATTTCATCTGGAAAAACATCATTTGTCATTTTAGCCTTCATAAGATCCTCATTTGGGATAATGGGACCCAGTTTTAGAGCAGAAGTACCAAATATTGATGTGAGGCCTTGGGAATCACCAAATATTTTACTTTAGTAGGTAACCTCCAGTTGAACGGCCAAACAGAGGTGACAAACAGGACAATTCTTGACCATTTAAAAGCCAAGATATAAGATATGGGGTCGAGTTAGGCAGACGACCTCCTAGGAGTGTTATGGGCATATGGGTTAATCCCTCGCATATCCACAGGTCACAACCTTTATAGTTTGGTCTATGGGTTCAAGGAAATCATCCCCTCAGAACTTATACAGCATACAGTTTGAGTGATTCACTTCTACCTACTCAGGAACATATCAGAAAGGAAGCTCGACCTCAAGATTATTGATGAGCAAAAGTAAGAAGCTTACAACACCATGCAGTGCCACAAATCAAAGATGGCAGATAACTAAAATAAAATGGTTAGGTTGTGCTGCTTTAAGGTAGGAGACCTCATTTTCAAAAAGGTGGAAATGTCCAAGAACATTAGTAAACTCGACCCAAAATGGGAGGGACCTACAGTAATGAAGGTATCAACGCATAATGCTTACTAACTTGCTAATATTGATGGGGATGAGCTCGTTTGCCCATGGAATGCCATCAACTTGAAGAAATTCTATATATAAAAGCACATTGTATTCATCCTTATATTTTGTGATATAAATAAAGTTCCAACAATATTGTTACCATTTGTTTGTATTGTCACAACTGCATCTGCTGTGTATCACTCCAAGTTTTAAGTCAACCCTGTAGTCGACCTAAAAATAGTTTTACACTACTAAATCAATTTTCAAGTTGATCTCGTAATCAACCCAAAAGAAGCTTCAGTTGCCAGTTCAAGGCTCTAAACCTAAGTTCTAAGTCGATCCCATAGTCAATTCACAATCAGCTACATGTTGCCAACTTAAGGCTTTTTTGCCCATACTATGCAATCGATCCCATAGTCAATCAATAAGCCAGTACAATGCTGTAGAGTTAAGATACCTCGAACTCGAGTAATGAAAATTGACTATAAAGTTGAGAAAAACATATTGTTGAATGTGCTTTGATAAAACCATGCACAACTCTCAATAGTAATCTAAATCAATGATGAAGTTGTTTAGTTTTCTTGTTAACTAACATGGTTCTCAACTTATCAACCATACAATCACGACGATGCAGTTGCATTTGACAAGAAAGTTATGAAATTGATTTCGTTTGACAAGAAAGATATCAAAATAATATTTCATTCATAGAAATGTTCATTACAATAAGATAACCTTCAAAAATAAAAAAAAACAACAAAAATAAAACAACAACAATGACAAAAGAGAGTTGGAAGATCAAGTCTAGCTTGACCCAAACCATTGGATCGATTAGCTTGGGCATCTTCTTATGAGTTTTGGTTAGGCTCCAGCATCACTAATGCAACTAGTAGAATGGCTTGAGTTGGCTATGAGGGCCTTGTGATGTTGCCTATGAAATTAATTGAGTGCAGCATGTATTGCACAACATCAACTTGCCCATCCCTTATTTGGAAGACAAGGTCCTTAGCAAAGGTGAACTTGCTTGCCAGTTTAGCTAGCTTGGCCTTGACCTCAGCTTGTTTCTGCTGGACTTCGATCATGGGCTCGACGGGAGCATTTGTCATAGCATCTCTCTCTCTACCCCCATCGACCACGACCTATTTGAATTCTAGGTAAGGCTGTAGCTTCTTGTCTTGGGCAAGGCTTATTCTATGTTTATCTTCTGCTTGAAAAGTATAGCCCAGGTACTTAAGCTGCTTTATCGCCTTCTCAAATATGCCGTGGTCATCATCGACGAACAGAACTATGCTTGCATCTTGAAAGGCTAAACTTAGCATGATTTGTTCCACCACCTCTCGCCAGATCATGGGGAGTTATCGAGAGAATGACGCTCGAGCCTCCTCGAGTGCAATAGTGTGGCTGGCCGATTGACCAAAGAGGTAGCTCAACTGCATATTTAAGTAAGCTTTCTTTAGCATGGAGTCCATTCGACTCCTTTCCTCCATAGCCTTAACCAACTACTAGTCTTTTGCATTGAGCTACTCCTGAAGATTGGCCATTTCCTTTGTTAGTTGGTGGACTTGGAATTAGGAAGACTGAACCTTAAGGGTCTCTAATTCCTCTCCCTCCCATAACTCCTCATGGTTTGCTAGGGTTAACTGCAACTGATGATAAAAGGGGTACCCAAACTGGCTTACCTGAAACACAGATTATCAGTAAATAATATAACTGGTTGAAAGGAGAACTCGACGAGAAAACAATCAACCTCACACTTATCATATTGCAATGGTAGGTCGGAGCCCTAAGCGTGCCAACCTGGCTAAGGTCCACAAATCTCCACTGGTCGACAAAAAAGAGCCTAGCTACCATATATTTGATTGCATTGGAGCCCATCATCCCCGATTGTATAATAGAGCTGGAATTAGTCACCTACATGGTGGGGTCAGGTCTAAATTAGGGTTATGACAGCTTGAGAATTTGGAAAAAAATGCCATCGCCATGCTTGCCGAACAAGTCTAACCAGTGACCGCTTTCTGCTTGCCCTTATCATCTACTATCCTTTTGGCTGTCGAGCCTCCCTACTCGATTATCTATCTTTTGCCATAACTCATAGAGCTACTTCGAACACCCTTTGATGATTGAGCAGGTTAGGGTGTCTATTTGATTTGGGGTATAACTGGGGCAGTGGTCGAGGGAGAGGGGGAAGGGCCGGCTTCATTGCAGGTGCATCTCGTTAAATAGTCACTTGACAATGTTCGTAATTCCTATGGGCTTTAGCCAAAGCCTCTCATCGACCATGGGTCATAACGTTTTCTCAATCCTCCAACAAAAGATAAAATAAAAATGATGAAAATCAAGCAGAAAGACAAAAATCTATAATTATCACAGTTGACAAAGATCTCTACCTAGTTGGTCACCCGTGGGCAAGTCGAGCTCAGTCAGTGACAGGCCAGCTAGCCCTAGACATCTCTCTTCAGTTAGAATCGAGGCCTCAATCTACCTAAACTCGATCAAGTTTCGAATAAAAGTGTTGGGCGAGCAGGCATTTAGTTTCTCAATATTTCAACGTGCCTCCTCCACCACCCTCTAGGAATATTAAACTCACCAGGCCCTTGAACATACAAAAAATATTTTTTCTACTCCTAGCCATATGATAAAGAGGGGATTACCAGGATTTTTTGATGCGGATGCACCGTCAGATAATAGAACCCAGACTCTTCAGTGCTGCCTGACTTTCGAGACTTGGGCAGATGGAATACATTGGAAAAATTGGCAAAAGTGGCTGGCTGGCCAAATAAATGCATCAGCAGAACAAAATTGTATATGGTGGCGAAGCAGTTGGGTAGAAGTTCTGTTATACAGACCTCAAGGCCCCCAAGGAGGTAGACTATTATTGGTGCAAAAGAAAACTTAAGGCCACACCTAAATCCTTCTTCAAACATCGTTATGCATCATACCCTGGGGGCTAGTTACCAAGAGTTCATATTCATCTGGAATATGATACATCTCCCTAATTTGAACTAGGTCAGCGGGGAAAATTTTGGAGACTATTTCACTGTAATGGTTTGGGGTAAACAATCGACCATGCGACACTAGCACTTCACTTAAGCTAGCATTGCCCTCGGAAGTAGCCCTCTTAGCACTCGAGTGGCTAAAGGTTGAGCTATTACTCAATAAATTATCAGAGGCACTCTCAGATGCATTCTTAGACTCACTTTCACCCCCAATCTCCCCCTAAAACTGTACACTCAGGGACCTAGTGTCCTCACTATCTAATGCATTTGACATCTTTGCAAAGCAAAATGAAGGAAAATAGAAGCTTGGAGAAGAACTTATAGTTGATCGCTTAAAACCTCTAAAATGTAGAAAAGGTAAGGGACTCTTAAAGCAAAAATTTGACCAGACCAAATTCAATAAAAGTGAAAAATGAATATTTCTACCTCGCCTATTATAGGATTTTGGATGCGGGAACCTAAGCGATAGTAATAATTGCACTACTGTCCCTTAGGGCTTTGTGATTAACTGACGCATTAAATGTGCAAAATTTTGGTCTAGTATTCAAAAACCTCGATCGAAAATTCAAAAATCTTAGTCAACAGTTCAAAAACCCTGGTCAAATTCGCATAACCGTCATTTAGTTATCTACTCCTTATTTATTTTCATCAACAAGCTCGATCAGGACCATGAGTGGGGGGGACATATGATATGGGATAGCCCAACAAGCTTAGCTTAACAAGTTATCGATTGTAGAGAAGGTTTCCAAACCCACTTAACATCCAAAGCCTAATGACACTTTAGGGCCCATTGGGCTGGGTTACTCCTCCACAATCGTTTGATCGAGTGAATAGTTCTCAATCGCACCCAATGGGAGGCTTCAAACTACTTTGTCTATTTAGCTATCCTTTTGGTCGATGATAGTTGACCAGAGTGCTCACTCCGGCGCTGACTCATATCTTTGCCGCATTTAATGCTATGATAGGCAATGTGCCTCCACATTAATGGTGTGTGCCACCCAGTATAGCCTCTGCCACCAACTCTACCACCAACCTTGTCGGGAAGGTGCACTCCTAGAGTACTATTTATCTTGAAAAGCAGAAGATGATGCCACATACAATAGTATTGGGATTGTAAATGACCAACAACTCCCAAGCAAAGACAAGAGCCCCTACACTTGATTGAAACATCTTACACATATCATCCATGAGGATAAGGCTATAAATACCCCATTGTTGGCCACTTTCCAAGTACACCATATACACTATACATTCTTACTCTACTGCTCGATTACCTCTATCACCCAATACTAACTTGAGCGTCGGAGTGCCTTAGTTGGGGGCATCTCAGCTAGTTTTATGTTTGCTATTAGTTACAGATCTCAGCCGAAGAAGAACATTACTATTGAATCATTCGATTTTCCTAGTTGAATTAGCCTAAATACTATGCTATTCACTAAATACGACTTTCAACCTCATCACTTATATTTTATAAAACCACGTACACTGCCTCCTCATCAATATTTGTTGCCCATTTAATATAATTTTAATATAAAAAGAACAATTTGCCCTTAATCATTTCACATATTTACAATTTAATTTAGAAAATTTTTTATTATCATATTTTATTATTTTTCTTTTTTTTTATTTTTTTATTTTCTTTTTAGTTTCAATTTTCTATTCTTCCATTATTTCATATATTTCTCAATGTGTTTAGAGACAGTATCTAACTCATAGTTGTTTAACATAGAGTCCCTTAGACTAGGCTTGTGTTAAAGGGTTTGGATTTCTGAACTGAATTTTCCAGGCGGGTTCCATGATTTAACAGTCTTTCATGTACCTCTAAAATTGCTCATGTTAGCCGTGGTAGGCATTGAAAGGCGTTGTTGGGGCATTGGTCTGGAAGCATGAGTTGGTTGTTAAATCGTTGGGTAATTGTTTCTTGCATTCTGATTATATGTCAAGTTCTGTGAATTCGTTCGAGATGCAAAAAGGGGGCATGATCTTATGAGGGAGGACAGGATCTCGTTCTTTTTCCCTTACTTTTTTATGAGAACGTTTTATATATTTTTTCTTTTTATAAGAATCTTCTTTTTTATTCTTATTTTTATTATCAATTGGTCTAGGAATTTCCATAAAGGGGGCAGGATCTTATGAGGGAGGACAGGATCTTGTTCTTTTTCCCTTACTTTTTTATGAGAAGTTTTATATATTTTTTCTTTTTGTAAGAATCTTCTTTTTTATTCTTATTTTTATTATCAATCGGTCTAGGAATTTTCATACCAAATTGACCATAAAATTGTCCTAATTGTTTTCTTTTAGTAATATTATTATGTTTAATTTGTTGATTTAACTTAATTTCATTACATAAGTTTAAACCTTCTTGTATGCAAGTTCCTATTAACTTACCATAGGTAAACTTATCATAATCAATATTAGCATTATTATGCCTAAGTGTTTTTCTAACTCTTTCGGCAAAAAGTGAAGGAAGACCATCAATAAATTTTGACTTTCAATGCGAGCTATTAGACTTAGGGAGTTCTAAGACTTTAGACAAAAATGTATCTTTATACCACCTAAATAAGGTGAGACTCTAACATTTTAAACCATTTAGTAAAGTTCTAATATGTTCAAAATTATTAGTCCATCTACCAGTAAAATGTTCTATTATGGTAACAATTAGAGTATAAACAACATTTTTAATATTATTACTTGTACCTTCTTGCTTAACAGTATTAAGAATTTCATCTTTATTAGCCTGGGTTAAATAATTATCCCACTAACCTTTAAGTTGACTAGTAAAACTAGCTACAATCATTTTAGCAACAACTTTATCACTATTACCATTTGCTTTACAAATTGTAGAGTACATTAACATTCTGTGCACCAAATTATAAATATGATGCTCAATAAAACCATCTAAGTTCCATTCATAAATGTTTTTACCAGAATATGAGTTATTAAGAATAAAATCTTGTTCCTCATGCAAAACATCTTGCGGTGAAGGACGGGGGTAATAATAAGTATTCATTGTTGGTCTATCAGCATATTTTTGAAGTTTATTAATCTCTTCATTAATAGCAGTTTGATAGGATTTCTCATCAACATCACTAAGAGTAGAAATTCTAAACTCAGAAAATTTTTTAGTTATTAACTTTTCAAACTCAGTCATATCTCTTAACCTAAAATTATCAATTTCAGGAGGGGATTGAATACTTGTCATAGCAATTGTTGTAGGTAAATCAGAGGAAGAAATAACAATTTTATTAATTCTTTCTTCTAAGTCATCTAAAAGTTTATTAGTCCTATGACTATTATTAATAATGGTTGAAAGTCTTTGATCTAACGAGACTAAACTTTCACCTAAAACATTTAAATATAAATTAGCATAATTTTGCTGTCTTATTAGAATATTAATTTCCCTAGAAGTAACAGGCATATGTTCCTTACCTAGGAAATTATTAAAAGCAGAAAAGAAAAGATTTTTATTTCCTTCTATTACAAATGTATCTTGAGGGGGAAAAACAGATTTTTATTTTTGTCCACTCTTGCCAATATAAGTTCTTTCTAAAACAGAAAGATATGGTTCAAAATAATTAATCATAAACCAAGGAACAAAAAGTATTAGTTGATCTTTTTCAGTAACAAATTTATAAAATTTATTTTGAAAATTAAGTTGTTGTTCTTTAGTAAAATTATTAAAAAATCAATCATGAAACATTTTCCAGCGGTCTTTAATAAATTCCACTTGTATTAATTTCCTATGACTAGATCCTGGACTAAAATCATATTTTGTACGAATCATTTAAAAACTTATTTTAAATACGAGTATTTCTCACAGAAAAATCCATATCAGATTCTGTTGGTTTAATAGTATCATCACTATTATTACCATCACTATTATTGTCTTGAATATTAAAACCATGTACAATATTAGATGAGTTAATTTTTAATCTATCAAACCTAGTATTAAGATTATTATTTTTCCTAATACTATAAGTTGGTTCATTAAGTTGTGAAGTAGAAGCCCTAAATGTATTTGGACTATCAACAGTATTATCTAAGGGATCTATATAAGAAAAAGAAGATCTAACAGATCTAGTTGATTTAATTAAATTATTATTAGATTTAAATTGTATTGAAATATCTCCATCTGGAGTTTGAATTATTTGACTAACCTCTGTTTGTATTACAGGTTAAGTTGGAACAGTTTTTTCAATTAACCATTTATTAGAAAATTTTACTTCATCCCATTTAATAGGTCTACGAGTTGTGATATGAGATTTACAAAATTAGTTTCAATTAAAATAGTTTCATTAACATTTTTATTAATTATTTTACACATTGGATTCAAAGTGTAAAGCGGTTTAAAATAAATTCTATAACAAATACAAATAGTTTTAGTATTAGGCATATAATTATAATCATGCAATTTGACATTCAAAGTAACAGTATGCAAAATATTAACATCAGAAAAAGACAATTGTAAATTTGGATAAACATCAAAATAGACTGGTCCATGTACCAGACTGGACTGTATAATACCCATCAAAGAATGCTTCCAATTTAAATTATGAGCATCCCGCAATATAGCAACAAAACTATCAGGCAAATTATCAAGAGTAAGTAGCTTAAAAGCAACTTGAATTAAACTAATATGTAGAAAATGATAATTAGATCTATAATTATCAATATCAGATCTATACAATAATTGTAAAGTAATATCATCTTGACTAAGAGGAATAGATTTCTTAGTGGTTTTAACAATTTATTTTAAACCAATTTTTTCAAAAGTACACATTTGATAAATAATTTTTGGATTCACTTTAGGAATGGTTCATTTATTAAGAAGATCTATATTTTGGGGAAGATCTATTTCTTCCAAACAAGTATTTTTAATAGAAGAAGTTTTTCCTTTAAGAAAATTCATTTTCAGGGAAAGTGTTAAACAACCAGAGAAATATACAATCTCTAATCCATGGCTCCGATACCAAAAAGGGGGTAGGATCTTATGAGGGAGTACAGGATCTTGTTCTTTTTCTCTTACTTTTTTATGAGAACGTTTTATATATTTTTTCTTTTTATAAGAATCTTCTTTTTTATTCTTATTTTTAGGCAAAGTGTTAAAAACCCATAGAAATATACAATCTCCAATCCATGGCTCCGATACCAAAAAGGGGGCAGGATCTTATGAGGGAGGACAGGATCTCGAATGAATTCACAGAACCCGACATATAGTTAGAATGTAGGAAACAATTATCCAACAATTTAACAACCAACTCATGCTTCTAGACCAATGCCCCAACAACGCACTTCAACGCCTACCACGGCTAACACAGGCAACGGGCAATCTTAGAGGTATATGGAAGACTATTAAATCATGAAACCTGTTTGAATAATTCAGTTCAGAAATCTAAACCCTTCAACACAAGCCTAGTCTAAAGTGACCATGTGTTTAGAGAAAGTATCTAACGCATAGTTGTTTAACACAGAGTCCCCTAGCCTTCCATTAGGCTAGGGTAAACATAAATAAAATAAATAAAAGAGAAGAACTAACCTTAATGGACCTCAGCACCAGAGTATGAAAACTTTAATCGGCTTCCAAAATTTTATAAATTTACAAACGATTTACAGATATAAAATTACAAACTTCAAAATAGCAAACTAAAAATGAAAACTCTGTATCTAAAAGGCCTCTCCCTAACTATACAATTGAGGACCTATTTAAAGAAAAGAAAAGGAAACTATTGCGGACTTGAAAATATTTTTCTGAAGTTTGAATAGTAAAAAGCAAACTATTGTGCAGATTTCAAAATTTTCAAATCCGTAATAGTAAAAAGCAAAAAGCAAATTAGCAGTATCTGCATATAATTAAGACTATTGTTTTTGTCTTATTATGGAAATAATTCACAATCAATCACAACAGCTTTCACCACTTACACTGTGATTAACTTTCTTGATTTTCACGCCTCAATGATGCTATCATCTCATCAAGGTCTTTCAGATCATCATTTGGATCTTGGGCATCCTGATACAGATCACTGAATTGATTTTTGCCAGCCTTCGAATTGGATGAAGTCTCCATTGATGTAGTTTCTTCATCATTACTAGCAGACAAAATATATTCATCCTCATCAACAAATTGATCCTTTAATTCGTCTTGGACCATATTAAGAACTTCCTTTAACAAATCTGCCTTGGAAAATTTTCCTTTACGCATTTTAATTTTTTCAGAAGCTCTTCCTAAATTGATGAAACTTCTTTCTGTTTATCTTTTTTAGCAGATTGTTTATATTCTTCAGTGACCTTAAAAATATTATCTAAGGTCTCTTGTCCTTCAATCTTTCTAGTGGCTTTATCAGTCTGGAGCATCTTATTCCACCATTTTATAAAATAAACTCTATAAAGACACGAAAGATTGCAGCCTTGTTAGTAACCATTTGGTTTTCAGCTTCGACTTCCTTAATTCGGGGAGAACAATCGACCCATTGATTGAATGCCTGTCTGAATTGATCAGGAAGAATATATGGAGTTGGACCATATGACTTCAACCAGCCTAAAAACCAATTTGGAATTTGGGATTTAAAAACTTCAGGACATACTTTTATAAACCAAGTATGTTTTTTCCTGAGATTTTCATAAAGAAAAACCTTTTTAAAAGCGTGGATATAATCCCAAAAATTAAATTTAAAAATTAACTTATTATCTTTAGTAACAAATTCTTTTTCTTTAAATGAGGATATTCTCCATTCTTCCACATAAATAATTTTTTATTAATTATAATTTTGCTAAAATTAAAAACATATTTTTCTTGTGAGCTTGGAAAAAAATGTGAAATCTCACAAGAGCCAGTAGTAATTAAAATATTTTCATAGTATGATCTAGGTTTATAAGACCCAACATCATATGATGTCGTATCCAAATACCTTTGGATTATTATCCATGGTTCATGTTTCCATTTGAGATCATTATGTTCAAGGATCATTATTAAATCTTTCTGATCTTTCATTTCAAAGGTTGTGAGAGAATCCTCATCAATAGGGATAGCATTATTAGTAGCAACATCAACAAAGGAAGGCTTTAAAGGATTATTAGATCCTTCAAGCTTGCTAGTGGTTGATTGGTTAGGAGAGAAAGTCTTATTTGAACTTTCTTGAAATTGTTTGAATTGTAGAAATTCTGCAAACAATGGATCATTAGGGTGGATAGATTGGTTGGGATAAGAAGCATTTGATGCTTGAGAGATTTTGGTGCTTAAGAATTTAATTTTTTATTATAATTTATTAAAATATTCTTTTAGAAAAATTCTAAAAACTCCTTAAAATAAATAGTTAAAGGTTACATACTTGAATAGCAAAGAAAAGAAAGAAATCTAGTTTACCATAATACTTAATAAAAAGAAAACGATCCCTAAAGTTAGGTCTGTTATTGTTACATTTCATTTTTGAATCGTTGTATTAGCCAGTTAAGTTTTTTTATAACTTATATGTATCTACCTGTTAATTGTGAGTATGTTTTACTATATAAATTGCTAAAATGAAGATAACTTTTGTGGTTTAATATAGTGTAAAAAAGGTATTAACTTAAAGTATATATTATTAAATGTAATGATTATTAACTTTCATGGACCTAAATAAGTTGTTCTTAAGAATTAGTTGGTCAATATATTATATTTCCTTCAAAATATAAGTTTCCCTCCAAAAATAATTTTCCCTATTATTTTTTTTTCCCTCCAAATTTTTGCTCCTCCCTCCATTTTGTGTATAAATAGTGTATACAAAAATTATTTGTTTTATCTTATATTATAAGATGAATTTTGACATAGCATTATGGGGGTTAAAAATTTAATTCTATTCTTTGTTATTATTTATTAGGACATTAATTTTGAACAAAAATATTTCATAAATTTTTTTATAAATTCTAAAAAATTTAGTCTTTATGTGTAATTAATTTCATTTTAAAAATTAAAATATTCTGTACTAGTAATATATTGATGTGGATATTTTGAACAAGCATTTATTGAAAAGTTTCTACACTTAATTATCGCAAATTGTTTTGAAATTGAAATTGATCAACTTGTATAACTTTAATATAGATGGAAATTTTGAAATTATTTTGAAATACTCATGACATTGTAATATAAACTTATTAATATAGTTGTAAGTTTAATAAAATTATTTTTTTGTCCCCATATATTTAATTAAATATTTGAAAAACTGTTAGCATCCTCAATAAATTGTAGATGTCGGTTGAAAATTTATATTAAAATTCAAAAATATCCTACAAAAGCTATTTTAATTATTTCTCAAACAAAAATACCTCTAGACTTATTTGTAATTTCAACATGAGGTTTAACTTTAAAATTATTTAAATTACTCAGAATAAATTTAAATAATTTTATTAATAATTTTTTAAATATTAAATAATTTTTTAATTGAAGTTGGATTAAAAACATAAAAATTTAAACTCATCAACATATCTAAAGTAATTTAATCAAATTTAATCAAACATATTTATTAATTATAAAATAAAAATAAAAATCAAATCCATCTCTTAATTAAATATGATTTTATTTTTAAGTTACATCTCAATAATATCAAAAAAATTATCATATCTAAAATAATTTAATTAGATTAAGTTGAATATATTTGTTAAACATAAAAGTATTTATTAACTAAAATAAATAATTTAAAAATAAAAATAAGATCTAAAAAATCATAGTAACAATAGTAATTTTAAAATATCAATTTTACCCTATTAACTTAATAAAAACGTTATTGATATGATATCTTATTTCCTCCTAAAATACAAATAAATAAATAATTTTCTCCCAATTCATTTTTCACCCACCACCCAAAATACAAACAAACAACCATTACATTCCTCAACCTCACTTCCAAAAAGCCATTTTGCTAAAATGTTTTGACAAAATGCTTCAATTCATAAATGAACAAGCCCTAATTTAAACTAATTTCATTAAATTTATTAATTAACAAAAAAAATAAATAAGTCAAAATGTGTGAGATCTAGAGTTTGAACCTTGTGAAACCTTGATGTGTGTGTATATATATATATAATTTAAATTTATTTATTAATCAAAATAAATAATTTAAATAAAAATAAAATCTAAAATTTTATCCTAACAATATAATTTTAATAATTTTAAATAAATAAGTATGTTTAATTATTTTAAACAAAATAATGTAATGATTTTAAATAAATAACATAAGTAAAAAAATCAATTTAGGTTAATTTGATTAAAATTTATTAATAACAATAAATAAATAACTAAAAATATATACATACATACATATATATATATATATATATATATTTTGCTCCTCCCCC